>CM033458.1:5585280-5890280 GCA_019425755.1 Amaranthus cruentus | reverse complement strand
AATTTGATGGGTTTACAGTGAAGTGTAAAATGAAAACTCTAAAAAAAATTATATTTATATTAATCGGGTCATTAACGGGTACCCAGATCAATTTGAAATCGGCCCATGACCCGACCCGGACGTTTTAATTTTTTTGATATTTGACCCGCCTTTTATGAAGCGGGTCGACGGGTCGGGTCGGTCGAGCTGGGTATTTTTGAACACCCCAACTATCAGTGTCATTCAATCAATACTCATTCACACAAGTACATCACAGTTTTATTACTATAAATTGACTTTGACTTTGACTTTGACTTTGACCAACTTAGGTGGTAATTTAATTTTTTAATTTAATATAATGCTAAATCATAATGCTTAATTTACATTTATGTCTTTATATATTCATTACTTAATTTCTACACATTGAATTTTATTTATAACTTTATTTTATTCACACTAATAACTTAATATTTTATTAATAGTCTCCAAATTAGTATTTCCCACAAGTTGCTACTAATTTTATTTTTCAAGTTAAAATTGCATCATTTGGATAAGTTTCAAAAATTCTACAAGTTCATCAAAAATCAATATTTCAAGTTTAAAAAAGAATATTTAAACTTATTAGGTTTGTGAAAATCAACATTTTTAAACAAATAAAACTTATAATTTCACAAAAATCAATATTTCTAGTTTTAAAACAAGTCAAACGTATAATTTTCACAAAAGTCAATATTATTAATTATAAAACAAGTAAAACTTGTAATCTCGCAAAGTCAATATTTCAGACATAGTTTGAGCGGCGAGTATACTAAAAATACTTTTACATCATTTTACATCAAGTTTTATACTAAATAGCGATTAAATAGCGATTAAATTTCTTTTTATACTAAATAGCGATTAAATGTTACTTTTATTATGAAATCTCATATATTCAAGAAGCACAGTTCAATATTTAATAACATATAAAAAGTTTCTCAAAAATTTCTTTTTAAAATTGTATCACAAAAATAGTTGTAATAATTTAAAGGAAAAATTATCTAGAATAATCCAAACTATTCATGATTTTCCTACAATAATCTCACCTATTGATTAACCATGAATAATCCCAACTTTGAGGGGTATTTTCCTAGAGTAAACTTGGGTAACCCGATAACCTGCTATTGTAGGTAATTCTTAAATATTAATTTAACATTAGAAAATATTTTTGAAAATTTACATAAAAATTCTAAATAATAAAAAAAAATCATAAATTTTTTATGAATATTTTTTTAACATCTTTTCCGACATTTAATTTTAATTTATTTTTTTTGAAAAATTTAAAACTTGCCATAGCAAGTCATCCGGTCACCGGGTTTACTCCAAGAAAATGCCCCTCAAAGTTGGGATTATTCATGGTTAATCAACAGGTGAGATTATTGTAGGAAAATCACGAATAGTTTGGATTATTCTAGGTGATTTTTCCTAATTTAAAATAGTAAATCAAACTCTTTCTTTTTATATGATAGTGGTCGGATGACCTATGAGTATTTTTGGGCGTTTTCACATAAAAAGAACGACTTAATTCAATTTATCATACTAAATCCTAGATTTAAATAATTAACATAACCACTAAAAAAAATTACGCAATAACTTAGAAATTTATACTATAACTTTAAGGATAAACTTAGATCTCAAAACAAAGTATAATGACGACTTTCTTAATATAATCATACTTAAAAAAAAATACGTTCTAAAAATAACTTACGACCTTATAAATTAGTTTCTAATATAAACTTAACATAAAAATAGCAACATTCCTAATATAACACATAACTCATAAACATACTAGCACTAGGTTATAACATAAATTATACTTAATATCACTACAATATAATTTTTCACCCAACTTGCTAAACTTGTTCAAAGATTACTAAATTAAAATACTAAAAGTACTTTTAACATAAACATACTTAATATAATTTTAAATATAATTTCATCAAACTAACTTCTTAAACATAATCAACAAATTTATATTTTGTATATTATAAAGTAAATATAAAGTAAAATTCCACATAAAGAGTAGGGTAAGAAGTTATACCATACTAACACCAAGGATTAGTACTAAGTACTAAGTATTAATTAGGAAAATAATAAGAAATAACCTCCAAGATAGATAATAATGCTCCAAAGATAATTAATCCAAACTCCCAAAATAATGATGATCTTCTAAGCTCCCAAAATAAATAAATTCAAACTCCAAAAATAATAATACATTAAGTACCCAAAGTAATAACCGAATAATGCTCCAAAATGATGATGATTTAAGCTAAATAAAGAGTGTTCAAAGCTCCATCTTTTTAAATTTCTTCAGCTATTATAATAAAGGTATTAAGGTAGTAAAAATTTAATGAATTCAAAATATAAGAAAGAATGTTAGAAAGATTTGATGATGGTGGTGTAAGTGATCTCATGGCTAAGGGGGTATTTGTATGAAAGAAAGAGTGTTTGGAGCATGAAAGAAGGATAACTTGTGTAAGTTGTTTGGAGTATGTGAGTGTATGTGTAAGAGTTGGAGTATGGAAGTAAACTTGTAAGAGTTGGAGTGTATAAGTGAATGTGTAAGAGTTTAGAGTGTAAAAGAAGGTTAACTTGTGTAAGGAAATGGTGATAACTTGCGTAAGTGATGACCGTCATGGGTTAATGTAGAAAGGATTTTGGTTCATCAAATTTTTGTTCTAATTTATACAAGAGAACATGTTTTAAAATAATGGGTAAGTTTGATTAAGGTTTGATTATGAAAATATGATAGTTTACTTAGAAACTTTTGGTTAAAACTATACTTAAAGTTAATAATAAAAATATGGTAATTAAACCAAAGTTGTAAGGTTAAAATGATAAGTAGTAAAGCTAGTTTAAGGAAAAGAAATTAAAAATGACGTTTTTACAAAACCGTAAATATATAATATTTAAATTTTACTTTTCGTTGTATAAAATAATAAAATAATATTTTGGTTCATATAAAAAAATTAAAAAAAATACATAAATATTTTTTTAAGTTTAATATTTGAAAGAATTACAAAATCAAAAGAAGTTTAGGAATTAAAGATGGTTTGAAATGAATAACCAAAGGATTAGAAGTTTAAATTGAAAATTTGGATTAATTGATCGCAAGATTAAGATTAAGAATTTTTAGACTGTTACATTAAATTAAGTAATGTTGTATACATTCTATTATGTGATGTTGGATCACTTAGGGACAAGACACCTCAAATAATTTCTTAGAGTTTAACTTATATCTTGAGGATGGATATATTAGTACACTAATTGGGTTGTAATAAAAACAGTTGAGGTACTTTTATAGGGTTGGGATTATTATTATCATTTCTATGACTAAGGTTCTAATAAGAGCCACCATAGAGGGTATGCATACTTTACCTATGACGATTCGAATAAGACAACATCTTAAGTCGGAGTTTGCCTTGGAATTGAATCTTCAATGTGTACGCCTCCTAATTAAATAACACTCTTGCGACCCTAAGTGGATGGGCAATTACATGATTTGGGGATTGAAAGTCAAATATGACACAAACACATTAGAGCTTTTGTATGCTAGGATGAACTCATTGCTTTTGTTCAAACCATTATTGTTTATGTATGATGTCTCTCACTAGCGGTTTTGTTCTTTGGGATATGTAATAATGTTGTCATATTGATGACCAGCAGATTGATTGACCTCTAGAAAACAATAATATGATAATCTTACACAATCCATGTTGTAAGCTACTTTTTTATTTCCTTTCTAATATTTTTTGTTATCGCTAGAGTTGTTTTGGTTATATTTGGTCTTATCGTGGTAAGTGGCTCTCTAGTTGTAACTCTTACAAGTTTTCATTGTTTCATAATGTTTATGTTAAACTTTTATTATTGTTCGACATGTTATCTGAAATTCTTTTTTACCTGTGAATATTTAAGTTGCTTTAAATCGGACTATTACATGATCGTAAAGCCCTATGCATACCTCCTCCTAACCTAATGAATAAATATTACCCCACTTAAAAGCCGATGAGAAATACCTTAGATTAATTCCCCATCAAATCATAACTTAGACTTCTTTATTATGCTTATCTACATGCATACATATTTATCATAGTCCCCGTTTCTAGTCATTTATTATACCTTTTTAGAACAAATCATTTCATTCTGGTGATTAATACTTCATCCGAATCAATTTAGTTGTCCAATATGGTTTTTTACGCTATTCATCACTCCCGTTTAATTTGTATTTTATTCTTAATTCATAAGTTAAAATATAGTCATATGAGATCTTGTTTGATTCGTCTCGATGCAAGGATTATTCTTATCAACTTTTCATAATTTTTATTTAAGCATAATTAGAGATATTAAGAGTCAAAATGTTACCTCAACAAGTGTGCCCAAGCAAATGAGACAACTAAATTGGTTCGGATGGAGTATTTACTTGTTAAGTTTGAAAAACTAGCTTTAAAACCCTCACTAGTACAAAATGACAATAGGTAACACAGATTGGTAATACATATGATATCCAACTTCTTAAAAATATTAGGTTACACTTAAAGATCTTTAAGTAACACAATCATGTAATAATTTTAAAATTGGTAACACTTATCTGTAGCGCTTTCAAATTTAGTAACAATAATATGTAACATTTTTAAAATTAGTACCATTAATATGTAGAACTTTAAATTTGGTAACACTAAAAGTAGAACTTTTTTTTTTAAGCTTATTTTGTAAAATAATTGAAATAATAGGTGCCTTCCCAAATTATTTTTAAAAATAAGCTTCTCCTACTAAACCGCTACTTGAAGTAGCGTTTTTGTCCTGTTGATCATTCGAAATAAAACTTTTTTATTAAAATAACCAAACCACTACTTCAAGTAGCGGTTTTGGTCCCCTAATTTATTTTTTTTTCTAATAACCAAACCGCCACTTGAAGTAGCGGTTTTGTCCCCCTAAATTTTTTTTATTTTTTTTTGTTTTCTAATAAACCGCTAAATGGAGTAGCGGTTTTTCCTGCGGATAAAAAATCCAGTAACTTTATTTCGCGTCATTTCTCATTTCTCTCTTTCACAAACAAACCCTAAATCCTCCAAATTCTATCTATCCTCCTTCAATTTCTTCCCCATTTTTGTTGTAATTGTTATCATTCTTCTTCATTTTAAACTTCATTGTTGAATCTACTTAGTAAAGGTGAGTTTTTTGGGTCATTAAACTAATTTCCATTGATTTTTTGGGTCATTAAACTAATTTCCATTGATTTTAAACTTCATTCTTATGCAGGAATTGATTTTGCTTCTACACCTTATATAATTGAGGTAATTTTATAAACTTTATTAAATTATGGATTGTCCTTTGGTGTGTAGATGGAATGGTGTTGTTAATGAAAGTAATAACTTAGTGATATATGAAGGTGGAAATTTAAGACTAATTGTTGCAAGAATTGATATGTCTCTTTGTGAGTTTGTTGAGTTGTTGTATAAAGTGTGTGGCTTTGATAAACATATGGTAGAATTAAGGTTGAAAATGAAATACCCTACTAGCCAATCGACCTTTACTGTCGTGCCACTTGATGATCTGTACTCAATGAATGCTTTATGGGCTCTTATTAGGAATTTGGGGTGTACTAGTATGGAGATATATATTGAACAAGTACCTATAAATTTCAATGAAAATTTCCCTTCTTCGGCACCATTCATGCAATCATTCACTGGAATGATGAAGCATTTATCTCAATTCGATCGCCCTCCTTCCCAAATGTTCACTCCTGTGTCTCTAACCTCTGACCACACTAATAATGTTAGAACCGAATCAAGTTCTAGCCCACAATACTATGACTCGATTCAACAATATGTGTCCAATGAGGAAGAAACTTATCTTGAGAATGAGAGAGTAAGTTATGATGAAGGGCTTGAACTTGATGAGGGAGACGATGAACATGATGGGTTGAGTGATGAGGGAGATTATGAACATGATGGGTTGAGTGATGAGGAAAAAGGGAATGATGAAGGAGTTAAACATGAACAACAACTTCAACTTGTTAATGTACAACCTACACAGACCACATCGTCTTCTATTCCTTTTTATGATCAATTAGAAGAGCATGTAGATAGTGGTGATTGGACTTGGGGGCTCAAAACCCATCTATTCTTGAGGGAGATGAATTTGTTAAGGGTATGGAGTTTTCGAGTAAGAAAAACTTGATTGAAGCAGTGAAGAGTTATTGCATTAAGGTGAATCAATCATACACTTGTCGAACATCTAACAAAACTGTGCTTGATTTAGTTTGTCCCAATTCCTGTGGTTGGAAACTTTGTGCTCGCCAAAAGAATGTGTGGACCATAGTGACTTATAAAGGTCCACATACATCTACTTGTGTCAGAGACAACCATAGCTTGGGTGCACACCATTTGCATTCATCTATCATTGGTCATTTTATAAACGAATGTGTTCGGGTGGATCCAACTCTTAAGGTTGGTGTGATCATTGAGATGGTAAACACAAGGTACCCAAGAATTATAGCTGCCATGAATGATGTTGATAGTGGGTGGACTCCTCCAGATGCATACCATCGCTTTTGCATTCGCTATGTTGCTTCAAATTTGAATACTCATATAAAGAATGTTGAGGTGAAGAAACTATTTATTGCTACTGCTTTTCAACGAAAAAAGAAAAAAAGCTAGCAAAGGTTTAAGGTGCATTCGTCATATGAGTGAAGAGGCTTTTGCATACATCAATGACATGGATATAGAGAAATGGTCATTAGCATTTGATGTGGGTCACCGATATGGCTATGCTACCACGAACATGGCAGAGGTCTTCTACGGCGTCATGAAAGGTGCTATATTCTTACCCGTTGCAGCTATTGTGGAACTAACTTTTTACCGTGTGAACAAGTGGTTCGTGAAAAAAAGGGAAATAGCTAGAGAACGACTTGCTTCTAATCATCCGTACACTGCCTATGTTGAGAGAAAAATACAAGAAAACAAACGTAAGGCACGATATCACAGCGTAGAGCCATTTGACATAACCAATGGCAAATATGAAGTCACAACCGGAAAAGGCGAACGAATAGAACGCAAAGGCGGGAAGCGTTACACTGTTAACTTTGCAAACCGCACTTGCACATGTAAGAAGGTCCGGGTTTTCCACTATCCTTGTTCACATGTTTTAGCTGTATGTTCTGCATATAACTTATCTGACGACCCATTTGTCGATCGTCGTTTTCGCACTACAAGCTACATGAGGACCTATGAGCCAGAATTTGAACCTGTGCTTGACTCTACTCAATGAAGGGAATACAATGGCCCTCGTCTGATTGCTGATACTAGTAGAGTTCGAACAAAAGGACGTCCACGGTCAAAGAGATTGCATAATGAGATGGATGATCGTACTGATAGAGGTCTCAAATGTGGCTTATGCAATGGAACAGGCTATAACAGGCGTAGTTGTGCACAACGACAACGTGGTTAATTTGTGTATTCTTAAGTTGAACAATTTTTTATGTCGTAGTTGTATTATGCATTTTAATTAGGTACTTTGATGTTTAATTACATATACATTTTGTTATTTTGATTTTAAATTATATATAAATTAAGTTAATTATATATTAAATTATATTAAGTTAATTATATATTGAGTGAAAAGGCAAAAGAAAAAACCAAAAAAAATACAGCAAGCAAAACCGCTACTCCATTTAGCGGTTTATTAGAAAACAAAAAAAAAATAAAAGAAAATTTAGGGGACCAAAACCGCTACTTGAAGTAGCGGTTTGGTTATTTTAATAAAAAAAAATTTTCGAATGCTGAACAGGACAAAAACGCTACTTCAAGTAGCGGTTTAGTAGGAGAAACTTATTTTTCAAAATAGTTTGGGAAGGCACCTATTATTCCAATTATTTTACAAAATAAGCTTAAAAAAAAAGTTCCTAAAAGTAACATATTTTATAGAAAAAATTACCTATCATAATCCAATATTTTCTTATTCCCCAGCAATAATCCCATATAATCATCAATCACGAGTAATCTAAACTTTGTGGGTTATTTCGTTCTTAAAAACATCACTAACATGTTGATGATTTGGTATGCTAGGTAAATTGATAAAAAAAATAAAGGAAAAAATGTTCATAAAAATAAGAAAAATGAAAATGAATAAAAGAAAAATAAATCACCTCCCACACCCTCCACCTCTGCCAGCCTCCCCAAACCCCAGCAACGGCCAGTCCTTCCTCCTCTCCCTATAGGCTTTGATCACTCTTGTAAGCTATATTTACATTGAAAACATAATGATGTGTAAATTTTATTTAACCGCAAGTGCACGGTGTACGTGTAATCGCGGGTCGAACACAAGAAAGTTAGAACAAGAAACTTGCTAATCTCTACTAGTTATAGTGCTTAATATGTGGTTGGTTGTTTAACTAATAAACTAAAAATGCTATGAAAATCCCCTAAATTCCTGTATGATCAAATACTTATTAGTGTGTATAAAATGTCGGTTTAATTGTGTGATTAAATATGATCTTGTTAATCTCAAACTCTCGCTTTGTTGATTAAATTTATTAGATTTTGACTCTATTAACACTACAACATAATTTGCTTTTAGTGAGATATATTTAGAACCATTTAATTTAAATGTCGCTATTTCAAATTTGTTATAGTGTATATAGAGGATTTAGTGATATTTATTAGATCCTTTAGCAACGTATTAAAAAGTCACACCAAAGCTTTTAGCGACATAGGATCTAGTGACATTTCTCACAAATGCCACAATAGACTATAGTGACAATTACATATGCCACTAAAGACCAAATTAAGTGTCGCTAAATCACTTTATGGTGAAACTTAAAATAAAAACCAATAATTTTTATACTAAAAATATGAATTGGTGGCATTTTTTTAATGCCACTAAATCCAATGTCGCAAAAAGCTAAATTTTTTGTAGTGTAATTCAATCCTAACACGCTATTATTATTGAACGAATTAATAAGAATTAAACTAAAAATTACCCAAAAGCAAAGTTGATCCTAATCTCGCACGCTAGTTCTATTAATTAGTCTAACAAAGCATATTTAATTTAGGGTTAAAGCCACAATTAAATCACTTTAATCCTAAAATTCAGAGGCACGTTTAATGATCAATTAATACTTGAATTATAGGTTCAAACCCTAACCCTAGAAAATGGATCTACTCACTATTCATGGTGGAAGCAATGAACACAAACACTAAGATGATACTAAACAAGAATAAAAATGATAATATTGAAACTTGCTAGGAAAAACAATAATTAAAATAAGAGAAACACAAATAATGTACAAAAAGAAAATTTATGAAAAACAAACCTATTTTTATTATAGGATGATTAATTGAAGACAAAAAAACTTCAATGATGAAAGAATTAAACTAGTACTAGAAATAAAAAACAAAGAAAATTAAATGCTAAAAGAAACTTACAAATCCTCGAGGAATGATTAATGAAAAGCTTAAAAGATGAACAATGAATTAAAGACTAATGAAAAAAGGAGTAAAGAAAGTCTAAAGGACGAAGGAAAAAGAGAGAAACCCTAATCAATTTTTAGGGTCTATTTATACTAATAAGGACTTAACCCTAAAACCTAATTCAAAGACTAGAGAAAACAACCGGGTGAAAATCTCGTGCAACAAAACAGTGATCCAAAGCCGAGTCGGCTGGCCAAAGGGATGGGGTGTGGGTTGTCAAAGGGAAGGGGTAGTTGGGGTTGTCAGGCATGGAAAGAGTGCGGAGTCTTTTTTTCAAAAGATTTAATTTTCTATATTTTTTATTATATTTAAAAAATATTTCAATTATCCTTTTTTGTTTGGGTAAAATGACCAAGTAACTGGTTACTTTAGTGCACTCCATGCAAGCATCCTTCAAAAATGAAATTATTCATAGTTAATCAATAGGTAAGATTATTTTAGGCAAAACATGAAAATGCTAAATTCCGAATATTCTTCCTATTCCATATTAGTAATACTAATATGTAATACTTTCTATACCAGAAACCCATTTGTAACACAATTTTAATGAATTATTATTGTTATTTTTTATTTTGAAAACAAAGATTGACAAAATAATTAGTTTTAATTTTTATTTTCTTTAATCCTTTTTTCAATAAAAATAACCCAAATTATTTTTTTAAAATTTTATTTCCAGGCTCCAAATTAATTTATCAAAATTTACACCGTTAATTAAAGAAGAAGGAGAAATAAATTTAATGAGTCTAGTTCATCCAAGAAAATATAAAATAGGAAAAAAATACAAAAAAAAATTTAAAAACAGTTCAGTTCAGCATTTTTAATTATGAGGGAAAAGTAAAATTTTGAAAAATAAAAATAGTTAAACATGGCAATTTTAAAGAATTGGGAAGCTAAAAGGTACTCCATCCAATTCACTACTAATGTCATATTTGCTTTTTGGACACTTTTTATCTATTACTCTGAATTTGTATTTTAAGTCATGTAATTTGATAATTTTAAGAATTAAGAGGTCAATTTTAATACTTTAAAAACCAATTTTAAGACCTAAAAAACCAAATTCAGAACATTAAATTCTCATTTCAACTTTAAGTTAGGATTTCTCAAACATTAAAGTTGATATTTAAACTTTCAAATTGACCTTTTAAGTCTTAAAATTGGATTTTTAAGTCTTTGAATTGTCCTTTTAAGTCTTAAAATTAGTATGTCAGAATATTTTAAAAAGTTATTGGACTTGGGCCAGTTGCACGGCTAAGGCCGTCTCACAAGAGACTTACCCATTCTACATAATCAAAGCGATGTTTGAAATGAAAGTGCATACCCAAGAGCCTTATATGCACGTTTTAAGCCATATTAGAAAAACCTTTGGGTCACAAATTATAGTTACAGTCCAAAGTTCACTTTTGGGCCACAAATAACAGTAATGCCCAAGGTCTTTTACATGGGCGACAAGTAGAATTTGACCGCCTCAAGTTTTTTTACATGGGCAATATCGATAGGACGACAACCATGGTGACAAACTTATTTTTGTTGTCTAGTGTATATGCGACACTCTTTGCTACTTTGGGCCACACCTTTTATTGTCGCCCAATATATTACATTACCTATATGACATGCATTTTACTCATAAATGACATTATACCACTAAAATATGTCACTTGTCACATTATATCTTAATAAATAATACTCCCTCCTATTCAGATAAAATGGGACATTTCTATTTTGGGCTAATTCACACAAAATGTCACATCACTATTTTTAGACACAATTTTTTACAATATTACCCTTATTACATTTACTCATTTACTTTCATGTGGACCCTACTCCCTCCTTTAGACCCAATCACTCTTATTTAACATATCCTAACTACTACCTAATGGTTGACTTTCATGTGGACCCTACTCCCTCCTTGGTTTTGGTGAATATACCAAATGTCCCATTTTGTGTGAATAGGAGGGAGTATTTATTCTTCTAAAAAAATTATATTGATCCAAAATTAATATAATGCTATTTAAAAAAAAATTGTAACATAGTTTATTGAAATTTATCCAATAGTAATATTAATGCTATTTAATTTTGCTTGGTTGAAAGTCCCATAAGTGGCTCATCCATATGCCTCACATTAATAGGGTTACAAGATAGAATTTTTCAAAATGCAAATGTCTCTTCCTACTTATATAAGTTTAATATCAAAATGGGTCCCACAATTTCATCACATTAGGAAGTGAGGAAAAAGTATAACAAGCTATGTTTCATAGAAAATATCTTCCAATGACTAATTAGTCCTATCTCCTAAATTGTCATGGTCCAAGAGGTGGGTCCCAAAATTTGGCCAATTACAATTCTTTCAATATCTTCTAATAGTCTCTTTTTCTTGGCTTCCTTTTGATGATATGAATGACACATTAATCAACCATTGACTCATTCTTTGGTCTCAACCCTCTAACAAATCATAACATAAATTCAAGTCTTCATTGTTTTGTGAAGTGTAATCAAAGCCGTTTAAAAGTTTGAACTGAGATTATATAATTCTTTTTGAAAATTGTCAAAAATATTTTATTTAATTTTTATAAAGTAAGTATCAATAAAGAAATTTTGTCAAAAAATACCAAATAAAATTTTTTTAAAGTATCAAATAACATTTTCTTTCACTTGACCCTGACTGGTCAAAATCCAAAAATTTTCTTCCTCATCTTCAATTTGTTTACCAATTTAATTAATTTTGATTTTGAGTAAAAAGTAGAGGAAGAAGACAGTGGGGAATCAATTGAAAAATAAATTGAAAATGAAGAAGAAAAATTTTCGATTTTGACCACTCAACCGTTATATTTTACAGTCAATTGAAGAGAAACGTTAATTGGTACTCTTTCGAAAAAGAAAAAATTGTATAAGGTATTTTTTGACAATATCTTTATATTAGGTACTTTTTAGAAAAATAAAATAAAATTATTAGGTATTTTTGTACACTTTTCCCTTTTTAAACAGGGGTCATTTTAGATAATGGATCATTAATTTATAGCCACTCATGTTAGACGAAAAGTCGTAGATTAAGAAATAGATATGTGATCCTTTCTTACCATAATATATATGCAAATTCAAATCGATATTTAATTTGAATTTGAGGGAGTACTATATAACAACTAAATAATTTTTATGACTTTCAATTAAAAAGGTTTGCGAGCAAGGATAAAACAATTTGAAGTATTCTTTGAAGTTAATCTGCTTTAATTATTTTTTATATGCTTAATCATCCCTCAAAAACAATATATGCTTAATCATTATTCAACAATTAAGATTCAAAGCTCAGTTTAGGTCCAACATTCCCTATAATCGCTTGAGAATCTGCTGATCATTCGTATTTTATTTCTAACTAGTATATGTTCCCGTACAACGCACGGATGTATTAGTTTAATAATATATATGATTTTTAATTGAATATTCATAACAAAATTTTACTAACTTAAAATATTATTAGTAAAATTAATCTATTTTTATTGATAAAAAGTAATTTTTACTAATGAAAATTTTCTTACCAAGTAAACTGATTTTTCTATAAGTAAACATATCAATTATGATTTACTAAACAAAGGCTAAATTAATGTTAAAGCATTATATCTAACTACTCCTATGAAATGAACATTTTGTATAGCCATACAAAACAAACACTTCATTCATGACATGCTACAAATACAATATTCTTAATCATAATTGTTGGCCATTAATTGTTTTTATAATTTTCCTAAATAGATATACTGATATATATGAGTGCACAATGAAATAATTTTTACCCCTATATATATTGATATATATATAATCAATATTTTATATATTAGGAAAATCAATATTAAATTCAATCAAAAAGTTAACAAAATATGTATTTGATAGTTAAAGTTTTATTGGGCGGAAAAATCTCTCTTGCAACATTGACACATGTCATATTCTTTTATTGTATTAGTAGATAGTATGATATGATAGTATGATTATGTGTTGGACATATCCTAATATGAGTCTAATGAACTGGCAAACCGAAGCAATATTTTCTAGTTCCAGAACTTTGGTTCTGTTTTTTTTTTCTTCTTTGGTATATAATAGTTTATGTTTTACAAATGCCTTTTTGTTTTGTAGATTTTTCACTATTGGGATATTCCACGTGGTAACCCTGAGGTTTTGGGTTTTCCACGTGGTAACCAAAACTTTTAAAAAATCCATATGGTAACCCTGAGGTTTACCAAATTGTTCCACCGTGACTTTTTTGCATATAAAAACGTTAGCAAACGTTAATTTCGAAGCTTTATGGGTGTTGTATGCCTATTTATGCGACTCATCATTTCAAATGTCATCAGTTTCAACCTTTTTCCCCAAAATATATAACCTAACTCTACCATTTTTGGATTTGAGAGAAAAAAAATATGATTTGGATGAAAAATGGTAGAGTTGAGGATTATGTTTGGGGGAAAATGTTGAAAATGATGGCATTTAAAATAGTGAGTCACATAAATAGGCGTACAACAACCTTAAAGCTTCGAAATTAACGTTTACTAACGTTTTTACGTGCAAAAAGGTCACGGTGGAACAATTTGGTAAACCTCAGGTTTACCATATGGATTTTTTTAAAGTTTTGGTTACCACGTGAAAAACGCAAAACCTCAGGATTACCACGTGGAATTTCCCTTCACTATTTTATTGGTTAAAATTTTAAAATTTATTTGGCAAATGCTTTTAAACTAGCACAAAATTGATTTTTAAGCCAAAGTTAAACAATTGTTTCTTAGTGCCTTTTCATTGGTTTTTTGAGTAGGGATGATCATGGGTTGGGTATTGGGTCGGGTTGGGTCCAATTGGACCCGAACCAAGACCTATTAATTTTTGATGTACTCATACTCGAATCCAAATCGTTATGGTCTGAAAATTTTAGACCCGGATATGATGGGTCTAGGATCCTGAATGAGTCATCACTTAATAAATTATACTTTAACCTTAGCTTTTTGTATTTTAAAGACACTACAACAAATTTAACTTTTTTGCGACATTGCATTTAGTGGCATTAAAAAAATAACACTGATTCATATTTTTAGTGTACTAATTATTGGTTTTTATTTTAAGTTCCACCAAAGTGTTAAAATCGCGATTCTACTTAGAATCGTTTTGAGTGGTAGAATCGAATCGTAGAATCGTACGATTCTACAAATAAACTTAAATATATTAAAAATATCTAGTTTCTTATCATTATTATACAACTTAAAAGTTTAAATTTATAAATTAAGTTTCTTTGACTTTATTTTTAAGAATATAAAAAACAACTTTTAAATAATTAGTTTAAATCTTCAAACCGATTAAGAAATTTGTTTTTTAAAAGTTTTCATGATGGAAAATTTGAAATTTATGCGTATATGTGAAATAGATTAGTAAAATATGATACATAAGAAAAATTAAAAATAATTCATACTAAATTAGTAGAATCGAATCGTTAAATCGTAGAATCGTAGAATCGTGTTATGATTCTACCTCTAAAAATTTTATATCAACTAGAATCGTAAGATTCTACAACTTTAAGTTTCTAGTTTTGGATTGTAAAATCGTAGAATCGTAGATCAGAATCGCGATTCTAACAACCATGTTCCACTATAAAGTGATTTAGCGGCACTTTATTATGTCTTTAGTGGCCTATGTAATTGTTACTATAGTGTATAGTGGCATTTGTGAGAAATGTCACTAGATCTCATGTCGCAAAAAACTTTAGTGTGATTTTTTATTATGATACTAAAGGGTCCAATAAATGCCACTAAATCTTATATATATACTTTTAGAATTTTAAAATAGCGACATTTGAATTAAATGTCACTAAATATATTCCACTAAGCAGATTATATTGTAGTGAGATTTGATTAGTATTAAAAGGAGTTTATAATTTGTATATAAGTTTAAATAGTGTTCAAAAAATATAGAATTATGTTTAGAACGAAATTAAAAATTTTTTTAGGTTGTATAATAGGTAGGGTCTAGAATGGGTATGACGGGTCTTCGACACGTCTAAGGAGTCTGGGTCTTAAATGAATTCAGAGAGAGGGTATGGACGGATCTGGGTCTAAAGACCCTAGACTGATACCCATACCCTTTCTCTCATAATAAACAACTGGAACCAGATTCTTTTTTGAATATGGGTCTAAAGATCCGATTTTTTTTGAATCTGAAATCGGAACAGGATGCGCTAGATCTCAAAAAACTGGAATTAGAACCTAAAAATAAGGACTAGTCTGGGCGGGTCCAATAGGGTCTTTGACGCATAATCTTCCCTATTTTGCAGTTGCTGATTCACTTTCTCTCATAAAAAACAACTACTCGATCCCTTTGTTTCTTAATTAAGTTCTCACAATAAATGTTTACAGAAGTTAAGAAAATAGAATTTTTTAGATATTAGATAAAATATTTTATTGAATAATAAATTTGATGGAGACAAAGTGTGGGCTATAGATATAGAAAATATACCAAAATAAAATTAGTGGATAAAATAAAGAGACCAAAACTAATAATAAAATATTTCTATAAAATTAGTGAGAAACATGTGAGACCATAAGGAATATAAAAATGTTAATTAAAATAAAGTTAGTGGAAGATACATGAGGACCATAAGCATTATTAAAATATTATAATAAAGATGCTCAAAGTTATTTTTGTTCAAATTTTGTGATATAAATAGAAATATTATCGATAAAAACATCAAAGGAAACACCTCAAAACTGACAAATAAACACTTTTAAGAACAGAGAGAGTAATAATTAACAATTAAGTAATTCTTACCGTGATGTAGCACTAAATATATTATCGTTTAAATTTTTAGAAAAACTGAGTTATTTTTTTGGTACAGATTTTCCCTACTCAATTATATTTCATTCACTTAATTCCTTCAACCCACATTTTGTAGCCAAAATTTCTAGTTTGAAATTTAATTTAAGTCAACCTACAAAATACCAAGTAGCTATTTAATCGCTAGATTTTTTGAGATTTCAATGATTCGGCCTTCGCACATGCTACTAATTAGGGGTTAAACTTATTCGGATTAAAACCGCAAATCGAACCAGATCAAACCGAATAACAAATATGGTTTGGTGATTTTTAAATTTGGTTTGGATTAGGTTTGAAAATTCAAAAACCGAAATATTAAGGTTTGGATTAGGTTTGGAATTTTTAAAAACCGCAAACCGAATTTCTAGACCGCAAACCGAAATATTTAAGAAATTACATATAGGCCCACTAAAATTAATTTATTAGCCCAGACCCAATTAAAAACCCTAACCCTATGTACTACCCCCACCGTCCCACTCCACTCCCACATTGAGTACTTCACTCATCCTTTCCCAGTTTCCCTGTCATTTTCATTTCTATTCTTAAAAGTTAAAACCCTAATTCCATTCTCTCTGCTGTACTTCACTCATCCTTCACTGCAGTCGTCGCGTCGACCACCCTGCACCTGCAGCCGTCGACTACAGCCGGCGTCCACCTCTCCTGTACTCCAGCTGGCATTCAAGTAAGTCTTCCCCTTTTATTTTTTTTGTTTAATCTTTGATTTTTGTTTAGATCTTATTTCGTTTGATTTTTAGTTGGTCTTTCCCTTTCTTTTTCGTTTGATTTTTGTTAATCTTAGTTTCTTTTGTTTAATTATTGATTTTTATGTTTAATTTTTGTTTAGGGTTCGTTCTTTTGTTCGTTCTGTTTATGGGTTTATGTTCTTGTGTATGTGTTGTTTGTTCTTGTGTTCGTTCTTGTGTTCGTTCTGTTTAATTTTTAAGAATCTGTGTTTTGATTTAGGTATTCTGTTTTTAGGGTTCTGTGTTTAGGGTTTGTCCTTTTTCGTTCTGTTTTTCAAGATTTGATTTAGGTTTTCTGTTTTTGTGTTGTTCTTGTGTATGTTTTGTCTATTATATTAATTGAATGACTTTGTAAGAAAAATTCAGCCTATTCGGTCTGGGCGGTTTGGTTCGGTTTACAATTAAAAATTGCGGTTCGATTTGGTTCGGTCTAGAAACTAATTTGGTTTGGTATTGGTCTGAAAATATGGAGACAGAATAAAATATGTTTCGATTTGGTTTCGATGAAAATCCAAACCGTAGTCCGAACTTTCACCCCTACTACTAACCCTGATTGCCGACCAATTAGGGACTAAGACTGTTAGTTGGTTGAATTGACTAAAATTGTTTTGATAGGCATTTGGTTGCTAAATTTGGTCTTGGTCTTGGTCTTGGTCACTAGTCCAATGTCCTGAACGAAGTCATGGTTCGAGGGGAGAGGTAGTGGACAAATCACATTGGTATGCCCTCAAGGTAGAGAGTATGAAATGAGTTGGTTTGGGGCTATTATCAACCTTTTGGTTGATGATAAGCCCCTAAACTTGTCCGTTTTAAGCGTTTAGAACATGATTAGAATAAGTATTTGTCCTCTCCCTATAGGAGAGTTGTTCTACCCATTAATTGGGTTGATTCTACCCATATATTGGGTTTTGATCTCTCTCTTCGTGAGACTTTGGAGTTATGAAGTTTGGTTTGTAATTGATTTGTGGGTAGAGATTCATGCGATAATGCAACAGACACCAAAATTGCAATTACCATCAACTACATCAAATTCAATTCTATCTCAAGACTACAATAGATCGAAAGACCCCCTCGTAGAAGGCTGTGTCAAACAACGATGTGGAAGAGGATGTTCAGAATTGTCAGATCTCATATACAACGATCGTAGTTTTGTTAATTTTGAATTATCTTTGGTTAAAGTTGTTATGTACTTGCTAATTTTTATCTATGATGTAGATGTCGTATGACTCTTTATTAATGAATCAGGTGTTATTCAAAAAAAAAAAAAAACAAAAAGGTAGAGAGTATGAAATATGCGCGTGATCAAATTAAACCCCAAATAGTGACTCTGTTTAATTTAGTCGATTGCCTTGCGCGAAAGTATGAAGTGAACATTTATATGTTTTATTTATCTTGTAAACATCAACACGACATTTGTTTTACTTTGTTGATGTTCATGATCATTGCAAAATTTTGATATAAAAAATGATTGAAGATATATCATCATGTACATGTTTTTAAAGATTAAAGGAAATTACTTTTTCATTTCATTCAAAATAATTAATTAGATGAAAGAGGGATAATCTTTCATCCATATATATCATACTACAGCCAAAGTCAATAGATTTGCGAGCAAGCATATGTGCTGCTTTGTTGCACTCTCTGGAAACAAAAGAAAATGTTCAAGATACAAAATCATTAATGAGATTTTTACAACAATTGATAATAACTTCAAACTCAGAAATATCAGTTTTAGAATTTTTCATAGCTTGAACAACTTTTTCCGCATCCAACTCAAAACATATATACTTCACTCCATTATCAATAGCCCATCTCATTGCAAATTTCAAAGCTTTTGCTTTTAAAATGCTTGAATCTCCACCTCAAAAATGAACATCTGATATTGCAGCTTGCACTTCGCCCATATGATTTCTAAGGATATCACCCCAATCAAACATATTAGTTTCCTTAAACTTGCAATATCTACATTAAACCTCCACTTGTATGGATCCAGAGCATTCCAGGAATTAACTTTCGCACCATGTGACTTCTTTGATACATTGTATTTATTATTGACAAACCACCATTCTTGAACATAAGCTTTTACCTGTGAAAAACGATACTGAACATCCACTGAATTATCATTCCAAACTCTATCATTTCTAGTATTACAAAGGCACCAAGCAAAACAAACATACACAAGCATATAATGTAGCACGTATCCAGTCTCGAAAAGAACTAGCATTACAGCAATCTATATAGGTTAAACAAGATTTGTACGAGCCCAAGCCTCTTTAGCAAACACACAATCTCTGATTACTTGAAGTATATTTTCTGTGTCATTGGCACAAACTCACAAAAGTCAGACCCCAAATCAATTCTTTTCTTAATAGCATCTTTTGTAGAAATCACATCCCTCCTTCCCCTCCATACAAAATCACGAACCACCCCTGGAACTTCTAAGTTCCAAATTCTTCTCCAAATATCATCATGAATAAAATTGCTTTTGCATCCATCATTCCTTAACTCCATAGCTACCAAATACCCCGATTTGATCGTATATAATTAATCAGTAATGAAACCCTAAATTAATTGATCATTAACCGAATTATTCTCCAAACCAATTGTAGTGATTAAATTCATATCTTCCTTATCAAACAACTGCTCTAATATCTCTATGCTCCACCTTCTCCTTCTCTCCTCTATAATAAATCACTAACACTAAGATCCCGAAACTCCTCAATAATCGGCGAATGGACTTTCATATCTCTTCTCTTTGGAATCCACTTATCATTCCAAACTCTAATCTCCCTTCCTGACCCTATTCTCCATCGCATTCCTTCTTCTAGAACACTTCTAGCTCTTAATATACCTCTCCAAACCAAACTAGCATTACTACTGATACCCACTTCCCAAAAGGATAGATTTGCCAAATATTTAGCTTTAAAAACTCTAGCCATAAGAGAATTAGGAGACGACAATATACGCCAACCCTGCTTAGCCAAAAGACCAAGATTGATTCATGTAGCAAATGGAATCCCATACCACCAAATTTTTTGGGGATACATAGGTTCTCCCATGAAATCCATATTGATCCTCTATCCCTAGACAATGTCCACCAAAAGGCGCTCATCATCTTCTGAATCTCCTCACATTGGCTTTTAGGTAGTTAAAAAACACTTAGAGCGCAAGTTTGCATTAAGTGAACAATAGATTTTAATAAAATATCTTTCCCGAAACTCGATAACAATTTAGCCTGCCATCGTTTAATTTTATTCCATACTCGCTCTCTCAAATATGCAAAGAATTCCTTTTTCTTTCTCTCTACAAAAGAAGGTAAGCCTAAGTATTTACTATCACTCTCCTTTTTCTGAACCTCTAACATATCCTTAACCTCTTGATGTGCTCGATTTATAGCACATTTATATCCCAATTATGGTGACGAGTCTTGTCGTTTCTCATTGTTTTTATATGTTTTATTTTACCTTGTTCTTGTCTTCGGAGATTTTGAGGTGAAACAGATCGAGTTTGAGGCTTAGGCATCATAATCGAAAAAGAGGCACGCATTTCAAGGCATTCCCAAGTGTTTCGAGTCATCCCCAAAGATATCGCGAAGGCCGGAAATCATTCGATGCTTGATTAGAGCTGCAAAAGAGCTAAAAGGCTTGCATTCGGGGAACCATGGCTCCATTTGGTCGAATGGAGTGCTGCACACAAGATTCATGGCTTAAGACTCTTTGGAAATGCCGAATGAACTCACATTCGGGCGAACGCTTGTGATTTGGGCGAATGGCCGAAACCCATTCGGGCAAATGAAGAAGAAAATTTGTTGTTTGAGTTCAAGAGTCTCTAGAAACCCCGAATCCAACCTATTCGGGCGAATGGTTCAAGATTCGGTCGAATGTGTCCTCCTATTCGGACGAATAGATTCTAAACTTCGCGCTGTCTTATTTCTTCGCAACTTAAACCTCGTGGAATCTTTAGGGCTTTTATCCCTCCCTTTGTACAGCCTATATAAAGGCTTTTATCTGAATGTTTAGGGTATGTCATGCTTGGGAGAACTCACTCCAACTTGTTCATCATTTTATTGTTTTTCCTTTACATTCATTTGCCCTATATTAGATTTCTTTGCTTTCCTTTACATTTTAAGTCTTGTATTTCATTTCCTTTCATTCAAGCACTTAAGTTTATGTAAGTTTATCTTTCTCTATTGCTTTATTGTCTTCAATATATTTCATTTACGCCATTTAATGCTTTCTTTACATCTTGCTTTGATTGTTGCATCATTTGTTGTTCTTTTACTGATAAGTGCAATTATTTGCGCTTATTTGTATTATTTTTAAGCTCCTTATATGTATTTTTAGTGGGTTTTAGGTAGTAGTATTAGTGATTTGTGATAACTTTGTCTCATGTGTCTTATGTTGTGTTTTGTGTGATTTTTGAGGCAAAATCGAAGTTTTGTTAGGTCCTGGGGGTTTTCTAGAGTTTTTTGGTGCAGCTGACTCGGCTTTTTCTTCTGGAAATCACTTTTTGGGCAGTTTGTGATGCCGACTTGGCTTCCTTCTAAAGACCACCCAAAGCCGACTTGGCTGTGAGCCCTGGCAGATGGTTTTTCGTAATTTTTGGAGCCACTATTTAAAGTGGCAGTTACTTTTATCTTATTATTCAGTTTTAGTTTTTCAAATCCTGTAATTTTCCTTTGAACCTTAGTAGCTTTTACTTTGAAGCTTTCATTGTTGAACTCATTTGTCACGTTTGGATTATTGCATTTTACATTTCCTTTCATCCAATTAGTAAGTTCTCATGTTTATGTTTATTATTTATCTCATGTTTTTGATCGTTATGCTTAGTCTGTAGTTTTCTTATCTAGGGTTAGGGCATAATAGCTAATTCGAAGTATGGATTGATATTTTATCAATTAATTTTGTGTGATTTGAGTCTATAGTTGAACCTACGCTTAATGAATCTCGATTTAAACATCTTTGTTAGCCTTTTCAATAAAACGGAAGTTTGAGATTAGGATTAACACTAGTGGAAAAAAATGTATTTGCTGCTAGACATATGTTGCGGTTTCTCTTATACGCAGTATTTAAGAAAAAAAAAATTAGGCCAAAAAAAATATGTGTCAAAGGCTGCGGTTTTAGTCTTGACCGCAACAGATAATGTATTAAATGAGACAATTGCTGCGGTTTTCCCGTTGACTGCAGCCTTTAACCCCTCTCAATAAAAATTTAAGACCCGCCATATAATGTTCACTTAATAAACCTTTTGTCTTCCTTCTTCACTGCGCCAAATACCACAAAACTCTTCTCTTTTCTTCTTCTTCTTCAAAACTCCATAACCCACTTCCTCTTCTTCTTCTTCTTCTTCTTCTTCTTCTTCTTCAACACAATAAACCCACGAAATTCCATAATCCCACGAAATTCTACTGCTTTGCATCTTCGTTCTTCATTTTCGTTTGCTCTTGAACTCACAAAAGTTTGCTGAAAACCCTCAAAAAACTTCTTCATCTTCGTTCTTCACTGTCTTCATCTTCATCTTCTTCATTTTCTTTACAAACCCACGAAAAATTTTAAAGGTATTTCGGATTCTTTTCGTTTTTGTTTTTTGTTTTCGTTTTTTTTGAGAAATGGTTATGTATAATTACTAATTTTGTTTTTTCTTGTTTTATTGTAGGTCACATTGTACCTATTCTTCATCTAGATTGCCAAGGTAATTTGTTTTGTAGGTCAAAGTTTAAATGTGATTTAATGTATTAGTTGTTATATTACATTTGTCAAAGTTTATATTATTAGTATGTTAATTATTTTTTATATGTATGAATATTACTATCAATGTTAATTAATTAGTTGTCCAAATTAATTTATTTTATTTTATTTTTATTGTTTTTATATGATGTTAGTATTAGTTGTTAGTATAAATGTTAATAATGTTATTAGAATAAACATAATTTGAACAATTTAAAAAAAAATTTGTTTTTATTATTAGGGTTAATTAGTGTTAAAACAATGTTCTTATTATAATATACATATTTTTTCAACAATATAAAGATTTCGAAGGTTAGTTATTGCAAATTAGGGTTAAATGAATGATTATTACTTAATTTTGTGGTTAATTAGGGTTCGTTTAGTATATATATTAAAAAGTTCTTATTAATTATGTTTTGAATTAATTTAATCACACTTAGGATGACAAAAGATCGTTCTTGGCTGTATGGAAGCATTGAATCATCTAAATTTATTAATGGCGTACTAGAATTTTGTAGTATTGCGGTTGAACATCAAGTTAGGACGGGGGGACTTGGTATTTATTGCCGATGTGTCAATTGTGGCAATGTATCAAAGGTAGGTAGTGTTCATATCCATATGGAGGACATACTTCGACGTGAAATTAGGCCTCATTATCATGTTTGGGTTTGGCATGGTTGAGACTGTATTTGGTAAAACAGGGCAAGTGCAAGGGTGTCAAGATCGATTGTGGAAAAAGGAATCAATCTTTTGGAAGCTTCCATATTGGAGAGATCTGCAGGTTAGGCATTGTCTTGACGTCATGCATATAGAGAAAAATGTATGCGATGCCATACTCGGGACTCTCATGAACATTCCGGGTAAGACAAAGGGTGTTAAGGCCGTGCGAGATTACTTTGAATGCAAGGGTATTCGTCTGGAGTTGTGGGCACAGGTTAAGGTGAGTAAGGAAAGAGATAGATCTGATGAAGTTGGTGGCAGTAACAAGGAAAAGGGCGGTAAGAAGAAGATAAGTAATGAAAAAGTTTATTTACCTCCAGCTTAGTCTTTGTATAACATTAAGGTTCCGTCTGCGTACTCATTTAACATGAAGATATTCGTGACCCTAAATGGTGAGTTGAAGTTGGGAAGCATGAAATCTCACGATTGCCATATAATGATGCAAGTGTTCTTACCAATTGCACTATGTGGATTGTTGCCAAAACATGTGAGATATGCCATTACCGAGCTATGTTCGTTCTTTAAGTCGACGTGATTGTAACTTTATGCAACTTTGAGATGTATTTTCCACCTTCTTTCTTTGACATAATGGTTCATCTTATTGTTCATCTCGTTCGTGAAATCAAGCGTTTGGGACCAGTTTTTTTTAAGGTGGTGTTATCGTTTTGAGAGACACATAAGTGTTTTACAAAACAAAGTGAGGAATCCAGCACAACCAAAGGGGAGTATGATTCAAGGCAATATGAACGATGAGATTGGTAACTTTATAACCGAGTATATGGCTATGACAAAGCCTATTGGACTTCCCACCTCTCGACATGTAGAAAGGCTTGAGGGAAAAGGAACAATTGGCTCCAAATCAATCACACCTCCTTGGGACAGTCTTCTACAAGCACACTTGTATGTTTCATCATATTCCAGAAGTCCATCCTTTTTTGAGTGAGCATTTTGATATATTGCACGCAAAATATCCTTCTAAAGGTGATAGGGCATTGATACAGTTGTATAACAAGACGTTTATTGATTGGTTTCATAATCGAGTAATATGTGAAGAACTCAAGGGTGTATCTGAAATTATTAAGTGGTTAGCTTTTGGTCCTTGTGATGATGTCAACAAATATGAGGGTGATCATGTCAATGGGTTCACATTTTTAACTGAGGGTCAAGATAAGAAGTCATCTTATCTGCAGAATAGTGGGGTTTCGATTTTGTCGTCATATACATTTTACGCGAGTGCCAAGGATCAATTGTCGTCATCTTAGTCATATGCTTCAAATTTCGTGTTCAGTTGCGTTTTTAAGGTTTTTAAAGCTTTTTGGGCACTTTCGCGCATAAAGTAGCTCAAACATGGTTTGTTATGCATGAAACTCAACACACATCACTATTTGGTATATATTATTGTGGTGAAATGGTTAGAATTGAAAATCTTAGTCATATGCTTCAAATTACGTGTTAAGTTGCATTTTTAAGGTTTTTTTTAACTATTTTTGCACTTTCGCGCATAATGTAGCTAAAACATGTTCTAATGTATTTATATTTATATTCTTTAAGGTACTTATCTACAATGCATCTTTTCAAACACAAAATTGTGCCCGTGATTGAGACTTCGGACAACGAGGTTCATAGTGAGTCAGATAAGGAATATGATCCGAGGCAGGACATGGGCATAAATGAGGATGACAACCGAATTACTTGAGACGAGCAAAGTGCTGAAGATTCCCCACTAATAAACGAAGACGGCCCACCAATGGATGCTCTCACTACCACTCTTAGCGTTGGTTCTAAGAAACGTAAAGGGCGAGGTCCTACAAAAAACCTCAAAGTCACGGATCCCATGCACCTCGAATACAATGCGTTGGGTCAACTATGTGGAAAATGGCGTAGGCAATATGGAAAATAAGTGGGCCTATCTGCTCGCAAGATTTCCATATTGCACTCATGGAACGTGTTGGCTCTATTAGGTTTTGATGATGACTTCACTTTAGATAAACAAATATGTTTTATAGATTGTTTTGTAGGTCATATATCCGATTTATTGAAATCGTTGATGAAAACTAAAAGACATGGTGAAAGAATATTGTACGAGTCAAAGCTGTCAAAAGAGTCAGATATAAAAGATCACTTAAGACGTCTAAAGTAGATAGGAGGTATATTGTTCCAATTTTGATGGTCTGATGAAAATCGCTGATAGAGACAGTACAATGTTCCTAAGATGTAGGTCTAGAGAAAAGCGTCAGCTAATTTACGTAGGAATTATTTTCTATTTTAGTTGATGTATACCGTTAAAAATTAAGTTATTGCATAATTTGTTAATTGGCAAAAATTAGATAACCACCTAAAACCTAAGGTTAATTCAAAGGATAAGAATAAGTCTTCATATATCTCTCCATTAAAATAGGAAGTTAATTAGGTTTTCATCTAATTAATCCTAATTAGCTATTTTTAGCTAATTTCACCAAAAACTAACCGTGGCCTTTTCTCATAACTTCCAATCTTATTTTCTACTTTCCTACAATTTAGGAATAAGGGAAATATGGGGAGTTAGGTATTTGATAACCTACGGTTGGTCCCATATAAAATGGAGACTTTTTCAACCGGTTTTAGGTGTGTGTGCGCAAACGAAAAAATCAAGAGCTCACCAAAGTAAGAATATTATTTCATTGTTTCATTTGCCAATTAACTTAGAATATTTTTCTTATGCAAAATCTTAGTTTTTATCTTTTTTAGAAAATTTACTTTGTATGGGTTTTTGAGAGAAATTGTTGTAACTAGACTTAAGGGAGGTCCAGGGGAGAAGAGAAGCTTCCATTGAAGCGTGAGAATGAGAAAGAGAAAGAGAAGGAGAAAGAGAAAGAGAAAGAGAAAGAGAAGAGAAGTGGCCTAGTTGAGAATTGTTTTATGTAATTGTAATTGATTGTCTAAAACTTAGTAAGAGAAGTTTAAAATCCCGAGTGGTTGTGGTTTTCCTTCTATTAGGCCTAGAAGGTTTCCACGTAAAATCATTATTTCCATTTATCTTTCTTGCTTTAAGTTTAAGTATTTGTTATTAACTTTATATTCCGCAAAAATAGGGCTAAAATAATTAAACGTATAATACAACAATTCGTCCCCCCTCTTGTTGCATTCGCCATCTCTAAGTGTTTCTACAATTGGTATCAGAGTCCTGTTCCTCGTTTGATCAGAAAACCCTAAGAGAAATATCCTGGTCTTTTAGACATGTTGAAGATGAATGAACGTATGAAAGAAGGGTACACTACTCAAAGACCGCCCATGTTCGATGGAAAATTCTACACATATTGGAAGAATAGGATGGAGATCTTCATTAAAGCCGAAAATTATCAAGTTTGGAGAGTTATCGAAATTGGAGACTTTGAGGTAACAACTACCAATTCTAATAATGAAACTGTTCCAAAACCTATCACTGAATATGAGAAAAAAGATTTCCAGAAAATGGAGATGAACGCTCTTGCCATAAAATTACTTCACTGTTGGCTCGGACCAAACCGAATTATGGGATGCAAAACTGCAAAGCAGATTTGGGATCTGCTGAAAGTTACCCACGAAGGAACAAGTGAAGTAAAACGCTCTAAGATTGACTTGTTGTTGAACAAATACAAAAGGTTTGTTATGGAGCCTAGAGAAAACATCCAAGAGATGTTCACAAGGTTCACCAATATTACGAATGAACTCGTCTCTCTTGGAAGGCTTATTCCCGCAGATGAACAGGTCAGGAAAATTCTAAGGAGTCTCCCTCAGGATGAACGTTGGAGAGTCATGTTGTTTCGAAAATTCAAAAACTTCTTCAGGAACAATAGATACGCCAATCAAAGAAACAACAAAGAAAGAGGATTTGCAAATACAAAGACTAACTACGAATGCCATAAATGTGGAAGTACTGATCACTTCATCAAGGATTGCTCTCAATGGAAAAATGAGAAGGGCAAAGGGAAGGCAAGGAAAACGGGAAAACAGCCGATGAAAGGAAATTTCAACAAGACGGACTTTCGTAAAGCCATGATTGATGCATGGGGAGAATTTGAGAGCGAAACAGAGAAAGAAACACCCGTAGAAGAAGAAACTGCTAATCTGTGTCTCATGGCCACTCATGACGAAAAGTCCAAAGGAAAAGAGGTATTGTCTTCTAATTCATTTTCTAACCACCTATTCAAATGGGATAAATATAAACTAATTTAATTGCTTATGGAGACCCAAGAAAAACTAGATGAAAAAACTGCCACTTGTCTCCAAATTGAAAAAGACCTTAAAACGAGTAAAGACCATGTTTCTTACCTGAATTCCTTTAGGTCAGGCGTACAAAATAGGTTCCTTAATTTATTAGATAATGACGTCATGTTAAAGGATGACTGTGTTCCTCCTTGCAGGTACTAGTGAGGGGGAACAACTCATGGTATCTCGACAGTGGGTGTTCCAAGCACATGACAGGTGATAGATCAAAATTTCTCTCACTAGAAGCCTATGATGGAGGAACTATGAACTTTGGTGATAATATGAAAGGCGAAATCATTGCCAAAGGAAAAGTAGGAAGGTTAAGTTTCCATGCAATTGATAATGTATTTTTAGTCGAGAATTTAAAACATAATCTACTAAGTATTTTACAGTTCTATGACAAAGGTAACTCTGTCAACTTTACTTCTGAGAAATGTAATATTTCTAGGAATGACATAGGAGACACTGTTCTGGAAGGAATCCGTAAAGGGAACACTAATGTTGTGGACCTCCACACTGTTCACAAAACCAGTTTGACTTTGCTTAGTGTTATAGTAGATGACCCTTTGCTTTGGCACAAAAGATTAGGTCATGCTAGCTTTTCTTTGCTGAATACCTTAAGATCAAAAGACCTATTAAGAGGATTGACGTCCCTAAAATTCCAAAAAGATGAAGTTTGTGATCCTTGTGTCAAAGGAAAACATGTTAGGTCGTCCTTTGAACCAAAGAATGTCGTGACCATCTCAAAGCCACTTGAATTAATTCATATGGATCTTTGTGGACCTATGAGAATCCAAAGCCATAGTGGCAAACGTTATGTATTTGTTATTGTTGATGATTATAGTAGATTTACTTGGACTGTATTTTTAGTTAGTAAAGATGAAGCTTTCAATGAATTTGTTTATTTTGCTAATAAAATACAAAAATCTAGTAATTGTCAACTTGTCCACATTAGATCAGGTCCTGGTAAAGAATTTGAAAATTCAAGCTTTATGGATTATTATAATGAGCATGGTATTAGTCAAAATTTTTCCGCACCAAGGACACCACAATAAAATGGTGTGGTAGAGCGTAAAAATAGAACATAGTAAATGGCTAGAACCATGTTAATTGCTAGTGGTCTCCCTAGAAATTTTTGGGCAGAGGCTGTTGATACTGCATGCTATATTTTAAATCGAGTGTAGATTAGACCTATCACTTCTAAGACACCTTATGAATTGTTTAAAGGTGTTAAACCGAATATTTCCTATTTTTATGTGTTTAGATGTAGATGTTTTGTTCATGTTAATGGAAAACGTAACATAGGAAAGTTTGATGAAAGAAGTGATGAAGCAGTATTTCTTGGCTATTTCATCTCATAGTAAAGCGTATAGAGTATATAATTAAAGAACTATGTGTGTTGAAGAATCTATTCACATTATTTTTTATGAAACTAACTTTAGGACAAGTCAACAAGATACAGGTAGCTTTAAAATAGGTCTTGCGAATTGGGAAGATGATGAAGATATACATAGAAAGCAAGATCCTAGAAACATAGAAGAACAACGGGTTCCAAAAGAAACATAAGAGCCAAATCAAGAACAGGAACAATCGGGAAACCAAGACCAACAAGGTGTTCCCAATCCAGCTGTTCCCAGAAATGAATAGAATGAGCAAACTGAAGGAGAACATAATGTCAATCAAGTCAATGAGCCTGTTTCCACAAATGTTCCTACAAGAGAATTTGTGCCAAAGCCGTGGAAGCATCAAAAGTCATATCCACTTGACTTGATCATAAGTGACATAAACAAGGGCACACAGACTAAGAAACTTTTGTGCACACTTTGCATTTCTCTCAACATTGGAACCCAAGAATCACGAAGAAGCATTACAAGATTCCGATTGGGTTGTTGCTATGCAAGATGAATTGAATGAGTTTGAAAGAAATAAAGTGTGGCACTTAGAACCGAAATCCAAGAACAAAAAGATGATTGGATTAAAATGGGTTTTTAGGAACAAATTAGACGAGCATAGAATCATAGTAAAAAAACAAAGCAAGGCTCGTGGTTAAAGGATACAATCAACAAGAAGGGATTAATTATACAGAGACATTTGCTCCCGTAGCAAGGTTAAAGGCTATCAGAATTTTTATTTCTTTTGCTGCTTTTATGAATTTTAAGTTATACCAAATGGATGTGAAATGTGCTTTCTTGAATGGTTTTCTAAATGAAGAAGTCTTTGTGGAACAGCCACCTGACTTCGAAAATCTATCTCTTTTAGATCATTTCTATAAGCTTGATAAAGCTCTTTATGGGCTCAAACAAGCTCCTAAACAATGGTATGAATGGTTGTCTAAATTTTTGATTGAAAATGATTTTATTAGAGGCAAAATTGATAAAACCTTATTCTTTAAGAATAGAGGTTCTGATATTTTAGTTGTGCAAATTTATGCTGATGAAATTATTTTTGGGGTGACTAACGAATCACTATGTAAAGAATTTGCTAACCTTATGAGTGCTGAATTTGAAATGAGTATGATAGGAGAATTAACTTTCTTCCTTAGTTTGCAGATTAAACAAACGGCTAATGGTATTTTCATTCATCAACAAAAATACATTAAAGAACTTCTAAAGAAATATGGTTTAGATAATGCTAAAACAAACCACACACCTATGGCTACTAATGTAAGACTAGATAAAGATTCAAACGGTACTAATGTTGACCAAACTATGTATAAAGGCATGATAGGATCTTTATTATATTTAATTGCTAGTAGACCAGATATTTCGTTTAGTGTTGGTTTATGTACTAGATTTCAATCAAATCACAAAGAATCACATCACACCGCAGTGAAACGGATTTTGAGATATTTAAAGTGAACAGATGACTTGTCCCTATTGTATCCTAAAAGTGATGTTTATGATTTGAAAGGTTATAGTGATGTAGATTATGTAAGAGATCTTGTTAACAGGAAAAGTACTCCAGGTATGGTACAATTTCTTGGTTCATGTTTAGTATCTTGGTGTTCTAAGAAACAGAACACCGTTGCACTATCCAGCGCTGAAGCAGTATATGTGGCAGCAACAGCTTGCTGGTCCCAAATGCTTTGGATAAAACAGCAGCTAAGAGACTTTGGTATTAAATTTGAATGTGTTCCTATTTATTGTGATAATACTAGTGCCATATGCCACTACTACAAATCATCACTTGTGCCACTAATTATGCCATGGGAATTCAAAATCCGTGGCAAGTTTTGATCTAGCCACGGGAAAAATAGGTTTCAAGACAATATCACAACCATACCCAAATTTTTTGCCAAGGGTAAATATATACCGTGGCAAAGATGCACTTGTGCCACATATTATGCCACGGGTATATATATACCGTGGCAAACAAACACTTTTGCCACGGGTAATTTAATATCGTGGCAAACAAGCACTTGCGCCACTAATCTTGCCACGGAAAATTTAAATTTTTTTGGCAAACAAATAGTTGTACCAAAGATTATGTCACAGCGAAATATTTATCGTGACAAAATATTTGTGCCATAAATTATTTCTCGGGTAAATATTTATCATGGCAAATAAAGACTTATAGGTCGGGATTAAATAGACATTGTGTGATTGTGTTATAAATTATGACACCTGAATTTGAATTTATTGCAAGTTTTGATCTTGCCACGGATAGTATTTTTATGAGAAAAATAAAATAATAAAAAGTTTAGCAAATATTTAAATTCAAAATCTTCATCCAACTTAATTAGTTCTAGATTTATTTGAAAATAAGTCATTATTTTTCCTTGTTTTTTAATTTAATATAAGAAAAAATTCAATAAATAATGATTCAATTTAATATATTTTAAATAAAAAGATTTAAAATTATATTTGAGAAGCTTTTTTCACTTACCAAATACTCAAACTAGAGCTTAAACAATGATTTTAGGTAGGATTAAAGTATTTTCAACAAAAGAGAGAAAGGTCGTTTCTAACCTATTTCAAGACTTTTCCGATTTTGTATTTAGTGAAAATCAGATCTTATCATCCTCTTAAATTCAAGAACACATGAAAAGTGTTTTTTCCGACTGACAGTTTCTAACTAATTTTCCGACTGACAAGCGTTAGTCGAAATTCCCGACTAAATTGCTACTAAATCGATTTTAAGTCGGAATTTTAAATTGAAAAAAAAGAATATATGACTAATAATATAGTAATATACGACTAACAATATCGTAATATACTAATAACTAATAAGTGTTATTATAAGTAATATATATTAATACGAGTAATATTATTCTAACATGTGACTAATTTTGTTGTATTTAGGAATATTAGTTGATCAAATTAATTTTAATTTTGCAAGTAATTTTGTTCAATTAAATATAATTTTTTTAACTTACTTTTAATAATTTTGTTCAACTAGGTAATAATAATAATAATAATAATAATAATAATAATAGTAATACACTAAGTGATAGGAGTGTTATGTTATAAGTAAAATAACATTACTTAAATTATCACTAAATAATTAATGTCCCAGTGGTTGGAGTATTGGTATACCAACCTGATGGTCTTGGGTTCAAATCCTACACAAAGCATTTGTGTGGAAGGAATGTTACTGCAGTTAACATTAAATCAATACTACCCAAAGCATTTGTGTGGAAGGAAGGTCTTGGTTTACGAGTCTAGTGTATAAATGATTTGTAGCCACGTGTGGTCCACCTGGTAGACGAATATAATTTACAGTGATTCACTTTATGTGGAAGAAGAATATGATTAGCCACGGGCTATACTTGTGGAAAAACAATATAATTAGCCACGGGATCTATCGCGGCAAGAAAAAAAGTTTATGCCACAACAAAAATTTTCCTGTGGCAACAATTTAGCCACGATCACTTGTGCCACGGTAGTCTTTCACTTAAATTCCCGTGGCTGGACATCATAGCCATGGGAAATTCTGACTTGTGCCACGACTACTACTGTGGCACAAGTGATGATTGCATATCTATAGATCCCGTGCATCATTCTAGAGTTAAGCATATACATATACAACATTATTTTCTTAAGGATATTGTTGAGCATAAAAACATAATTGTTAAGCATGTCAATACAAATGAGCAAGTTGTAGATTTTATGACTAAACCACTTCTAAGGGAACAATATGAAAAGATGAGGTTGGAACTTCGAATGATCAAACTCCACTAAAGTTTAATGAAAGCACTCCACCTCGAAGCAACATGAAAAATTGGAAGGGTTAAATCTATATTTTTTTCCATTTCCACAAATTCCAGCATTTTATTTTTTTCTTTATTTTCGAGTGGTCAATTTAAATTATAGTGGGAGTCGGATCATCGTGGTATTTCGAAAAACCGTTATTAACCACCTAATTCAAGGAATATACCCGCAAACGTTTTGTTACACTCCTTGTTCACACGTAATAAATTAAACAAGTGAAGTGTTACAAACCCTTTAGTAACCGTCAATCCATGACTTTATAACCCACTCTATCACGTCACATCACTCACTCACACACTCTAACACTCACTCAAATCAAGTACACTACTCATTACTCCCTAACCCAAACCGTCAACTTCACTATCACTTCTCCCTCTTCATCTTCTTAAACCTCCATGAAACCATCAAAGTCTTCATTCTCGAGCAAAAGCGCATAGAAGAAGACCCCAAAATCCCCACAACCCAAACCATTACAAGTGATTTATCCTTCAACCGACGCACCGCCATCTTCATCCCAAGAACAAAAAATCAAGCACACGCATTTCTACCACCATGCATGCCAGAACAAAAAGACCCATTTCCACCCCAAAAGGTGTTTCTTTGTCCAGACTAACAAAACGGACCAAGCAAGCTGATCCTTACATTGCCGAAGAAGTTGCCAAACAAATGTCAGTAGGGTTCGGTCTAGACAAGTACTGGTATGAATCTACTCCATTCCCTCAATTACACACAATTTTACAAAATCAAGGTTGGGAAATTTTGATGTTTGATTTTTCTTGCAACCCGATTTATCATAATTTGATGCGTGAGTTCATTAAAAATTTCACAATTGAGAATGGTGTTTGTTCTAGTACTGTAAATGAAATTAAATTCGAGTTTAATAGTTTGATGTTGAGCAAATGGTTTGATGTTCCTGCAGTAGGGTTTGATACATATTATGTCGGTTCCAAAATTGTTTTCTCAGGTATTAATGAACGGACTGTGTTGAAGTTCTTAGGGATAAATGAGAAGAGAGGAAGGTTCAGTCATTATTCTTTGTCGCCACTAAATAAATTATGGTATAACATTGCTCGTAGATTTATTTTGCCTTGCAACTCTAAGGTGGAGCGAAGTGAATCTTCGTGATGCCAAATTGATTTATTGTCTGGCTAATCATATTAACATCAATTTTCCTTTTTTGATGATATCGCATTTATCTTACTACATAGAGAAGGGGTGTATGGTTGGGTATGGAGGATGGTTAACTTGTGTTTTTAATAAATTTGGTGTACCTTTGGATGGTCTACAGTTCCCCATGAGCACCAATAATAAAATTAGTGCAAAATGTCTTAATAATTTGCACCTTATATTAAATGAAAAGGGGATACTAGAGGACTTTGTTGAGGATGTTGAAGAAGAAAGTTCTGACGAGGAAGAGAAGGAAGTAGAGGGAAAAGAAGAAAAAGGAGAGGAAAGGGAGGAAGAGAAGAATAAGGATCAGGAGACTGTTCCTTCTGCCCACGCTGAAAAGTTAGAAGAGGTACAGGACTAAGGGGAAGCTATGAGTGAGGGGGAAGCCTCTAGAGAGGGGGAAGGTGAGGAACTTGAGGAACATAATTCTGATAAAAGTTCAAGTGATGAGGAGGTACTTATTCCAGTGAAGAAGGAACCAGTGCTCACTCCAAGGAAGAGCAGTAGGTTAGCTTCTAAGCGTCCAGTTGGAATGGATGAAGAAATGACCTCACACTCCACCAAAGATCCTACCAATGCCCCTCCTTTACCAAAACCAGCCACACCTCCACCACATCATATTCTATCACCACCACCATCACCTATACCTTCTACTCCACCACCATTCACTACACAGGTTTCACCTCCACGCATTTCACCTGGTTTTGATGCATCTGCTAACCCCTCAACTGTTCTTAACGCTACCCTAGACCTTGTTATCTCAAAATTCAATGATTTTCAGTCTCAATTCTTTACTTTTCAAGATGAATTTCGTGTCTTACTTGCGTCACTCACTGATCAGCTATCCCAGATGGAGTCCCGTCTTAGAGTCAGGCTTGATACTATTGAAGTGCAGACCGAGTTTGTTGACGATGAAGAGACTGCTGCTTGATCCCTCCTTCTGCTCCACTAATATATTTATGTTTGTTGGCCATACCGTCTGTCTTTCTAATTAATTAAACAATATTTTCTTTGTCTTTTCAAGTACCAGCTGGGGTACGACTTTATGTAATTTTCTTTTGTTGAACTATGCTACTACTGTTTCTCCAATTTCTATCTTATTTTGCATTTGGTCTATGATGATTACTCTTTGCATATCTTGATCATTTTTATGGTATTTTCTTTGATGATTGCTGCTTGTTATCCTTCTTTGGCTATTATTATTAGCACTGTGGTTTGATTAAGGCTCTCCTTTTTGATTGATGTCAAAAGGGGGAAGAAATGCAACAAACTTAGGAGGACTTGTGAATGCCATAGTTTCTATTGCTTAAGTTGCTCTAATAAAGTAAAATATATGCTCTAATTTAGATATGTTTAAATAATTATGATATTGTACAGTAAAGTTTTGTTGAAATTGAATTGCTAATATTTTTTAAGTTGCTACGATATTATGTGTTCTAAATATGTCTTTTGTATTACTCAAATCGTATCATGTTCATGTTCTATCAAGTTTATTTAAAGCTCTAATATTTACAAATTACAATTACTGTTTTATTTATGATTACTCTCATTGGTCTCAAGTAAACCTAAGTTTAATACACAGTAATTGATTTTGGATAACCTTAGTAGTTTATATTAACTAGTTTTGGAAATTATTTAAAAACATAAAAAATATATCATAAACTTTAATAATATGTTTTTGGGAAATTCTCAATGGTAGCCCCAAACTTTTGGCAATTCTCAATGGTAGCCAGTTTTTTTAAAAATTCTCAATGGTAGCCCAAAACTTTTTAAAAAGTTGCTTCCGTAGCCTTTATTAGTAAAAAACGTTAAGTTTCCGTTAAATTTGAACTATGGTTAAATATTTTGACCTTCGTCAGCATTTAAGACATTAACCCACCCACCCAACTACATTTAACATTGTGCATTCATCTTCTTCTCAGTACTCTGTTTCACGCTTTGAAGGAAGATCAAAGAACACAATTGTGGGAGGGGATTTGAAGGTCGAAGAGAAGTTTGCATGTAAAGGCTTGATTTTGTGTGCTGCTGCATCACGGTAGGTGTTAATCTGTGAAATGCTCAATGTTATGTAATTGAATGACTGACGAAAAATAGGTTTTTTTTTGTTAAAATATGCATGTGAGTCATTATATGTTGTTAATTTTGGCGTCAAAATGTTGAATTTTGGTTAATTTTGGTGTTAAATTGTTGATTGTTGGCAAATTATGGATTAAATGTTGAAATCTGGGCAATTGTGGGTATTACGGTTCGATTGTTGAATTTTGGCATGGTTACTGGTATTTTCTGTGTAATTGTGGGAATAGTCACTCCTGAAGATGGTGACAGTTGGTCCTTCTTTGTTTGGCATTTAAAGAATGTCTTAGCTTCACTTGGAAGGGGAGACAATTGGTGCATCATTTCTGACAGGCAAAAGGTTGACATTACTCAACTTAATTTAGCCTATTTACCTTATTTAAATGATGCAGATACAACATTAACATCATGTAAGTGTCAAATATATTGCATTGACTGATGTATGGCCAGAAGTTGACAGAAGGTATTGCTGCAAGCACGTTGCAGTCAATTGGAAGAAGTCATTTCCAGGGCCTTTGTTGTTCTCTTTGTTTTGGAGAGCATGTAATGCTAACTCAGAGTTCACTTTTAAGAAGGCTATGGATCAATTAGGCAAAGTTAATCCAGCTGGCAGGGTTTGGCTTTCTAATCCAGCTACTTGCAAAGGAGGTATGACAGCTAAGCAATAGGCAAGCTATGGTAAAAAGGATAAGAAGAAGCAGCAACCACTACCATCCTCTCAACCAGCATTAGGGACAAGATTAAGATCAAAATCTGCTGCAGCAGTTGCTACATCAGCCAAAACATTAATTGTTACTTATAAATATTTTGTAATGAAGTATTTTCTATTAGAGTTAAGATATGTATTTTGTACTTTGCATATTAATTTGCTTGCATATGACAGTAGGACTTGCATTACATTTGTTGGTTTGCATTTGCATATGTTCACAAAATTGCATATATATATATATATATATATATATATATATATATATATATATATATATATATATATATATATATATATGCACATGGTAAAATAGGATATACCACATTACATCAACAATATATCCCCTTTTAAAACCGTGCATTTCATACAACCCTAAGTCCTACATTACATCACAGCACATGAAAATTATTCCATGATACTATACAGGAAATACACAAACAACACCACAATTGCAATCTTCACACAGCAGCTAAGTCCGTCTTTCACTCTAGCAACAATTGCAGACCCAATTCCCCTGCTCCAGAACACAGTTTCTTCATCATTCACCCACGAAAAAAATCCACACAAGTTGCACTTGTAGTAAGCTCTTCCTAGGTTGCTCCTTGAGTCTGATATCTTGATGTCAGCGTATTTCTTAGGCACATAGTTGCAGACCTTCATCTTTGCCCATTTTTCAGCCATGGCTAATATAAGAAAATTTTTATAGGGTTGGCATTAGGGGAATTAAGGAGGAGAAGGGGTATTTAAAAAGGGAGAGATGCAAAAGAAAGGGATGGAAAATTTGGAGGGAAAGTTTGGATCCAAAACAACCACTTAATAACATAAATGACCACTTAATAACAGAAACATAACATTTTTTACTAATAAAGGCTACGGAAGCAACTTTTTAAAACGTTCGAGGCTACCATTGAGAATTTTATAAAAAACTGGCTACCATAGAGAATTGCCAAAAGTTTGGCGCTGCCATTGAGAATTGCCCTATGTTTTTAAATACTACCTCCTATTCAACCCATTAGTCCCATTTGATTTTTCACACTTGCCGAGACAACATTTTAACCTTTAATATCTCTAATTGTTTTTAATTAAAAATTATAAAAAGTAGATATTAATAATCTTTGTATTGAGACGAATCAAACAAGATCCTACATGACTATGTTTTAGCTTATAGATTAAGAATAAAATACAAATTAAGAGTGATGAGTGAATAGTGAAAAAAAATCAATGGGACTAATAGGTAGAATAGGAGGAGTATTAATTTTAGAATAAATTGTTTTATTTTGGATGCTTGGTGAATTATATTGTAACGAGTTGATTTGCTAAGTTAATATATAGAGTTGTTTTAATCTCTAACATGCTCTATAACTTTCGTTTTACTCTATTTTACTTAAGTTTGTTTATAAGTTTGTCATCATCAAAAAGGGGGATTTGCTAAGTTTATAAACAAATATGTTTTAGAGATTGTTTTGTAGGCCATATACTCGGTTTGTTGAAATCGTTGATGGAACTAAAAGACTTGGTCAAAGAATATTGTACGAGTCAAAGTTGTCAAAAGTATCAAATATAGAAGATCACTTAGGACGTCTAAAATAGACAGGAGGTCTACTATTCCAAGTTTGATAGTCTGATGAAAATCGCTGATAGAGACAGTACAGTGTTCCCAAGATGCAGGTCTGGAGAAATGCATCAGCTAAATTTCATAAGAATTATTTTCTTTTTTTAGTTGATATGTACGGTTAGAAATTAAGTTATTGCATAATTTATTAATTGGCAAAAATTAAATAACCACCTAAAAATAACCTAAGGCTAATTCAAAGGATGAGAATAAGTCTCCTTATATCTTTCCATTAAAATAGGAAGTTAGTCAGGTTTTAATCTAATTAATCCTAATTAGAGGTGTTCAATGGGCGGGGCCCCCATTTTGAGCCCTTATCCGGCCTGTTTTTAGGAGGGCTTTTAAAGGGTCGAGCCAAAAATGGGCCGGGCTGAAAACGGGCTCTATTATTATTAAAATGTTGTGGGTTGTAAGTAGGGGTGTAAGTTCGGTGTTTGGTTTGGATTATACACAAATCCAAATCAAACCAAATTAAATTCGGTGTTGAAGTTTCAGTCCAAATCCAAATCATTATTTTTTTTAATCCAAATTGAATCAAACCAAATTTTAAAATTTCAGTCCAAATCAAACCGAATTAACCGAATAGCACCAAATTTCAGTCCAAAACATTGACAAAAGCGTTCACTTTAACAAAATTTCCAACAATAAGTGCATTCATTACTACTTAAACTATTCTTTAAAAATAGACTAAAACAACTTAAAATGTTCATCAAACATCAAACAATAAAGTTCATTGCAAAACACAAATTACATAAATAGTTCACTCCGACACTCAATTGAATCATTAACAAGTTTCATTCAATCACCAACCACCAAATTAATTATTATGCTGCTGCTAGGGTTTATTTCCATTGGGCTTGGGCCGCCTCCTACTACTCACTCCTAAGAAATTTCGGTCTTGTTCGGTTTTTTCGGTTTTATAGGGCCTAAACCGAAATCGAACCAAACCAAATTTTTTTCCAAAAATTGTCCAAACCAAACCATTTTTAAAATATCACCAAACCAAATTTCTTATTCGGTATGGTTTGGTTCGGTGTTTGGTTTTTCACCAAATTACTTACACCCCTAGTTGTAAGAGGGCCTAAAATGGATTGAAAATGGGTCTTTGTAAATTTAAGATGGGCTTTGAAAATCTGCCTTTTTTTCTTTGGATTTTTGATCTGTTGCTACTATTCCTATAATTAGGATTTTATGTTAACAAATGAAAGCATTGTAAGTCTTTCGATATAAGAAACTTACCTAATTAGTTTTTCTCAAATTGAAGTAATTCAAAGTAGTTGAATTGAGCTGTTTGATTAAAACTGTTTTAATTTCGATATATGTAATATTGAGCTTCTCAGGTAATTGCATAAGTGTTATTAATGTACACGGAAACTACAGATGGTACTTGTATTGTTCCAATCTTTAGATTTAATGTTATAAAAAATTATCAAAGTAAATTATAAAATGGGTCGGGCCGGATTGGGTCAGGTTTTAAAGCCCGACCCATTTTCAGCCCATTTTTATTTTTCAAGGCCCGTCCAGGCCCGACCCGTGTTTGTTTGAGCCCGGCCCGACTCGTATCCGGCCCATTGAACACCTCTAATCCTAATTAACTATTTTTACCTAATTTCACCTAAAACTAACCGTGGCTTATTATGTAACTTCCATATCTTATTTTCCACTTTCCTACATTTTAGGACTAAGGGAAATATGGGGAGTTAGGGGCTTTCATGATTTACGGTTGGTCCCATATAAAATGGAGACATTTTCAACAAGTTATTTGTGGTGTGTGTCCAAACGAAAAAATCAAGAGATCACCTAAGTAAGAAAAAATTTTCATCCTTTCATTGCCAATTAACTTAGAATATTTTTCTTATGCAATATCTTAGTTTTTATCCTTTTAAGAGAAAATATTTTTGTATGGGTTTTTGAGAGAAATTATTGTAACTAAACTTAAGGGAAGTCTAGGGGAGAAGAGAAGCTTCCATTGAAGCGTGAGAAAGAGAAAGAGAAAGAGAAGGAGTAAGAGAAAGAGAACGAGAAAGAGAAAGAGAAGAGAAGTGGCCTGGTTGAGAATTGTTTTATGTAATTGTAATTGATTGCCTAAAACATAGTAAGAGAAGTTTAAAATCCCGAGTGGTCGTGGTTTTCCTTCTATTAGCCCTATAAGGTTTCCACATAAAATCATTGTCTGCATTTATCTTTCTTGCTTTAAGTTTCAGTATTTGTTATTCACTTTATATTCCGCAAAAACAGGGTTAAAATACTTAAACGTACAATACAACAATTCACCCCTCTCTTGTTGCATTCGCCATCTCTAAGTGTTACTACATAGACCAATTAGAGGATTAGATGGTTGTCACTTGACTAATGCGTACCCTGGTATTTGTCTAACAGTTGTGGGTAAGGATGGAAAAAACAATACTCGTCCCCTAGACAAAAGACGCTTTGGCGACTGAAACAGGTGAAGGTTATACTTTCATGTCAGATAGACAGAAGGGCTTGATCAAGGCACTTGATGGGATTTTACTAGAAGCTTCATCAAGGTAATATTGGAGACACCTGTGGAACAACTTCAAGCAGAGATGGAGTGGTGAAGCTTTCAAATTTGTTTTATGGGCTGAAGCAAAGGCTACTGATGAGGTAAAAATCTTGATGTTCTAAATTGTGTTTTAGTTGTTAAATTCACTTTAATGACTTCAGATATCTTTTGTTTGGTAGAATAAATTTTAGGAAAAGATGAATGAGCTAAAAAAAAATAAGCAATGAAACTAATGATTACATGGCCTCAATACCCCCAAGTGCACGGCGTAGGCATGGTTTTGACACCCACTACAAGTCCAACATGTTACTCAACAACATGTGCGATTCTTTCAACCATGTTTTGAAACCTGCTAGGGATAAGCCAATTTTAACGCACATGAAATGTCTGCATAGGTATATAATGCAGAGGCATCATACTAAGAGAAAGGGTGCGTTGGCATCAGAGAGTGTGATTTTTCCTTATGTCAAAAAGCAATTTGATTAGGCCACTAAAGCTTACAAAGGTTGTATTATTAGCATTGCAAGCAGCACACTTTTGATGTAGATTACAAAGAACACACATGCCTTGTTGACTTGGTGAAGTCATGCATATGTTATAGGTGACAACTTACTAGTATTCCTTGCCATCATGCTTATGCTATAATAATGGAAATATAGGAGAAATCCTAAACAGCTTATGCACGAATATCACTGTAATAGTTTGAATAAAGGCAACCCAGATATTTACATAAGAATATAAACTCCGAGTACAAACTCAAACAATTAAAAAGTCAAACCAGTTAAAGGATCGATTACGTTCTTAGGATAAAGAAATAAGGTTCAACATCTTTAAATAAATTGCAGCGGAAAATGAAAAGTCTTGTAACTTGAGAGCCTCGTGGCTTCGATAATATAAAAACTAATGTTCAAAAGATTCCAATTATTGAAATAATAAAGGACTAATAAGGATCGTGGTTTCCTATGAGCCATCTCACACCGACCTCTTACCTCCCCACTTCTCAATCGCTCAACTAGTTATTAGGGGTGTTCAAAATCGGATACCGGGTCGACCCGGTTCCGGAAATCCGGGTACCCGCATTTTCGGATACCAAAAAAAGTGTTCCGTTTCCGACCCGGTTTAAACCGGGTACACCGGATACCCAGTTTTGTTCTTTTTCTAAAATATGTGATTTTTTTCGTAATTTCTGTCGCAAGTATCCTCTCTATCTAGATCATCTACCACTCTCTAAACTCTAAACCCTTTAGCCTTTGCCTCTTCAACACAATCAATAATCATCATTTTCATCAAAATATCTCAAAAAAAAGGAAACAAAAACAAACAAAACTCCACTAAACACTGCGAAAACAGATTTTCATCAAAATATCTCAAAAAAATGGATTCAGGTTTTCAGCAACACCATTTTCAAGATTTCCCTCATCAGAAACAACAATCAACTGGTCTAACTCGATTCCGATCAGCACCCACCTCATATTTCTCATCTTTTCTTGATGCTTCTTCTGATTCAATCACTTCTTCCGATCAAAGACGAGATTTTTCGAATGCTCGACCGTTAAGTCCTGAAACAGAGACCATTTTTGCTCGGTTCATGACTAGTATTGATGCTGAAAATACCAATTCGTCGCAAAAACTATGTAATATCTCGGAAAATTCTGCAACAGCCCTTCCGAAAAATACCAATTCTTGTAAAATTTGGATGCTGACATGGTCTAGGAAGGAAGATGAAGAAGAAACAGGCTGTGACTCAGTGAGGATTGAGGAAGATGAAGGAGACTTAATATTAGGTTTAGGTTACTTTGGGTTTAAATACCTAGGGTTAGAAAAGTTCAATTTGGACTTAAAAGCCCCATTCAGAACAGCAGCAGCCCTTAACAAAAAAAATAAAAATAAAAAAAAGTAAAAAAAAAAATCGAATACCGGGTACCCGAATTTATAAAAATACGTATCCGGTTCAAACCCGAATATCCGGATTTATATATATATATACAAATATATATGTATATATATATAGATATAATATATATATTTTTATATATATATATATATATATATATATATATATATATATATATATATAATATATATATATAAAAAAGATGTCTAGAGAGAGGTTTAGAGAGAGATTTTCTGCAGGCGCATGGGTGAACAATTTTGAATTCAAAAGAGGAAGGCCAAACGTCTCGAAAAGTCCTGCTCATCTTCAACTGCGTCCCCAGGCTTACCATCAAACGTTCTTCCATCTTCCTTGCTCTGGGTTTTGGGTTGGTCATCGAGGGTCAACCCGGCGCCCCTGGCGTCGTGGGCCTCGGGAGCCGCCCGTTCCTAGTAACCGGCATTGCTCTTCTCTTTTTGTGGATGGTTTACCGCTGAATATCTCCCAGAAATGGCTGGGTGATCTCTTTGCTGAGGTTGGGATGGTCGTGGATGTGTTCATATCAAAGAAAGCGAGAAAGAATAACAAAGACAAATTTGGCTTTGTTAGGTTCGAAAATGAAGGGGTGTCTCTCGCTGCAATCGACATGCTTAATGGGTATACCATCAAAGGAAAGAAGATCCGGGTTTCCCTTGCAAAGTACGACAGATATGGAGTAAGGCTTTCAAGCCCCGGGAAATTGGGTAACACTCATAACCAAAGAAGATGGACATCTCGACCAGCCTTTAGAGATTCGAGAAAGTTCTTTGAAGTTGTTGCTGGTATTCGAAACGCTATGGTGGATTCTACTGCAAACATGTTTCGACATCACCGTATGGTGGCAGGTTCGAAATCTTCGGTTTGTACTCAACGGTGCTACGATGAGGTGGTCTTGGGCAGGAAAAAAGTGATTTCCTCACAGGTGCAGGCAAAAAATGTTGTATCGGCAGCCATTGATGAGAACCTTGAAGCTACAATCTTGCATAAAAAGGTAACAAAGCCCACGAAAGCTGGGTCCCCTTCCGAGGTCCTATTTACCACTCAAGACCCGAGAAATGCAGCATTTGTGGTAAATGAAGTAATGATCGACACCTCGCCGGCTACCTCGGAAATACAATCAGCGTTGGATGCTGATGCTGATGAGGTAAAAACAAATGATATCCCTGTTCCGGTTATTAGCAAGGTCTCTAAAATCCCCGCGACGGCTGAAAATATAAAACACGCCATTGATGTCCATGACGCCGACGCTATAAACACCTCCTTGCTTTGTTTTTTACTTTGTCCTACTCTTCCTCAGACTCGTACTTTGTTAATTTCAATCGTGTACGAGTTGGAGAAGGGTGGGATGAATTGATAAACATAAATTTAATGGTTCTATTTATTGTAAAAAAAAAATTTAATGAGCTTTTTTTTTGTGCCATTTTGTTGTAATAATTATGAGTACTTAACCGAAATAGTTGTTTTTCTTACTTATTGTCTTGTACGTTTACTATAAAAATGTGTTAAAAACGATTAAAATATGTTTCTCAAATTTGAGAAGATTCAGCATCGTATTATTTTCCTTATATTTGCTACTAAAAAAGAATAATTTTCAATTTGCAGGTCGTTGGTTTTCCGCGATAGTGGTAATTACGGCCTATTGTATTTTCTAAGGCTGTAAATTGCACTATTGCGGAGTCAACGCCTGCAATGAAAAAATTATTCTTAGTAAACTCATAAAAAGTAAAATTTACGATGCTAAATTTTCTCAGGTTTGAGAAACATATATTTAACGTTTTTAGTTTTTTATAGTACATACGAGGAAATATTTGAACTTAGTACTTATAATTTTAACCCCAAAATGGTCGGAAAAAAGCTCATTAAAATTTTTTTTTATTTTATTTACCGACCAGATTGCGACTGGACAAATAGTCACAACTTAGTCGGTGTATAAAAACGTCAAATCAGTCAAAGAAGTCTGACATTTATTTGCCGACCAATTTCCGACTAGAGAAATAGTCGCAGGTTGGTCGGTAAGTTCGAATTTTAAAATCCAGCAACTTTTTATGTACCGACAGTATACCGACTATCACTCTTGTCGGATATTAGTCGGACGTTTTCCTGATTTTTCTATAAATACCCCTTCAACGTAAATTTGTCTTACATTTTACATCCCTACTTTCTCTCTACTTTATTCTCTCCAAATAATTTAGGTATGATATAAGCATTATTTTAGTTAAATTAAACAAGTATTTGCTTGCATTGTTTCTCACTTTGTACCTTTCTTCCTCTTACTCATACTTGATTTTCTTCAGTCAAGTGTGAGTATGGGGAGGAGAGGGACAAGTTGAAAAACAAAAATTTAACGGTTCTATTTTTGGTTAATTTAAACAAGTATCTGCTTGCATTGTTTCTCACTTTGTCCCTTTCCTCTTCAGATTCATACTTGAGTTTCTTCAATCAAGTGTGAGTGTGGGGAGGAGAGGGACAAGTTGAAAAACACAAATTTAACGGCTCCATTTGTTGTAGAAAAAAAATTTTAATGAGGTTTTTTTTGGTGCCATTTTGTAGTAATAATTATGAGTACTTAACCGAAATAGTTGTTTTTCTTACTTATTCTCTTGTATGCTTACTATAAAAATGTGTTTGAAACGATTAAAATATGTTCCTCAAATCTGATGAAATTGAGCATCGAATTATTTTACTTATAATTTCATTAGGTTTGAGAAATATATATTTAACGTTTTCAATTTTTTATAGTACATTCGAGGAAATAATTAAGAAAAACCATTATTTCATCTTAGTACTTATAATTTTTACCCAAAAATGGCCCGAAAAAAACCTCATTCAAATTTTTTTTTTTATAAATTTACCGACCAACTTGCGACTGTCCATATGGTCGCAAAGTAGTCGGTAATTCAAAACGTCGAATCAGTCAAAAGTAGTCTGACAACAATAAGTGAGGCAGACATCTTTGTATGTACCGACAAATTTCCGACTACATATTAGTCGCAGATTGGTCGGTATTTTGAATTTTTAAAATCACTGGCTGACAACATTCTTAATTGGGCACGACTTTTTATGTGCCTCAGTATACCGACGACTTGCCGACTACTCTCTGGTCGCAGGTTGGTCGGTAATTTGGAAATTTAATATTTACCGGTTCTTAACTAGGCACAACTTTTTATAAACGTGGTATTTGTTGTTTTGCAGAGCAATGGACTTACGAACTGAAAGAAGTTGGATGTACCAGCGAAGTTCTAAAGGAGTTTATAATAATAGATATTTAGAAGGGGTCGAAGAATTTATACAATTTGCAAGGAAAAAAAATCCAGATGAAGTTAGATGTCCGTGTAAAAAGTGCGGTAATCGTAGACTGTGGGCTCCAGATGTCGTAAAAGATCATCTGTTAAAGAAGGGGTTTGTTGAAAACTACTACGATTGGTACCTGCACAAATGTTCTGACGGTGCACCAATTTGTAGTGAGTCGGCTCCGGTTGAGCCACTGCAGAACACGGTTCAAAATTCGTATGCACAAATGCTGTATAATGCAGCAGTGAGTACTTTTCCGGATACACATCATCATTTTCTACCGCATTGTGATGATGTCGTCGCAAATGTACCATACTCGCCGCCTGTACATATTGATGAAGATCCGAACCCCCAAGCAAGATAGTTCTTTGAAATGTTAAGAGCCGCCAACTTACCTCTGTACCCTGGTTGTGAAACGCATACTCAGATGTCAGTCATAGGAAGGATGACTAGCCTGAAGACGGACTTTCGTATTCCAGAGAGACTTTATGATGAATTATGTCAATTCATTATTGAATTGTTGCCGAAAGATAATCGGATGACAACAAGTTTTTACGACACGAAGAAGCAAATTTCGGCTCTTAGATTGCCGGTAGAGAAGATTGACTGTTGTGTTAATGGGTATATGATTTATTGGGGCCCCACAGCGAGTATGACACAATGTGGTGAGTGTGGGGTTTCTAGATGGATATCAGATAACACCCCCAGAAAGCAGTTCCACTACTTTCCAATCGGTCTTAGGCTACAACGGTTGTATGCGTCTGCGACTACTTCCAGCCACATGAGGTGGCATGCGGAGCATCGTTCAGAAGATGGAGAGATGTGTCACCCCTCGGACAGTGAGGCCTGGTTGACTTTCAACGCGACACATCCGGGTTTTGCACGGGAGACAAGAAATGTGAGACTGGGGTTGTGTACAGATGGTTTCAACCCATTTGGCAGCTCGGGTCAACAATATTCATGTTGGCCCGTAATACTAACTCCATACAATCTTCCGCCCTTGATGTGCATGAAGTAGCAGTACATGTTCTTAACGGTGATCGTCCTCGGCCCTAACAATCCAAAACATAAGATTGACATGTACCTGCAGCCATTGATACATGAGTTAAAGCTGTTGTGGGAAGATGGGATCCAGACATACGACGTATCCAAGAGGCAGAACTTTCAGCTTCGTGCAGCTTTAATGTGGACAATCAACGACTTTCCAGCTTATTCGATGATGTCGGGGTGGAGTACATCTGGCGTGCACGTTTGTCCTTACTGCATGGATGAGTCAAAAGCCGTTTATTTAAGACATAGCAAAAAAGTGAGTTGGTTTGACTCACACAGGAGATTTTCAGATAGTAGGCAGCCCTAACGCAGAAACCGGGTGAGTTTTAGCCGTGGAGCTGTTGAGAAGGATGTTATGCCCGACATACGTACGGGAAATGATCTTTTAGAGGAGCTGGATCGTTTAGGGTTTTTACGGGTATTTGAAGACGATGCAGCTGAGTACAACACAGAAGTCAGTAAACATTGTGTTGGATGGAAGAAGAGAAGTATTTTTTAGGATTTGCCGTACTGGAGCACAAACATGATACGTCACAACCTTGACGTGATGCACATTGAGAAGAACTTCTTTGATAACATTTTCAACACAATAATGTGTGTGGCGGGAAAAACTAAGGATCATCTCAAGGCACGTCAAGATTTAGTCGAGCTCGGGATCCGATCGGAATTGCATCCAGTGGGTTCTACCATCCCCAAGGCAACATACACACTAAACAGAGAACAAAGGGCTGTCCTTCTAGACTGGCTTAAAACTCTAATATTTCCTGATGGTTATGTTTCAAATTTAGCCAGGAATATCGACATGGCTAAACATCAGATATTTGGGATGAAGAGTCATGATTGTCATGTGTTCATGCAGCGACTAATTCCAATAGCATTTCGGGGGTTGCTGCCAGCCAAAGTTTGGGAAGCACTTACTGAAGTTAGTCTGTTCTTTAGAAGTCTTACTTCTCCGAAGATTTCTGCCGCAGATATGTGGAGGTTGAACGAGGAAATTGCAGTTGTGCTATGTAAGTTAGAGACTATATTTCCTCCAACATTCTTCGATGTTATGGAACATCTGCCTGTTCACCTAGCTTACAAGGCACGAATTGCTGGTGCGATACAATATAGGTGGATGTATCCCTTTGAGAGGTAATTAATATTTACATGTATAAACTAAGTATTATTTCATTTTCTGGTCACTTTTTACATGTCTTAATAATTACTACTTGGTTTAAATTACAGGTATCTTCGACATTTAAAGCTTAATGTCAAAAACAAGGCGCATGTTGAGGCCTCGATCTGTAACGCATATCTTACAGAAGAAGCATCAGATCTGTAACGCATATCTTACAGAAGAAGCATCATACTTTGTCTCGCATTACTTTGGGCCAGACGTTCGATGCAGAGTTAGGGATCTTCCTAGAAACGATGACGGATGCTTTGACAACGTGAGATCGGGTGTTTTGTCCATATTCACACACCCAATCAAATTTCATGGGCGGGGTAAGGCTCTTATGCTGGATGAAGCAGATCTCAACATTGCTCAAACTTATGTTCTGCGAAATTTTCCGGAGGTGAATCAATTTTATGATCAATTCGTACACTTAATCACAAAGTACGAACCCAATCTAAACGCAAAGCAAGTTGACCATGTGGTCCAAGACCAGTTTGCCCGATGGTTTAAACAGATTGTGAGTACACGTTTACCATCGTAATTTGTTGTGTAAACAGTATTACGGATTAACATTGAATTATTGATTTTATATGCAGTCTAGGGACGGGTTTCTTGACGGTGTGGATAATGCCGATATTCTAAAAGACCTTTGCAGAAGGCACGTCGCTATGATGTTTGTTACGTGAATGGTTATAGATTTCACACTATCTCCTATTCCGCAAAAAAAATCTACTGAGAACAGCGGGGTGTGCGTGAAATCTGATGATAACAGTTCGGATGAAACCGACTTTTATGGTAAGTTAGAGGACATTATTGACCTCGAGTATCAAGCACTTCCAATTAAAAGGGTCACTTTGTTCAAATGTCAATGGTTTGATCAGACTACCACCGGATACGGCCATGGTACGAGAATCCATCTGCGTTACAAGCTGGTTGACGTTCATATTGGTCGATCCTATAGAAAGTACGATCCTTTTGTGCTAGCTAGTCAAGCTTCCCAAGTTTATTATTTACCTTATCCCAGTTTAAGGCAAAACATGAAAGATTGGCGAGTTGTTTGCAAAGTCAGATCAAAGCAATTCGAGGAGACCGCTTTCCAACTGGAAGAGAAATCACCGGATTTTGTGGCGAATGAAGATGTGTTTGACGCACAAGTCGAACCGTTGCGTGATCCCGCTGGAGAACTTTTAGACTTAGACGAAACGGTTCATGATGACGATGAAAATGAAGACACCGACGAAGATCTTGTATTATCTGACGACAATGATGTTGATGACAATTATGTAACCCAATAATAAGGTTTTAATAATTATATGTTTATTTATTATTATCAGACATTTTTTAAGTTTCTTTAATCGTATGTTTATTTATTAATTTTACATTGGGTCGTAAGTTTTGTATATTTTAATCTCGTATTTACAATTTTAATAATTATAAAATAATAACTATAATATAATAATAGTAATAATAATAATAATAATAATAATAATAATAATAACAATAATACATATCAGAACAAAAATAATAAAAGGGCGCGTTTTTTTTTTCCATTTCTGACTACTCACCGACTACAATATAGTCGCAGGGTAGTCGGTATTTGAATTAAATAGCTTCCCAGAGAAGCTTCTCTGATTGTCAGAAGCATTGGGAAGGTAAAATAACTTTTCAGTTTACCGACTACTCTCCGACTAGATAACAGTCGCAGATTAGTCGGTGTACTGAAAAGTTTTTCACTTTCCAACGTCTTTTGAAAAGTTACTGTTGGCATTCAATGAAGTAGGTAAAAAAATCTCACCGACTAGATCCCGACTATCTTTTAGTCGCAAAATAGTCTGTGTACTGAAAAGGTTTTTCACTCTCCAACGTCTTCTGAAAAGTTACTGATGGCATTTAATGATGTAGGTGAAACAGTAAAAAAATCCCACCGACTATCCACCGACTATTTATTAGTCGCAGAGTAGTCGGTGATAATAATCGATTTTTTCACCAAATGGCATTTCAGAACCCTAACTCTCACCTACTAACTAGCGACTAGCTAATAGTCGCAAATTATTCGGAATTTAAGTGATATAAAAACCAGCACTTCACCAGAAAACGAACATTTTCATTTCCACTTCCTATTTCCTTCTCGTTTTCTTCTTTCTTTCTCTCATTCCTACTACATTCCTCATCTCCGACGTGTTTTTGGGTGATACTCCGACTACTGCATCTCAACTATACTCCGACTATTAAAGGTTAGTCTTCTTTTTATATTTTTTTAAAATTTAGATTAAATACTTGTTTTTATAGGGTTTGATGGTTTGATTATGAACATGATTATGAACATGATTTTTTTGGACATGGTTTGATGGTTTGAAATTTCGAATATTTGACATGATTTTTTTTTTGTTTAGTAATCTTGCATGAAATTAGGGTTTATTGCATGTAATTTCTAATATTTTTTTACGTGTTATTTTCGTCATTTTCTTGTTTTTTAGGGTTTGATTTTCGAATATTTCAAGTTTGTTTTTCAAGTTTATGGTTTACTATGAAATAAACATCATAAATATGTAATAATCTTGCATGCACTTGTTTATTTACATGTTTTTTTTATTTAGTAATCTTGCATGAAATTAGGGTTTGTTTCTGATTTTTAGGGTTTATATTTCCGATTTTTTTGTTTTTTTTATGTTCGACATTATTGATTATTTTAGGACAGCGGATTTTTTTGTTTAGTAATATTGATTGTTTAGTAATCTGATTTTTTTGTTTAGTAATATTGATTGTTTAGTAATCTGATTTTTTTGTTTAGTAATATTGATTGTTTAGTAATCTAATTTATTTTGTTTTTTTTTTTTGTTTTGAATTTTTTTTTTTAGTAATATTAATTTCGACTACATGTTTTTTTTTGTTTAGTAATATTGATTGTTTAGTAATCTGATTTTTTTGTTTATATTTCTGAGTTTTTTGTTTTGTTTTTTTTTTCTTATTTTCTGATTTTTTTTGTATTTTATTATTTTCTGTTAAATTAATTGTTAAATTTAGATGCCTAGAATGAGAAACAATCTAGGACAGCGGATTGACCCGCGGACCGGTCAACCATACGACCTTGAATCGCCTCCGGTACCACAGCATACGCGTTTTTCATTATCATAGAAGACTCTATGAGCAAAATAATGAGTACAAGCCCCCCTGGGCGTCGACGGAGGCTTGGGAGTTGGGACCGATAGAGGACTGAAAAGCGAAGAATTCCGGCCGTCGGTCAAGGGGAGCGGAACGCCGCGGCGCTGGTGTGTCGAAGTCACCCATACCGGCTTTCTAGCGTAGCAGACATTGCGCATTTTGGTATAACCTTCAACTTGTAATAATTTGATTTATTATTTTTATACGCATAAATATTTGAACATAATTTGGAATAACCTTCAACTTTGTTATTGCAGGAACAAGAGCAGCAACGCACGCCGCTCTCTTATGAGTTGTTTCTACGCACTCATAAGGTGCGTACAAATGACGGGTTGCAGTGGGTCAACGAGAAGTCCAAGGCCATAAACGTAAGTTCAATCTCTGATCTATATTATTTCTAGATTAGCATTTTTTGGTTATCATTGAATCATAGATTAGTTAGTTTTTTGGTAGGTTAGATTTTGGTAAATTAGTTTTTTTAGAATATTCCTTAGGATATTTGATATTTGATTTTGAGGAAATGCTGGTTTGATAGCTGTTTTCGTTGTAGATACACATTATATCTATATTGGATTCTATTTTAGGGTTTATTTAAGTTTTGGTTTAGTTAGTTTACAGTGGAAACTCTGCCGAAATTTTTACAGAATATATTGTTTTGTTGTTTAGGACGAATACATGCGCCTCCATGCCGAACTTCCTCTTGATGCGCCTGATGAGGAGATTAACGACGCCTATTTTCAGGCCGTCAAAAATATCGAATCACAGGAGCCGACGAAGAAGAAGCCCTCCAAGAGTGTGTTTGGTGTTGGTGACGCGGCACCGGTTTATTACGTCGATGTTGCGGCGCCGCAGTCTCAATACCAGGCCACCCCTCCCCCAACCCAAATGGTGAACGAAAGGTTGGATCATCTTCAAGAGTCTATTGACCGAGATGAGGCCCGCCTCAACTCGCACATTTCAAGGGAGGAGCATGATGCACTCATGAAGGAGCATCGACAGTTGAGGGAAGAGGTCAACAATCTGCTCAACTTTGGGCGCACCATTTTTGTGGAAAGACAACCTCCTCCGCCTCCGCCCAATCGATTCCTTGTATTTTTTGTTTTTATGTTATTATTTTTATGGTTTAAAACATTGGGTTGTATAACATTATTTTTTTTACATTTGCATTATTAATTTTTTTCGTGCCTTTCATATAATCTTTTATTGCGTTTTTTATTTTATTTATATTTTAAAATTTTATTATTTTAATGTTATATTATTTCCGACTAAATTCCGACTATATAATAGTAGGAATTTAGTCGGTAAATGTAAGCATCACCGAGTACCTACCGACTAAATATTGGTCGGAGGTTGGTCGGGATCCAGAGCCGCCACAATTTGGTCTACTTTTGACTAAATTAAGGTTTGACCTTTCCGACTACTTTCCTACTACATGTTGGTCGGAGATTGGTCGGGATCCAGAGCCGCCACAAGTTGTTCAACTTTTGACTAAATTAAGGTTTGACCTTTCCGACTACTTTCCTACTACCCTTGGGTCGGAGATTAGTCGGAGACGTTGAAAATATTTTTTTTTTTTTTTGCAAAAATACTGAAAAATCATCAATATCCATTTTTAAAATACAGCAACTAGTTTTCGACCAAATGAGTAGTCGGCATTTGGCGACGGACGCATAGTAGGAAAATAGTCAGCAATATCCATTTTTAAAATACAGCAACTAGTTTTCGACCAAATGAGTAGTCGGCATTTGGCGACGGACGCATAGTAGGAAAATAGTCAGTATATGGCGACTAAACTCCTACCAACCCGTTTAGTCGGAATTGCGACCAAACTCCTACCAATGCTCAGATGGTCGGAATTCCGACTGATTTTCCGACTCTTTCATTTTACCGACCATTCTGAACCGACTACCTAAAGTTAGTCGGAGTTTAGTCGGTATAGACGTATACCGACTAATCAGCGACTATATCGGGTAGTCGGAGATTTGCGTTTTTTTTGTAGTGAAATGATGTCAAAAGATAAATGGCGAGTCGCCCCAAGAATCCACGACTCGCTGCCAAGTCATCGATGTGCTGAATAAATATCAGAGAGTATGCGACGAGTAGTTGCATATTTGTCACGACTAGTCGCTAATTCACTGAAGTCAAGTAATCTAGGCACAGAATATGCGACGAGTCGCCCCTCAGGAGCAATGACTCGTCGCGTGTTGCTGAAAGTCATTGGCAATTTCTTCCATGATTTTAATGTTTTGTTTTATTCTTATTAGAAAAACTTCAGTTATTTTTTTATTGAATTACTAAAAATACACTTAGGCATAATATAGGTTAGTTTTCATAATTTTTAGTTTTTATGTCTTAATTTTTATGTTTTCTCTTAGAGTAGGAATCCTTAGTTATCAAACTCAGTTTTATTGTTTTCCATGGCTACTTTCTACTTAATTTGATGCAATTCATGGTTGTTTATGCTTCAATTAGTAAGTTATTCTACGTATACGTTGTCCTTTGATTATTAATGTATCATCGTGTTTATTATTGATTTTATGTGTATTAGTATGATTAGTGAGTAATTTTCATTTTCTAGGGTTAGGGTTTGAACGTACAATTCAAGTATGATTTGATAATTGAAAGTGTGTAAGAAAAATAAGGATTAAAGTGATTAAATTGTGCTAATAACCTTAAATTAAACATGCTTTGTTGGACTAATGAATAGAACTAGCGAGTGAGACTAGGATCAACTTTCTTTAGAGTAAATGTAGTTCAATTCTAATTAATTCATTCAATAGAATTAGCGTGTGAGAATCAAATTACTATAGTCTAATTCTAAAAGTTAATCAATAGAGTGAGCATTTGAGAATAACAAGATCATATTTGATCATATAATTATTCCAACATTTCATAGATAGGGGATTCCAGACGCCCTACATACCTTCATCAGATAGTTTCGACCCATTTTCTTATTGCATTCTTAGTTTGTTAGACAAAAATCAATCAAATATTTTTCTTCTTAAGCAATTTAGTTAATAGAAATTAGCGAATTATTTGTCCCAACTTTTTTGTGTTCGACCCACAACTACACGTATATTGTGCGCTTGAGGTAAAATAAATTTGCAAATCACCTGCCCTATCCCTTTCGGATCCATCTGCGCTACTCTAGTAAGCCTCTCCCTTTCCCACCCATTCACATCTTTCTCACACATCACGCCATTCTTAATCACCTTCTCCATTCTACATTCACAATCAAAAATTTAAACTCAATAATCCATCATCATTCTCAATAAGTTCGAAAAAAATTTCCAAAATTAAATTAATTTTTAAGTAAGGAAATCAGAGAGAGAAAGAACATATATTGGAAATAGGTCACATGTCATCCTACATCAAATTTGTAAAGGGAGGCATATAAGTTTGATAGACTACTCCTCTATTACTAATTGATTTAGAATGAAACATCATTGGGCTTGTGTGCCGTCAACTCTCTTCTTGTGAGGGTTTCGTTGGATACAAGCTCAATGACAAATTTATCATGGTGTCATAGTCGTCATTTTCCGATCAACTAGAAACAAAAAAATCTTAGTCCTTTATAAAAACAAAATAGTGTACATGTTAAAAAAAGGTGATGTTAATTCCCGTCCAATTAAAAAATAGGCTCACATGTGAGTGTAAGCGATAAAAATAACTCACATGTGATACCACATCAAACAATTAGAGAGAGGTTCATCATCATCATCATCATTATCAACAACAATAACCCAATATCCCGCTCGAAAAACAGGGTCAGGGTGAGGGAATATGACGAACAATCTCTACCCGTACTCCCTTGAGAGGGAATACTAGAGAAAAGTGGTCAATTTTACCCCCTAAAGGTGAGAGCCCTGCAAAGAGAGGAATTAATTAGCATAGTTGCTTGGAGATCCTTAATACCTACATAGGAACCACAATAATTAAAACAAAGATTGGGATATCATAAAAGACCCGATGGATAAAAAGGATAAGGGGTAGGTAAGAAAACAGCTAGGCATCAGGGCTAGAAAGACAACTAAAGAAAAAACATTTACTAGTCTCAAACGTGAATCTGGCGTCTCCAACTATTCCTATCCTAAGTCAAGTCCTCGGAGAGGTGCAGTTCACTCAAGTCGTCCTTAATCTGCTCAACCCACGTTTTCTTAGGCCTTCCTCGGCTCCTCTTACCCTCTATTATAATGGTTTCTATCCTTCTGACGGGTGCCTCTATTTGCTTTCTTTGCACATGCCCAAACCATCATAGACAAAGGTTAACTAACATATAAGTTTGATAGGACCAATTACCAATTGTTTTAGAATGAAATCTCATCAGGCTTGTGTTCAGTTAACTTTCTTCTAGTATAAGTTTGCTGTCAAAGCCTAAATTTATCATATATTTTTCATTGGACTTATACAGTACAACATGACCCGCACAAAAGGAGAGTTTACTACACAAGCGTCGATGAAGTTTCATCCTAAAATCTAACATTATGCTTTTTAATGCAAAGAGTTATTTCACTATTAACCAGTAAAATCGTTAAATGTCTATACCAACCAAGTCATTGCAATTGATTACACTTTTTCAAAAAAATAATAGTAACAACGGTCAATTTGAGGACACTCATCTTCATCCTCACACATGCAAACTACCATCTGTAACCCAAAATTACTTTGACCTTCAACATTGATTTAATGAAGGTTCAATGTTGTTGGTATTAACCTCCATTTGCGAAGGAAAACTTTAGCAGAACTTCCATTCCATTGGTATTGCGAAGGAGCGTTCGAGAACAATATCAGAACACAAATAAAATTTTATGTTTAAAATTGCAATTAATATCTTATAATCTCTTTGTAATTTTTTGAATTTTGTTTAGATTTTAAATTTTGCCCTTTATATATGGTCGAATCTTAACATTAGTACTCATTATAACTCATTCTGTTTTTAGGGTTTTATTAATATTGTGAACTCCATGGATGAAAATATGTCTATTAGACTTTGGTATGGGGTGAAATTCCAATTCTCATACTCTCACTGTAACTGATTCTAATAGAAGAACACTTGAAATGTAATACCACAAAATAGACTATTCATTAAACAAACAAAGTTCCAGCCCAAACAGGGGCGGACCTAAGATTTTAGGAATGGGGTTGCATAATATTTTTACATATAATTTAAAGTCTAATTTAACCATAATATAAGTTTATTTAGTACTCGATAGAACATGAGATAGAATAATGCATATTATAAAACAAAACAAATAAAACTCCACTAACTTATTAGTTGTTACCGTATCTCAAATTAAAAAATACATCTTAACTCGAACAAATTTGTGAATTTGATTGTATTATCAAGTCAATGAATAACCCGCAAATTTGTGAACTTGATTGTGCTATCAACTTACAATCATTATCAGCTAGTATTAAAAAATTAATAAACAACATATACATATGCACATATCCACTTAGAAAAATAAACAAAGAGTCATATAATTTACATAAAAGAAGTTAAAATCATAAAAGAATTATTCAATTATCTTTATAAAATTCAAATACTTGGGGTTGGCATGAGTCATGAGAGGGGATATCGATGATAGTAAATTAGGGTTCAAAAATTAATTGTTATATCCAATTAGAATGCAGGCGGAACAACTATGTTTGATAGAATTTAGAAAATGGGCCTAGGCAACCCAAACAAGGAGGAGAAGAAGTAGCCCACTCATAAACCTAAAGGAGGTTCACTACTAAAACCAATTGGTGATAGTAGGAGTTACTCCTTGAATATATGAAGTGATGCATACTCTTCTCTTTCTCCGATGTGGGACAACTCACATGTGGGTAACACTTGGGCACTTCAACGGTTTTAATTGCAATGAATATTCATTTTAGTTATTAACTGATGGCCGCCTAAGACTTCATCAAAGTCTATTTGGGTTTGCGGGAGCAGCGTTTGGAGTATATTTTTGTTGCCTATGTGATTTCGTGTTCGAACCTTGAGAATAGCAAGTTTTTTTTATTATTGGATGGGGTGCTGGCATAGGCGGACCTATGTGGTAACAAAGGGTAGCATAGGCTACCCATACTTTTTTTTAAAAAAAATTATTATTTTTCCTTTTAAAAAAATCATTACCTTGTACTATTCCACTCCAACAATATACTACTCCCACAGCTATACCCTACGGCCCTGCCCATAACCTACTACCCAGGCAATCCAACTACCCTTCCCGAATTTCATCTCAAATTCTTGCCCAGTTGCCTTCTGACTATAAGTCCGGCCAGGCGGCCACCTCCCTAGCTTTCATTTTGCGTATCGGCAGCCGGCTGTCGCTGCGTCCACTGGATCACCATTCTTCGGTTTTTATTGTAAGTTTATCTTAAAGTTTTGAAATCTCATTCAATTAATTTAGTATTTCATCAATTAAATTAAAATTTTTAATTTTTTTGTAGGCTTATTCTTTTAATGATTATTTTAGGGTTTAGCAATAGAGATTATTATATAATAATTGTGAATTAGATAATCGCATGCTTTTTATTTTAAAAAACAATGAAAAATAAATTGTAAATTATTGGTTATTAATAGCATATATTATAGCTAATATTTAATTTATTTTGATTTCAAAAATACTTTTTTATAAGTTATGTATGATGTTAAAGAACGTGATTTTTAATATTATTTAAATTTTTGATCACTATAAGATTGTAAGTGACAAATTATTATCTTTTCTCTCCAAATTAAAAGTTAGCAAACTATTATTACAGGAACAAATTTGCAAGTTGTGAGAATATATTATATTGCTAGTTTATTGTCAAACGTGTGAACAAATTATTAGCAAATTGTGAAAAATATATTATATTATATAATTATTCTACAGAAATTTGCAAAAATTAGTATTGCTAGTTTATTTGTCAAACGTGTGAGCAAAGAAAGTGAGTATAATTAGACTTTAATCTCATTGTAAATAATAATTTGTAATTTGGAGCAACGCAATATTTTTAAATGCTCATTTTATAAACAAAACTCTCAGCCGTAATTTATTTCTAACATGTTGGTGAATCATAAATGGTGCTACCCATACTTTTGAATCTAGGTTCGCCACCTAGGTTCGCCACTGAGTCCAAACACTACAACAAATAACTTTTTGCGACATTGGATTTAGTGGCATTAAAAAAATGTCACTGATTTATATTTTTAGTGTAATAATTATACGTTTTTATTTTAAGCTCCATTATAAAGTGATTTAGCGACATTTTATTTCGTCTTTAATGGCATATGTAATTGTCACTACAGCATATAGTGGTTTTTGGGGTATATGTCATTAAATCCTATATCGCAAAAAAGCTTTAGTATGACTTTTTATTATGCTGCTAATGTGATACCCCGTAATTTTACGATTAACTTCATTTATTTTATTTTACTTTATAATTGTTATATGTGTGTTATATGATCATACTTTATAACTAATTGATATCTAAAAATCATACACTAAATAACGTGTCGAATATAGTTTTTAATATATAACAAGTGATAGACTTGGAGGGTCATGTTATAATTAAATTTTATAATATTGATAATTGTTTACTATAATTAATATCTATTAGTATTTTAATTAGAATAATAATAAAAAAAATTAATAAAAATAATAATAATAATAATAAAAAAGAAAAGAAGAAGAAAGGTTTGAGATGATAAGTAATAATTGCAAGAAACAAATGTCATCAGGAATGTATAACCGAAGATAATACCAAAGATTAATCTTTCATTTGCCCACAAACATTTGTTGCTTGATTATCTTCATTGATGTCTAGACCTCTCATTTTCCCGATTTTCTCCTATAAATACCCATTTCATGAAAAGTCTATACTCAACATCGTAGTAAACTCATAGTAATCAGTAGATACGATATTGGTTTTCGATCACGGCGTCGAGTTGACGTTAATCTGAAGGTCTTATTACAATCTCTTTTACCGTCCGATCATGTTCCTTATACAATGTGAGTAGTTATGTCTAATAATTTTATATCTTTAATTTTAAAAATAGATATATTTTCTAAAGCTGCTATCGTAAATGGTGTTGCAAGTTTTTTTTCCATAAAAAAATATATAGTTTAGGATGATGATGTTTTACAAATTTTAATACTGTATGTTTTGGCCACTAATCTCTTGTTATTATTTTCACTTTGTTTTTTTTAAAATTAATGCCTTCAGAACTTATTGTGGCAATAATAGTCTTCTCTGTTCCGTGGCAATACATGGTTTTGGATACTTTTAATTAGTATATTTCTTATTTATTCAAAATAAAATTCTTCGTTTTATGTTACTAATTGAGTATTTGCGTGGGTTTTGTATATAATATACTTATCTACATAACTGAATTTTCCGTTTAAATTTTGTATATACAATAAAAATATAAATGTTTTTGCCCCGGAATGTGTACGATAGGTCAACCCTTGGTGCACCTAAACGTGACATGTGTTTATATTGCCAAGAGCAAATTACCTCTCTAAGGTGTCTGGTGGATCGGCTTTTTGGGAGGAGTCCATGAAAGGGGGATGTGTTATTTTTGTGACATTATATTAATGTATACTGTGAATAAATTTTTAAGTGTGATTATTCAAGTGTTTTATACAATATGAGTATTTTTAAATGTGACAATGCAAGTATTTTAAACGAGGTGAGTGTATTTTAATTTATACAAAATATATAAATATTTTACGATTTTGTGGATTTCGAAAATGATAAAAAAAATAATTATTTTAAAGTCAAACGTTTTCAAGTATAAATGGTTTGACACGTTAGAGTAACTATGCACTGAGTTGTGGCTCATGTTTTGTGTTTTCGTTTTCCACAGGTAATGACAAGTTGTTTCACGTGTTTAATGCATGAGGGTTTGGCGACGTAGATCGCACGTCATAAGTGTATTTTAAATAATTAGAGTTAGAATATTTATTTTCCTTTAAACTATATTTGTTTTAAATAATTGTTTTGACGCCTTACACTTTTGGAGTGTGGCGGACACCCTGTTTTTACCTTCCACTGCTATAAAAGACTATTTAAGTCTTATTGTATTTATTATATTATTAGTGTAAAAATTAGGGGTGTTACAGCTAAAGGTTGTAATAAATGTCACTAAATCCTCTATATACACTATAAGAAATTTAAAATAGCAACATTTAAATTAAATGTCGATGAATATATCCCACTAAAAGCAAATTATGTTGTAGTGAAAAGGCTAACCTCTAAAAAGAGGGGACCACATGTTGTGCTCGCAGAAGAAGAACAACATGATGGAATGGAGACAAGGTCAGATGAAGAAATAGGGAGGGAGAGTGAAAAGATTTTTTAGGTTAAAGATATGAATTTCTTTTTCTTTTTTAAATGGCTAAAGTAACCCATTACATAACGTAATCATTATTGAATCATCATCATCATACATCTACTAATTTAAAAATACTTTGTGCTAAGTGTCATTATACAATTCATTTTGAAAGTATTTTTGCCAAGTGTCATTATTGTAATGTTAGGTTTTTGGAATCCATCATTTCATCTTCGCTAATACAATTCAAATTGTCAATGAAGAGTTTTATTTAAAGTGGTTTTAATTGTAATAGAATACTTAACATTGACATAGACTCTACAAATTAATATTCATATTAGTACTTCTATTATAATGTCGTTTTTAGCTTTATAAAAGAATATAACTCATAAATTGATGTAAGGCTAATCAATGTTAGGTAATTTGTTTTGAGAGTTTACAAAAGAAGGCTAATAAATTTAAGGTTGTGTTTGGGAACGTCCATTTCATTTTGAATTGTAGATTTCAATTATGGATTCATTAATTAAGAATTTGAGAATGACAAGGTTTGAGAAATTCTTCAATACTCATTTTTAACCACTTTTATAAACCATTGTGGATTTGGCTCAAATTCAAATTTCAAAATTTTTGATTTGCCAAACAATAAATTTGAGTTAATTTCAAGTTTCCAAATGAAATCCTTATTCCCAAACATGGCATAAAGGAAATTTTACATGGTAAGCACCAACTATACGAAAATGCGAGTAGTAGCTAATCTTAAAATTTTTTTCACAAAATAGCACTCAACTCTTGAACAATTCACTACCGTAACATTATTAGCCAAAAACGTTTAATTTTTCGTTAACTATGGAAATTACCATTTTACCCATGTTCTGTTTTATTAAAACCCAGTACCTCCTTCCTTTTCTATTAACATGTTCTTCCTCCTCCATTATTGTTCTTCTTCTTCTTCAACCTAAAACCATTTACTTGATCTTGTTCTTGCTTGCAATCAACTCAGTTTAAGACCCATCTTGATCTTCTTCCCTCTGTTCTTAAAAAAATGCATTTTATGATTTATTACCAGTTGTTTACTGTATGAGTTTCCGTCCTGATGTAAAGCTTCGAATTTCTTGTCTTTGCTCGGAAACGAAATTTGAATTTTGCTCTGCTATAAGTAATTGTGAATATGTCCTGCATGTATTAGAGTGATGATAGCAGGTTTGATTGGATAATTGTGAATTGGTTTGAGATTGTTCATTAAATCATGAACTATTAATGTAGATTCTTGCTGAATCTTAAATTAACTATTAGCATAAGTTTGAGCTTGCATTTTTTTGATTTTGTAACATATTGTTATTCAGTATCAAACAAATGGAATGCTCTCTACTTTGACAAGTACTCTTGGGGACAGTCTTTGCAGGGGAGAAACCACAAAAAAGGATAAGTGATGTCGATAAATACAATAAAACAAATAGATGATTTTTTTAAAGGCCAATTATTTAAAAACTATCAATAATCACAATTTACCAAAAAAAGAAAAACAATAAAAAAATCCGAATTTTTTAAACTGCCAATAATCAAAACAAGTATACAACCGTTAAACTATCAACCAAATTAATATATAATCACAATTCTTAACACAGTAAACAAACCAAAAGCCTACATTTTTTAAGGCTCTATTTATCAAAATAGAAGAACAAATAAAAAGCCCTAATTTCAAACATATAGAAAACAAAAAGATGATTTATTTACCTAACAAGAGAAAGAGAAAGGTTGTCAGCTGAAGAGAAAGAGTGAAGGCTGGCAGGTGCGACATTGCGTCTGGGCTTTGGCTGCCAGCTGGGGAGTGGGACACCTGCTGAAGGCTGTGCGTGAAGGCAAGGAGCGGCAGAAGGAGCTACCGTCTGATAAGAAAATGGGGAAAGAACAAGGGACAGGAGTCACGGGATAAATGGGAAATGGGTGAAATAGGGGCGACATTAAAAAGAAAAAAAAAGAGTGCAAGGGGGTTTGAACCTGAGACCCTTTGGATAAAACTCCATTGCTCTACCAATTTAGCTAATATAGCTTTTATAACTACTCGTTTTTTCCCAAAATTTAAGGGATGTCAATTAACATCATTGAACCCCCACTAGTCCCGCCAATAAGTCTTTGCTAGAAGTTAAAGTTGATATACTTGTTCCACCTGGAACAATAGCACTAAACATTGTGCGTGACTTAAAGACAAACCATTTGGAAGTTGGAATTAGGGGTCAACCACCTATCATTGATGTATGTTTCTGTTCATTGCTATTTCAAGGTACCATGTTTGATTCATCTTTTCTGAAAAATTGTGCATTGCAATTTGTGTGCAAGCAAGAACAAGATTAAGTAAATGGTTTAAGGTTGAAGAGGAAGAAGAACAATAATGGAGGAGGAAGAACATGCTTAATGGAAAGAGGAAGGAGAAACTAGGTTTTAATAAAATAAAACAGGGGTAAAATGATAATTTCCATAGTTAACGGAAAATTAATCGTTTTTGGCTAATAATGTTACGGTAATTAATTTTTCAAGAATTGAGTGCTATTTTATGGAAAAAAAAATTTAAGATTAGCTACCACTCGCATTTCCCTATAATTGGTGCTTACCATGTAGAATTTCCCTAAATTTAAAGTGGTATACATTAAAAGTAACTCATGCAATGTAATTTTAATTTTTAAATTCACAACAAAAGAGTCATCAAATCTGGTACGAAATTGTAGATTCTTCAACTTCTGCTACTTTTAATGGTCATCAAAAACATACGTTCACTAATTTATGTATTCCTTATCAAGATATAATTCTATCATCCAATTTAAGAGGTAATATCCAATCATACTACTGTTCAACTATATATCACTATACAATATAACATCATGAGCACTTTAGTTAAGTATTATTCTATTATGTATTAAGATTACACTAAGTATAAATTTGCTAATGCTTAATTGATAATTATCATGCATTATAAGTAGGGGTGTTCATTACCGGGTACCCGGCTAATCGGGTACCTTTTCAATCGGCCCGTGTTCCTGCCAATTTAATGTGGGTACCCGGTTAGCGGGTACCCGGATAAAACGTTTCAGGACCGCGGGTACACGTTTATGAATTTTGATTATTTTACAGATTTAATTATAATTTTTAATGAAAAATTATAGGCAGATTTTAGGCTGAATTATGGTAGAATTTTACGTATTCGTATTTCATATTGATCAAATCTTAAATTTTACTAATTTAATTATGATTTTGATTTTGTAAAATATTGTTATTTAGTACCAAACAAATGGAATGCTCTCTACTTTGATAAGTAATCTTGGGGACAGTCTTTGCTGGGGAGAAACCACAAAAAAGGATAATTGATGTCGATAAATACAACAAAACAAATAGATGATTTTTTTAAAGGCCAATTATTTTAAAACTATCAATAATTACAATTTACCAAAAAACGAAAAACAATAAAAAAAATCCTAATTTTTTAAAACTGCCAATAATCAAAACAAGTATACAACCGTTAAACTATCAACCAATTTAATAAATAATCACAATTGTTAAACAGTAAACAAATCAAAAGCCTAAATTTTTGTAAAGCTCTAATACCAAAATAGATGAACAAATAAAAAGCCCTAATTTTAAACATATAGAAAACAAAAAGATGATTGATTTACCTAACAAGAGAAAGAGAAAGGTTGTTAGTTGAAGAGAAAGAGTGAAGGCTGGCAGGTGCGACATTGCGTATGGGCTTTGGCTGCCAGCTGGGGAATGGGACACCTGCTGAAGGCTGTGCGTGAAGGCAAGGAGCGGCAGAAGGAGCTACCGACTGATAGGGAAATGGGAAATGAACAACGGACCGGAGTCACGGGATAAATGGGAAATGGGTGAAACAGGAGCGACATGAAAAGGAAAAAAAAAAAGAGTGCAAGGGGGTTTGAACCTGAGACCCTTTGGATAAAACTTCATTGCTCTACCAACTTAGCTAATATAGCTTTTATAACCATTTGTTTTTTCCCAAAATTTAAGGGATGTCAATTGACATCATTGAACCCCCACTAGTTCTGCCACTAAGTATTTGCTAGAAGTTACTGTTGATATACTTGTTCCACCTGGAACAATATAACTAAATATTGTGCGTGACTTAAAGACAAACCATTTTGAAGTTGCAATCAGGGGTCAACCAACTAGCATTGATGTATGTTTCTGTTCATTGCTACTTCAAGGTACCTAGTTTGATTCATTTTTTCTGAAAAATTACGCATTGCAATTTGTGCAAGCAAGAGCAAGATTAAGTAAATGGTTTAAGGTTGAAGAGGAAGAAGAATGATAATGGAGGAGGAAGAACATGCTTAATGGAAAGAGGAAGGAGAAACTAGGTTTTAATAAAATAAAACAGGGGTAAAATGATAATTTCCATAGTTAACGGAAAATTAATCGTTTTTGGCTAATAATGTTACGGTAATTAATTGTTCAAGAATTGAGTGCTATTTTGTGGAAAAAAATTTAAGATTAGCTACCACTCGCATTTCCCTATAATTGGTGCTTACGATGTAGAATTTCCCTATATTTAAAGTGGTATACATTAAAAGTAACTCATGCAATGTAATTTTAATTTATAAATTCACAACAAAAGAGTCATCAAATCTGGTACGAAATTGTAGATTCTTCAACTTCTGCTACTTTTAATGGTCATCAAAAACATATGCTCACTAATTTATGTATTCCTTATCAAAATATAATTCTATCATCCAATTTAAGAGGTAATATCCAATCATACTACTGTTCAACTATATATCACTATACAATATAACATCATGAGCACTTTAGTTAAGTATTATTCTATTATGTATTAAGATTACACTAAGTATAAATTTGCTAATGCTTAATTGATAATTATCATGCATTATAAGTAGGGGTGTTCATTATCGGGTACCCAGCTAATCGGGTAACTTTTTTATCGGCCCGTGTCCCTGCCAATTTAATGTGGGTACCCGGTTAGCGGGTACCCGGATAAAACGTGTCGGGACCGCGGGTACACGGTTATTAATTTTCATTATTTTACTGAATTAATTATAATTTTTAATGAAAAATTCTGGGTAGATTTTAGGCTGAATTATGGTAGAATTTTACTAATTTGTATTTCATATTGACCGATGCTTGAATTTTAAAATTTAAAATTAATATTCTACTAATACATAAGGCTTCTGAAAGAGTAATATTACTGATCCCATGTACCCTATCCCATACACATCTAGTTTCACTCCATGCATTCTTGTACTCATTTCTGGATTTTGATCCATACATTTCCCTTCTAAGTCTTGTAGTTGTTTTCCTACTCTTCCTTCATATTTTACTTCACTTCTCTTTATCTAATACCCTATTCCATACACATACTTTCACTCCATGCACTCCTCTACCGGGTCATTAGCGGGTACCCGGATCTATTTAAACTCGGCCTATGACCCGACCCGGTTAAGGCGGGTCGGGTACCCGACTCAGAGTTTTCAACAATTTTTATTTTTTCCCGCCATTTATGAGGCGGGTTGGGTCAAGCGGGTCGGGTTGGGTACTTTGAACACCCCTAATTATAAGGCAGTGGTGAAAGATTCTATATGAGGACTTTGTTGAATTTTGTAAAAGGTCACACATGTTAGTAATCAAAACAATTTATAAAAAACAAAAGTGAACCTACACCGTGCATGGTACGAGTATATTCTTAGTACTTTTTATTTTATAAAAATAATAAAAGGTTAAATTTTAAAGAATAAATTAAAAATTTGCTTTTCTTTTGTAGATGCCTAAAAAATTAGCTTATAAAAACAATTTTAAAAAATGGATGTAGACAACAAATATAGATAAAATTATGACTTAATTGATAATAGGATCATTTACCAACTACAGTTACTAAGTTTTCTCAATTTCAAATAAACAGCCTCAAACTTCGTTTTTTACCAACTACAGCCACCAACTTAGAAAATATGACATCGACACAGCCAATCAACCCCAACTCTACTAAATTACCGGATAAAACCCTTTTTTTACCTTTGACCATGCCCAATTACCGTTGACTTTAATTTTAAAAATAATCCCTCTAACTCTAGTTAAAACCCAAACCCAACCTTCAACTACCTTTACTTTTTTTACTAATTTACCACAAAAAAGAAAACTAAAATCGCAATAACATCCGTGCAACTCTTCACTGTCAACATCATCTACATCCTCCATTGAAGGTAAGTTCTTCATTCTTTCTCTTTACTTAGGTTTTCATTTGGTTTAGGTTTTCATTTGGTTTTCATCTACATCCTCCATTGGTTTATGATTGTGATTTTTTGATTTTTTCTATACTCAGATGTCTAATTCTGTGAAGCTAAGGGTTAGATATGGTGGTCAATTTGTTAATGAACATAATGAGGTCTCGTATATTAATGGCTCTGTGAAGCTAAGGGTTAGATATGGTGGTCAGAAGAGAAGAAGATAATAGAACAACAATAAAGGATAGGTGACAAAAAAATTGATCTGCAATTAAACCTATAATGAACAGTATTAGAGTAGTTTGGAGGAACTTACCTGAAATTAATGCTTGATTAATGATGAAGAAAGAAGAAGAAGTTGGGAGTTGGGTTAAAAGTAGTAACTAGGGTTCAATCCAAGGTTGAGAGGTTGGTCAAAGGTTGGTCAAAGGTAAAAAAGGGTTTTACCCGGTAATTTAGTGGAACTGGGGTTGATTGGCTGTGTCGATGTCATATTTTCTAAGTTGGTGGCTGTAGTTGGTAAAAAACGAAGTTTGAAGTTGTTTATTTGAAATTGAGAAAACTTAGTGCCTGTAGTTAGTAAATGATCCTTGATAATATGAAGAAAATCCTACATAATTAATTGAGTAATGGAGGGGTTCAAAAGTGGTCACCGTTGACTAATTATTAGGTAAACGTTTTTATCTTTGGCAAGAATTTTCCCGGACAAAGGCGGTGGGTATGTCTTGAGACTGATTTGGACTTGCCAATTGGCATAGTGCTACCAAATTAACAATACAAACACTATTTAGACTTCAAATATTGTGAATTGTGTTTGTTATCTTTGCATTTCTTTGGTATTAATCACCATCCACGCTAACTTTGTCTTATTGGTTATTTAAGTCTTGATATCATAAATTATTTGAAGAATTAAGATTGTTGTTTTATAACATAACGTCTTAACATACCATTTAAATCTTTTTGTTTGGACAATTGGTCACCGGAAATTCTCATGTTTGAATATTAAAAAAAAATATATAATTAATGTTAAGTGAAGAATTCATCATAACCATTTTTGTTGAGCAAACAACACTTTATCACTACAACAAATTTCACTTTTTGCAATATTAAATTTAATGTCATTAAAAAATGCCACTGATTAATATTTTTAGTGTAATAATTATTGATTTTCATTTTAAGTTCCACTATAAAGTGATTTAGCGACACTTTATTTGGCTTTTAGTGGCATATGTAATTGTTACTAAAGTCTATAGTGACATTTTTTATAAATGTTACTAGATTATCCTATGTTCAAAAAGCTTTAGTGTGATTTTTTATATGTTGCTAGAGGATCTAATAATTGCCACTAAATCCTCTATATATACTATTAAAAATTTTAAAATAGTGACATTTAAAGTAAGTCACACTAAACACAAATTATGCTGTAGTGTATGTTCCACAATTGGCTGAGCATGGTGTTTAATCCCAAAAACTTTCCAGTGTAGTGTCAAAATTAAAAGGTACAATTATTGCTCAACTTATTCTTGCAGTAATTTGGATGTTGTTTCGGTAATGAAACGAGGAAGTGTAAAAGACACTTATAATACCTAGAGATAGGTGTAATCGGGGACGATTGTTAATATGCTTGATCCTTCCGATGATGAGACCTCAAATCCTGCAATACAACGTTAGCCTGGCCCCGGGGTGGTTTCCCGGAAAACCCCTCCGACACTCAAGTCATATCGGGAAATCGAAAATAATGAATATAAGATAATTAATGAAAACATCATAACGGATTGTAGGGTGAATTCAGATCATGAAGGATATCTGATTAAAGTATAAATTGTAAGTAGGAGGGCGATGTATTTTTGTTGGGGTAACGATAGGAATATGAAAACATAGTTCCTAACAAATAATGTATGTAACCTCTATTTATAATGGTAGAAGGAGTTATTTCTGGAGAGGTTATTAGTCGGTTAATGCAGTAAATGGAAGTTAAGTGGCGGTTACATGAGATAGTTATTTTAGGAAGTTATTAGACTAAGGTGGCGGTTTACGGTTTGACTAAATAAATTACGGGTTTATAATTGACCCCGTAACATTAGCCCCACGCATGAAGAGTGATAGAGGAGGGAATTTAATGTAGCGAGGGCATCAGTCTTTATGCGAAAATAAACATACCTGTGATGCGAACCAATTGAATGTACGGAAGAAACCGTACAATTATATGCGAATAAAATACTTTAAACTCTTGTCTCGATGAGTCCATGCTTGGTTGAAGCCCCATGAATAATAAATATTTGGCCTTTGGGCCACTTTTGATGATTCGGCCTTAGAGACTATTATGATGATTCGACATTTGAGTTTGATACGATGACTCAGCCTTTGAGCATGATATGATGATATGACCCAATAGTCAATCACCTAGGATTTTGATAAAGAGTCATACTGGATGTATCCTTCAAAAACATTGATAAATATTCGGATCGGACATAAGTCCGCATTTAATGAATATGGATCGGACATAGGTCTGCATTGCCCAGTCATCAGTCACCCGGGACTTATATAAGGAATCATACTATGTGAATCCTTCGAAGATGAATATTGATCGGACATAGGTCCGCATTAATGAATATGGATCGGACATTTCCGCATTGATGAATATTGATCGGACGTAGGTCCGCCTTGAATAACATATGAAGCTTCTAAGGTTTGTGACTTCCGCATAAAGAAAGATCTGTGACTTTCGCATAAAGAAAGATGTTTCAAGTCATCTGGACGCCGCTCTCACATCATCCTTCATGCGTGGGGCTAAATGTTATGGTAACATTTTAATTTATTTATTTAATTAATTATTATTGTGATATTACCCTGATAACCATTGACCATCCCTTGACCTTGACTCTAAGTCAAGGAGTTTTAAAGATGATCAATTCAGCATGCTTAATCTCCAAGTAAGTAACCTCCTTATAACCACCTTGTAACTCCCCACTGCCTGTGGTAACCAACTCCAACTTCCCACTATCATACACTCCATTCAGAAATAACTACCATTGGATGACTTTAAATAGGGACAACCAGCATCATTGGCGCCCTAAGCCTTCCTTAACATACCGGAACTCTGTCGAAATCAATACTCACTACTACCAACAGTTATCTCCCGCTTTACCACCATTACCAAACTCCGACCGCCGTCACTACCACTCCTTATCATCTCTAATTTACATTTCATTGTGATTCATTTTCATTTCCCGATCTAACTTAAGCCTCGGAGGGATTTTCCGGGAGATACCCCCCTCGGGCAAGGCTAACGTGTTGTGGCGCAGGACGATCGAACCACTTTCAGGAGGTGTCGCTTCCCAACTTGACCGACGTTTGACCGTTGTGCCACTTCCATCCCAGGTATCTCACGTGCCCTTCACACTTTCTCGTTTCATTACCGAAATAGATGTTATTGGGATTTGGTGTTTAATCCCTTTTCCCTATATATATCCTCTTATAATGATTTGTATTTTTAAGCTTGGTTAAGCATAGGTTCGAGCTTCATTAATGTCTCTTACGCTGGCATGCTCTTAGTTGTAATTCTCTCCTCATTATTTATATTCGATCGTAATACACACAAACTCCATAAATTTAATTCGTTCTTTGAGCTATTTGTTTACGTATCCTTTAAACTCAAAAATATAATACACTTATCTATAACGAAAGATGTTACCATAATTTAGTGAGCCTCATTAAATAATGGCGTCATTGTTATACATATACTTGCATAATTTCATCTTATTACTTGGATATTTATTTATGTTCATGAGTACACCTACTACAAAGTGTAATAAAACATGCTTGACATTTAGCTTATCGCTTAAACATAAGTAGTTATGATATATTTTAATAATATAAAACACGTATTAACATAAGAAAATATTAAATATGATATCAAAGTTTTTTAATAAGATGTCACAAATTGAAATCTACTACCATTAGTAACTACGGCTAAATTATTTGAATATTATCACAGGAGAGCTACATGTTGGCAAACTTTAATAATTTATTCTTTGCCTAAAACCAAGTGAAATGTATAATATATGCTATAAAAATAACTTAACTCAATATTTAAATCACAATACATGTAGATTTTGCATAACTCATTTAGTGTTGGTAGAGAAATATAAAATTCAGTTATTTCGAATTTTTCAAATAATAATAATAAATTTTTATTTTATTAAACTAAAAATCATATAGATAAGAAGGTGGAATATATATTTATGGATCATTTCAAAAAAAAAATATATATATATTTATGGTGGATAAGTACTATACTTAATCTTTTGGGTCCCTATAGAATATTATCTACTTTTCTAATGAAATAAGATGTTTGTGGTTGTCAAATTTGACTACAAAAATATTATTCTATATTGTCAATAAAATAAATATAACAATAATAGTTGTTATCTCACGAGGGATATTGAATGAGAAAATGTAAAGTAAGAAAATAGTAAATGTTTCTAGAGAATCCTTAATTGACGTGACCCATGCATCAATGCGACGACGTTTATGTCATAGCCCTTGTTTTAATGGCGCATCGTCGCTATCACAACTTCACAAGTGGATCCCCCAAACTTCACTCACTCGTCCTCTTCGAATCCAACTAATCATCAAAAGCCTTTCTTTTACTTTTATATTTTCTTTACCTTGTAGGACCACGACTTCATGTTTTTATTTTGTCCTTAGTAAAAAAATCATCATCACATTCTGCGTATCTTCTTAGAATTCTCGTTTTTAGAATTTATGCTAAAAAAGAGGACACAATTAAAGAGTTCCTTAGCTCGAGACAAATGTCCAAATAACGAGATTCCTACAACGATAGATAAATGAGTAAAGCTAGACCTGCAAGCCTACATTTTACCACACAAGTTGGACCAGCTGAATAAAAATAGTAATAAAAAAAGAAAATGTTAAAGTAAAACTGATTTATAAAATTGTAAATAAATTATTTAACTGAGTTATTTATACGTTTTTCCTTCTACTACCTCTATTTTTCTTATAGTTATATTTCACTTAAAAAGCTCTCACATAAAAGGTGTTGAGTCAATCGCGAAATTTCGCGATGATGGAGGCGAGTTCGATCACCTCGTTGCGTACTCGTTAGCTTACACGTTTGAGAGCGATGTGGTGAGCGCAAGGAGTTACGAGAGCTTGGGATTTGGGTCTCTTGACCAAGTGATGATTGATGATGATATGGGGTGGCTTAATGAAGCCAAGAGTAGAGGAGTAGCAGCAGCTACTGTCCAGTAGCCTCAGATGGGTCGCTCGGGTTGGTCGAGCCAAGCAGCTCGGGTCGAGCATAGTAGGACAGCAGCAGGTCAGTGATTCTGGGAGGGTGCTCAACCAGGTCGAGCATGTTGTGCTCGGTCGAGCGGTATTACAGCGGTGAAAACAGAATGTTTCTATTTCGTGTGCGGGTTTGAGTAGGCTTTTAGCCTTTTGTCTTAGAGTCCCTAATATGTCTTAGGACTATATATATGGGTCTTAGGATTATGTTAGGGTATCTAGAGAGAGCTAAATACAAAGAGTGCTAGGGTTTATCACCAAGAGAGTCTTCTCTTTGTATTAGGGCTTATTTGTGGGAGATTGAAGTAAAGCTAATCTTTGCTTTGGAGACTTGTTCTAGAGCATTGTAAGGTTAGTCATTTTGTAATGTTGATTATATAAATGACAACATACTTGTTTTGAGGGGGAGGTATCCATAGATACCTCATTAGATTGTTGTGTTGTGTTCCTTTGTTGCATACTCTATTTTTGTTAGTTTTCTTTGCATCATTTTGTTAGTTGTTTCTTCACCATGGTCTTAGCTCATTCACAACAAAAGGTTTAAGTGTAGTTATTAATAAAAAACGTAAATAGTATTAATTTACCGGTGCCCTACAGAGTTTTAAAAAAATTATGTTGAAGAGAACATTAATTCGACTTACTTTTTCAGTTGAATTTAGGCCTGTCAAACAGATCAGGTTGGGTCGGGTTCGGGTTCGGGTTCGGGCTCGGGTCATATATAAACAGGTCAGAAAACTCTTGACCCAAACCCAACCCATTTAGTTAATTGAGTCGAAAATCACAATCTTGACCCGACCTGCAACAGATCAGGTTGACCGGAGTTCGACCCAATTAACCCATTAATAATTTTTTTGTTTTCGTTTTAAGGTTTTTAACGTTGATTAAATAAAAGTTTTACGTTTTAATTTTAACTTTATGATTTTTGTTGTTTATTTTGTGTTTATATACTATGAAAAATAAGAAAATATTAAATGAACTACGTTTAGCTTATACTTATTGATTTAACTCGAAATTAACATATTTAATTAAATGGGTTATACAGGTTTTTTTCAGGTTTAAAATTTTGACCTGAACCTAACCCATTTAATAAACAGATCAGGTCGGGTCGACCCATTTAATTAATTGGGTCAAAATTCTTAACCCAAACCCACTTATTTCGAGTTAGGTTCAGGTCGGTTAGCAGGTCGAGTCAACTTTTGCCAGCCCTAGTTGAATTGATCACTTAAAAAATACCAAAATAAATAAGAGAAAAATTTTGCATGTTTAAATTTTATTATTTTAAATTTTATCCTATTATGCATACTATTATTAATCATAGTCATGAATAAATTATTATCATTATTGTTGATTAATATTCCCTCTGTTTTTTTTATTTTTGTCCACTTTAGTATAACGGGTAGTTTTAAATGTTTGTCCACTTTAGAATAATTTTTATTTTTGAAAATCTTTTTTCCCAAATATACCCTCATAATCCCAAATATTTTCCCCAAGTATATTCTCTCTATATTAATGTCAATAATTTTTTTATTTTATCTTTAATTTAAATGTCTTTTCTCTTTCATAATACAAATATAATTATTAATTCACACTACTATTTTATTGAAATAATACGCATTTATTATAAAGATTCTAGGTTTTTTTAATTTGTGTGAAAAACTGATAGTAAAGAATTTTTTAAGAATGGATGGAGTATTGTTAATAAATTTAACTCATTACAATTTCGAAGTGGTACAACTCTACCTCATGCCGTTGGACTGAGCTGTTCAATCTTTTGTCCTTTGCATTTGGAGTGGTATCTTTGTTCCTTGAAAAAATCTTTAAAATTCCAAAGAAAAAAAAAACAAACAAACAAATATGTTCGATGAATTTAAAGCGTGACTAAGGTGAGGTATAAGTTGATATAAAGTTTAAATCATAGAGAAAAACAATTATCTAGAATAACCAAAATTTTATTGATTTTCTTACAATAATCTAAGCTTTTGATCAACTATAAATAATCTCAATTTTGGGATACTTACCCAAGAATATTGTTGCCCAGATGATGACCGATTTTTGCAAATTAATTGCTATATAAAAAGGAATAATTATAAGAAACTACTTAATCTATAGGTCTATTTGCAAAAAACTACCTAATGTAATTTTTTTTACAAAAAACTACCTAATCTAATATATTTCTCTGCAAATGACTACCACTTAACGGAAAACATTAGTTGACCGTTAAGTTTGAGGGTTTGACCAATTTGAGAGGTTAAGTTGTCTATGTGGCAATATCTTATTAGTCCTCGTATTTTTAAATAATTTATAATTAAAACATATAAATTAACAAAATAAAAATAAAAGATATTTAACGTCATTTTTACTCATCATCATAACGATTTTTTTCAAATAAACGGTCGTAGTGATTATCCTTATGGGATAAGTACTCATTTGTAAATCCGGTCAAAATAATTATTTTTTTGTCAATTTTTCGATACGTAAACCGAAAAAGATATTTAACGTTATTTTTACCTATGTCACGACGTTTGTTTTTTGAAAAAATATCGTTATGATGGGTAAAAACGTCGTCAAATATCTTTTTCGGTTGACGTATCGGAAAATAGGCGAATAAGTACTTGTTTCGACCGAATTTTCCAAAGAGTTACTCCATAGGGGTAATAAGTAATAATGACGTCCGTTTTTTGAAAAAAATCGTCATAAGTAAAAATGACGTCAAATATCTTCTATTTTTATTTTGTTAATTTATGTGTTTTAATTTTAAATTATTTAAAAATACGATGACTAATAAGATACCGCCACATAAACAACTTAACCTCTCAAATTGGTCAAACCCTCAAACTTAATGGTCAACTAATGTTTTCCGTTAAGTGGTAGTCATTTGCAGAGAAATATATTAGATTAGGTAGTTTTTTGTTAAAAAAATTACATTATGTAGTTTTTTGCAAATAGACCTATAGATCAGGTAGTTTCTTATAATTTTTCCATATAAAAAAAATAAAACAAAAATTAAAAATATTAAAAGTTAAGAGTTAAAATTAAAAGTAAACTTACTTGATTTCTCTTTCTAGTTTTCTTAGAACTTTTTTAATTTATATGCAAAATTACTTTTTGTATAGCTAAGAGGTTACCTTAGTGCATTCTTAGCAAGATCCTCTTATAGTTGGGATATTATTCATAGTTTATCAAATATTGAAATTATTGTATGAAATATATGTAAAATGGTTTGATTATTTTGAATAATTTTTCCTAGATAAAATATATGACGATTTACTGTTTACTTTATATATTAAATGAAATTAATTTATCAAAACTTTAATAATGTACATTGACAGATTTATTTGAAAATCGTACATGCTCACAAAAATTTACGTATTTAATAATCTTGAAAAACAAATCTTTCTTTTATGTTCATTTTTCTTTCAATTTATATTAGTAATAGAAATTTAGATAAAGTTTAATTGTTAATTATTAGTATAGTTACAATACAAGTTAACTTTTGGCAACATAGGTTAGTGACAACAAATTTTTTGCGACATAGGATTTAGTGTAATGATTGGGTTTTATTTTATGTTCCAATATAAAGTGATTTAGTGTTAACTTTCTGTTATTGAAGGGCAAGATAGGAGAGCACAAGAACAAATCAATCTAATTTCATTGATTCAGAAAGTATATTACAAAGGGGAGGATATGTAGTCTATTTATAGGCTACTGATATCATGGAATACCCTGAGTTAGTTACAAGGTTAACAACTAACTAACAAACTATATATCCTAACTAATACAGCTGTGAGTCTTCCTTGGAAGCGCGTGCACCAACATCCACTCCTCTTAATCATGTGATATAAGTCTTGCTTAGAGAACAACATGGGACACCTTAGCTCCATTAATCACTTCAGTATAGCCTTCCACTGGTCTGCACCTCAGCTGCACTTGATATGATCTTCACTGATAACCTATTGCACTACCATTATTCTTATCATCCCCCCTCAAACTAGAAGGGGTTTTGACCATTCCTAGTTTGGTTAGGAGGTTATTGAACTGTGTAGATGGAAGAATTTTGGTTAATACATCAGCTAATTGGTGTGTTGTAGGTAAATAAGACAACTGTATTAAACCTTCCATCACTTTGTCCCTTGTGAAGTGGCAATCCACTTCTATATGTTTAGTTCTATCATAGAAGACTGGATTCTTAGCTATGTGGATTGCAGATTGGTTATCACAGTGGAGTGTGATAGGCTTAAGGTTTGTGAAGCTTAGTTCTTCAAGGATTCTGACTATCCAAGTAATTTCTACAGCTGTGGAGGCTATGACCCTATACTCTGCCTCTTAACTAGATCTTGAGACAGTGCCTTACTTTTTGGATTTCCAAGATATGGGTGACTGTCCAAGCATTATTAAGCATCCGGTAATAGATCTTCTAGAGTCAATACAGGACCCCCAATCACTGTCTAAGAAAGCTTGGATTGTAAGTTTGTTTGAGGCTTTAAGGATTATGCCTTGTCCACATGTATGATTGACATATGATAGAGTATGCTGGAGGGCTTGGCAGTGAGAATCTCTAGGTTTTTGCATGTATTGGCTCAAAGTTTGGATGGCATAGGCTAAGTCAGGCCTCGTGTTGGTTAGGAAATTGAGCTTGCCTACCATACTTCTATAAGGGGTAGGATCTTCCAATAGTTCTCCTATTAGGGCAAAAAGCTTCAAGTGAATGGGCAGTGGAGTCAGTGCATTTCTGTTACTAGTTGGTTGGAAATCTTTCAACAAATCTTTGGTGAATTTATGTTGAGAAAGCACAATACCATCTTGTAGGTAGTTAACCTCCATCCCAAGGAAGAAATGCAATCTTCCTAAGTCTTTGATACTAAAGACTTTGTCAAGATGTGCTTTCATATGATGGATTTCTTGTGTGTGATTCCCTGTTAGGATTATCTCATATACATAGATGGCTATTATAGTTAGATGAGCAGCCTCTTTTTTAATAAAGAGGGAGTAATCAATTTTGGATTGTGTATATCCTTGGTTGAGTAATTCTTGAGCAAGTTTTGAGAACCACTGTCTTGAGACCTGTTTTAAGCCATATAAGAATTTTTTTAATTTGCATACTTGATTATCAGCTTTTAAGTAGCCTTGAGGCAATTGCATATAAACATCCTCCTTCAAATCCCCATGTAGGAATGCATTGTTTACATCCATTTGATGTAAAGTCCAATGCTTGTAAGCTGCTATAGCTATAAGGCACCTTATTGTTGACATTTTCACCACAGGTGAAAATGTTTCATCATAGTCTATACCATATATGTTTGGTTGTAGCCTTTGGCTACTAATCTAGCCTTATACCTTTCTATAGTACCATCTGCCTTTTGTTTGACTTTGAATATCCATTTGCAGCCTATGGCTTTCTTTGCCATGGGTAAAGTGACAACATCCCAAGTGTTGTTATCTTCTAAGGCTAGGATTTCCTTGTTCATTGCTTCTTTCCAGTGAGGATAGGAAATAGCTTCTTTGAAAGATCTAGGTTCAAAGAAATCAGAATGTTGTGTTGTGGCACATTTTGCTTTTTGTATTTCTTTGTGTTGTACAAGGCCACACCAATGTGTAGAGGTGTTGCAGTGCTAGTCTGCCAGGTACTTGGGAAGCCTTGTGTTTCTTTCAGATTTCCTTTGTTGTGGTGGTGGTGCATCATTAATGTTTTCATCAACATTTTCAGTGTGATCCTGTTGTTCTGATGTGTCATCAGTGTTTGTTTTCATTGTGGGATCAGTGGTATGTTCTTGTGAAAAATAGGAAGTATCTATATCCACATGTGGTGTGCTTGAATTTTCTGTTATATCTGGATATTCAGGGAGAAAGTATGGTTTTATTTCTCTATTTTTGTTGTGTGATGTCATATATTGATATGGGAACATTTTTTCATGAAATACAACATCCTTTGATATTAGTTCTATGTTGTTTTCAATATTAAACACTTTGTATCCTTTTTTGTGTGTAGAATATCCAAGGAATACACATTCTTGTGCCCTTCTTGCAAATTTGTGTCTGCCTTGTTTTAATGTGCTAGCAAAACAAAGGCAACCAAACACCTTGAGGTGTGTTAAATGAAATTTCTCATATGGTGTTATACCATTGAGTACAGTAAGGGGCATCCTGTTTATTTGGTGCACTGCACATTGGATGCAGTCCCCCCAAAATTTCATTGGGAAGTTGGACTGAAAAAATAGAGATCTAGCTGTCTCTAGTATGTGTTTGTGCTTCCTTTCCACTACCCCATTTTGTTGGGGAGTGTCAGTGCAACTCATTTGCTGTTTGATGCCATGAGCAAGGTAGAATTTCAAAGCTTCTCCTTTGGTTAACTCACCTGCATTGTCAGATCTCACAGCCTTGACTTTGAGGCACATTTGATTTTCAATGAGTTTGACAAATTGCATAAAAATTTGAGGGAATTCAGACTTGCTTTTTATTAAGAAGATCCAAGTCATCCTACTAAAATCATCTACAACAGTAATGAACATTGTACAGTTTGTTCTAGATGGGTATTTAAAGGGTCCCCAAATATCTAAATGTAGAAGTTCTAAAGGTTGTTTTGTCTTGCTCATAGACAATGGATATGTACTTCTTCTTTGCTTTGCAAGAGGACATATAGTACAGAATACTTGGTTCTTTAGACTCTTATTCTTCAATTCTGGTATGATGAGTTCAAGCCTCTAAATTGGCATGTGCCCTAACCTAAGATGCCATAGTTTGGCTTTACTGAGGAGACTGTTATTGCTTGCTGTCATACCTCTGCATCTTGTGCTGCAGTCAGTGTCAGATTTGTTCCTATTATTTTGAATGACATATAAGCCATTCTTTTCTTCACCAAGAAGCTAAGGCTTCTTCATCAATGTTTCCTGTATGTAACACCCATTAAGTGTGAAAAAGATTTTGCATTGTATATCAGATGATAGTTTACTAACTGATATAAGATTATACTTGAATTTAGGAACAAATAGAACATCATGCAGTGTTATACCATTATGTAGAATGACAGTACCTTTGCATCTGATTTTCTGTTTTGTGTCATCAGGTATGGTCACTTCTTGATTTTCATTTTTAACAAAAGTGTAATTTGCAAATTGGTGGATATCATGACACATATGGTCTGATGCTCCACTATCTATGATCCAAACACTCATACAAAAGGCATTAAAGATGTTGTACTTGTCATTTGGCTAGTATCAGCATGTGTTGTGGAGTTCTTTGGATCTTCTTTGTTTAACATTTCTAAGATCTGTTGGTACTGATCTTTGGTGAATTTGGCACTGACAAAGCCTTCTGATTCTTCCTGTGTGTTGGCTGCATTGGCATAGGTACTGCCTTTGTTATTGTCCCTTTTCCAAGTGTTGGCTTTGTGGTTTGGTGGGTATCTTATAATTCTCCAACACTTTTCTTTTATGTGACCATTCAATGATCACACCATAATGTTGGTTTCTTGTTCTTGTTTCCCTCTGTATACTGAGTTCTGTTATTGTTCTTTTCATAATACTTTCTCTTCTCTGCCCTACAAGCCATTGTTTCATTGAGACTCCCTCCACTGGTGCTAAGTTGCAAATGGGTCTCTTCTTGTAGAAGGATCCAATAAGCTTGTGCAGCAGATGGCAAATCTGGCATCATCAACATGTTGCTTCTAACCTGTTTGTACCTCTTTTCAAGCTTCATAAGGAAGCTAATGACCTTGTTGTTCTGCTGCATTTTGAACACTTTCTTGGCAACATCACAAGTGCAACTAGCAGCAGCAGTCAAGGTTGTCAGAATCGGGATTCTACGTAGGATCGAAATCAACTTGTGGGATCGGATCGTAGGATTGGATCGTAGGATCGGACGATCCTACAAATTTGCAGAATTAACAAGTTATAATATGTGTATGTTTATTGTTTTGCCTTAATTTTCTTAAAACTCATACATTTTCTTAGGATTTTTCTTTAATTTTAAAATACATACATATCTTACTTGTTTAATGTCGTTTTTTTCTCTATTCTTAATGAAATGAGAATCTATATATAAGATATACACAACACATAATATATATTTTTAAGCTCATACACACAAGGATATAATAATAAACCTTAGTAAGCAAAAAAGAACAAAGGTACTAGCAAAAAAAAAATTAATTAGTAGTTTTGACCGATTCTACGATCCTACTAACGATCCTAGCTGATCCTAACGATCCTGCCCACGATCCTACACGATTCTGACCGATCCCACCACCGATCCCACCGATCCTACCGATCCTATGCACGATCCTGACTGATTCCGCTCCTGTGCACAATTCTAGTCGCTGGCACCGATCTGGATCGTAGGATCGTACGATCCTACGATCTAGATCGCGATTTTGATAACCATGGAAGCAGTACAGGAACAACTAGGGATTGGGTTTAAAGCATCAAATTCATCCCATAGGGTTTTGATTTTAGTGAAAAACTCAGAAATACTCATTTCTAGTGTTTGTACTAATGCATTCAACTCTTCTTCTAAAGAAAACATTTGTGCATTAGAGCTTTGGCCATACCTTTCCTGTAGCTCATCCCATATTTCTTTTGATGTTTTGAATGACAAGATGCTGTTTGCAATGGAATCTTCAAGAACTCCAATGATCCAACCCATTACAATGTTGTCTACTCTATCCCACACTCTTGCTGATGAATTGCTGGTTGGTCCGCTTAATGAGCCATCAACGAACCCTAATTTGTTCCTCCCAGAGAGGGCAATAGTCATCACCCTTTTCCAATCAGAGAACCCCCTTCCAGCAAACACTATATTCACAATCTTCTGACTGCTGTCATATGGATGGAGGAAATAAACAGAAGATGGATTCATGGTGGGATCCACATGCCCATTCTGTCCATTTTGTGAACTACCATTTTGGCTAACCATTCTTTCTTGATTGTGCAAAACTGAACAAAGAACGGTAGAACAGGAGAAAAAAAGCAAGAATGTAGGCAGCAGATGTAATTCTTTAAGTTTCTTTAATCATCAAGAATGATAGATGGGTTGTTTCTTGGATGAGATGTGTGGCTCTGATACCATGTTAACTTTCTGTTATTGAAGGTCAAGATAGGAGAGCACAAGAACAAATCAATCTAATTTCATTGATTCAGAAAGTATATTACAAAGGGGAGGATATGTAGTCTATTTATAGGCTACTGATATCATGGAATACCCTGAGTTAGTTACAAGGTTAACAACTAACTAACAAACTATATATCCTAACTAATACAGCTATGAGTCTTCCTTGGAAGCGCGTGCACCAACATCCACTCCTCTTAATCATGTGATATAAGTCTTGCTTAGAGAACAACATAGGACACCTTAGCTCCATTAATCACTTCAGTATAGCCTTCCACTGGTCTGCACCTCAGCTGCACTTGATATGATCTTCACTGATAACCTGTTGCACTACCATTATTCTTATCATTTAGTGACACTTTATTTGGTCTTAAATGACACATGTAATGATTATGATAGTCTATGGAGACATTTATGAAAAATGTCACTAGATTCTATGTCGCGAAAAAGTTTAATATGATTTTTTATTATACTGCTAAAGAGTCTTATAAATGTCACTGGTTCATTATATTAGAAATTTAAAGTGGTGACATTTTAATTATATGTCACTAATTTTTTTTATTTTGCGGGGAAGATGTAAAGAATTTATACAAATAAATTTTGACAATTAATTGTTAATATTTGATCAAGGGAACTAACTAATTAGTTTCTTTATAATGATGACATTGTACTATAGGTCACGTTAAACCAATTTTGAATTTCATAGACTTAGCAAATCCTTATTTTTTTTTAGGAAAAATTATAAGAAACTACCTAATTTATAGGTCTATTTGGAAAAAAAATTTTAAAAAACTACCTAATCTAATACTCACTCCTATTCAGCTTAGGTGTCCCATTTCCATTTTGGGTCAAGTCACACTAAATGTCTCATTTCCTTTTTTGGTATGTTTTTTTTACCCTTATGCCCTTAGAAATTTATCATATTCACAATTATATCCTCAATTACCCTTACTAATTTCCCTTCCTTATAACTAATCAACCATATCTTAAAACTAATTAAAACACCCTCCATTAATCATCCCTCCCTTTTTTAACCCTAAACCCCACCCATTACCCTTCTTCTTTTTAAGAACCCTAAAACTGATTCTCTCTTTGCTTCTTCTACCTTTGTTCTTGAAGAACCCTAGAACTGTACTTCATCTTCTCTTCATCGAACAATTGTTCTTCTCTCTCTTCTTCTGTCCTTTCGTTTTCTTCTATCTGCTCACATGGAAAACCCAAAGTCACCCCTTAAGAACCCTAACTCGCATGTGAACTCACCCTTGAAGATCAAGAAATCGCCGTTCAAGTCACCCCTGAAAAACCCTAACTCGCCTAGTTCTTCAAAACTGAGTATCCCCAAATCCCCTTACAAATCGCCTTCTAAGCTTGAGTTTAGGGGTTTGAATGATAGAAACCCTAGATCTGGGTCTTTAAAGTTTGAGAATGTATGTTTCGAGTATTATGATGACTCAACCTCTGTTGAGACCGATCCTAAATGGGGAAGAAAGATTGACTCTGAAGGTGAGCCCATTTACACACCTAACCCTGATGATTGGACTGATCATGAATATACTTCCGTTGATGCTGTATTTTCGAATACTGATTGTGAAGAAGAAGAGTGGCTTGATAAGCTTGGTCCTTTCTCAAGTGAGTTTCTGTTCTTGTGGGTGCATGTGGTTTTTGACTGATGATGTTTTTCTTTGAGTCGTTTCTTGATGCTTTTTGTTTAGTTGCTCTATGTACTTTTAAGTGAGAGCATGATTTAGCCACCTAAAATCGAATCTATGGGGTTTGGATTATTTTTCGACTTCAAAGCGCAAAGAGGTTCGATTTTTCACTCAATGATTTGAAAAAAAATTGCTTGATTTACCTGAGAGTAATGCAAACAACCAACTTTTTCATTTATCTGTGTATGAATACAAATGTTTCATTTTAAACAACACAAAATTTTTACATTGTTGTTTAGATCTGAAAAACCCACTGTTTAAGATCCCAAAAGTTTGTCCAAAAATAAAAGGATTGTCATTTGAGATTTCTTGCTGGTATCTGATGTTGCTGGTATTTGATGTTTGCTGGTTTGCTGGTTTGGTTGATGTTGGTGTCTGATGTTGCTGGTATTCTTGATTTTCTGAAATAAGCTGGTTTGTTGATGCTATGTCAACATTCTCATTGATTATATTGGCCCCTTATTGAATATCTCCTGCATACCCAAGCAGTTCTACTAACTGATTCATTGTTTCTGTGCTTATTTTTGAGAATAAGTGTTGAAGTGAATCAACAACCAATTGTTTTTCTATGTTCAAGTAATCTGCCCTCTCTTCCTGCTTTTGTCTTGTTCATGTGGGGAATGTAATAATCAAAACCTTCTTGTTTTTTCATCACCTCTATCATACATGCTTGTAAAGTGATAAACACAAACCTAAGACATTGTGGACTTAGGTTATCAAAAGCAGTGTTCACAACCCTAACTAGTTGTGTAACATTGTAGGCCGCTTTTTGATACTGTAAAGCTTGAATTGACCTAAAAAAACCCTAAATCTAAAACATTCATATCAAGAAAATTGGGTGGTTGTTGCACAAGTTGAATATAAAAGCCATCTTTCATTGATTCTTGTTAAAATTCAGTGTCATTAGGTGCAATATGTGGCTTGGCATTGTCTTGTTGAATATAAATGTGTTTAGACAATCCTTCTGGCCATTTAGCTCTAATGGATGGTAGTACATTTGTGATTAACATGGCCCTAATGTGTTCTTTCGTGATGGACTGTATTGGTTTTGTTTCCAACTCCCCCCTCTTCCTATTCTTGGAGCTTCTTTTTGCTGGCTCTTTTGTGATAAACGGCCATATGCCTATCTTTCCTTCTAATTTGGTTGTTCTTTGCTGTTGTGATGAAATTTTGATTTTTTTTAAATACTGGCGCCATTTTCTGATCTCTTTCATTAATTTTTGGACATTTTATTTTTGGGTTTCTTAATTTTTTGTGGGTACTGTGATGACATTTTGGTTTGAAAATATGGTTGTTTGCAAATCGGTGGCTATTTATGAAACTAAAATTGCGTCATTTTGGTAATTTATGAAAACTGAAGTCAATGATCGAACAAAAATCCGCACTCACATGATCAGTAACGACTGCAACTACACCCAGGCCGTCGAAGAATTGAGAAGGCTAGCTGAGATACCGTAACGGATTTTTGTAATTTTATTTACTACTCGAAAAAAGTTGATGTAATTTAAAACAATTATTGTAATTGTAGGATTTATTTATGTAATTTCGGTTTTTAATAGACGGAACGATGTAATTTTGGTGTTGTACTGAAAAAATATTCCGACTATTGGGTGTTAAAAATATCAATTTCAAGATTTAGTTAAAAAAATGCTTTGAAATGGTAGGAATCATTAATTTCTTAATCTTTACATTAAAAACTCATAATACCACTCTCTCTCCTACCCTTAGGGTCCCATTTTGACTCTCCTTAAAATCCGTGAAAAGTCAAATGGGACTCCTATGGTGAATAGGAGGGAGTATATTTCTCTACAAATGACTACCACTTAACGGAAATCGTTAGTTGACCAATAAGTTTGATGGTTTGACCAATTTGAGAGGTTAAGTTGTCTATGCGGCAGTGTCTCATTAGTTCTCGTATTATTAAATAACTTCAAATTAAACCACATAAATTAACAAAATAAAAATAAAAGATATATGGCATCATTTTTGCCCATCATAACGATTTTTTTCAAAAAACCGGACGTCGTGATTATCCTAATGGGGTAACTCTTTCAAAATTCTGGTCGTAACAAATACTTATTTGTCTATTTTTCGATACCTAAATCGAAAAAGATATTTAACGTCATTTTTACCCATGTTGCGACTTTTTTTATATAAAAAAAATCGTTATGATGGGTAAAAATGAGGTCAAATATCCTTTTAAATTTACATATCGGAAAATAGACGTATAAGTACTTGTTTCGACCGGATTTTCGAAAGAGTTACTCCATAAGGGTAATTGCGACATCCGTTTTTTTTAGGTAAAAATGACATCAAATATAATTTATTTTTATTTTGTTAGTTTATGTGTTTTAATTTTAAATTATTTTAAAATACGAGAAATAATGAGATACTGCAACTAGAGGTGTTCATTCAGGTTGATTTCGGGTCAAGTGTTTGGGGTCGATTCAAAATCGGGTTCGGTTATAAAGTCGAGTGTCTATCGGGTCATCGGGTCTGTTTTGAACACCTCTAACTGCAACATAGACAACTTAACCTCTCAAATTGGTCAAACCGTCAAACTTAACGGTCAACTAACGTTTTTCGTTAAGTGGTAGTCATTTGCAGAGAAATATATTAGATTAGGTAGTTTTTGAAAAAAAAATATTACATAAGGTAGTTTTTTGCATATAAACCTATATATTAGGTAGTTTCTTATAATTTTTTTTTTTATCGTGATAATGAATCCTTAAATCAATTTTAAAACTGATCCAACTACCTAATCCAAATAAATGCTCCTAATTCATTAACTGATCCAATTATTAGAGTAACTTAGCATGATTTTACAAATGATATTACTATACAATTTTCATTTTGTCGTCAAGTTTACCTTTAAATATTTTTTTGAAAATAATTTTTCACCAATAACCCTGACAAACATAGGGAGTCACACAAAATGTGCGACTTAACCTATGCTCAGTCACGCAAAATGTGCCACTTCACACCCGTAGTTGCACATTTTGTGCAACTTAATATTTTTTTTTATTTATTTATTTATTTTAATATTTTTTTAGTCATTTACATATTTTTAATATATTTTTAATAATTATCTATTTTAATTATTTTGATTATTATTGTTATTTATTTATTTTTAATTGTTTTTAATTATTGTAATTAGTTTTAGGATTTGTGATAAATAGATTTTTTTTATTGTTTGTTGTTATTTAAATATTATGATTATTTAAGGTGGAACAATATAGTCTGGAGCAAGATTGTCACACCCTAAAGCAGATTCAGTGTATGGCTAGCGTTCAACAACCGCCTGAAAACAAAACAACGTCTGAAGCTAGCAGGAGTGGTGGATAATGATAGTTTCCCAATATGTGGTATAGAAAGCGAAACGGTGAATCACCTCTTTTTTAGATGCACCTTCAGCAAAGGTTGTGTAGATGCGTTAAACGACTACAGGGAATAACGGGAAACATGGCAAGCTTGAAGGACACCCTCAAGGGGTACCGCCTTGCCCGTAAGGAAAAGAAATATTTTGAGGCCATTATGTGCAACCTCATTTATGCAATTTGAAGTGCAAGGAACGACGCCACGTGGAACCACAAAGTGTCTATGGTTAATCATGTGGTAAAAAATGTCAAACACATGCTCGAAACTAGATTCAAATATCTCGAGACACTCAAAGCAAGATCCATTTGAAGTGTAAACTCCTGTGATTCTTTTGTAGTCTCTGTTGAATTTGGTCTCTCCTGCAGGTCTTCGTACTTAGACTGCTTTGTCTCTGGCAGTTCCGATCCGGTCCTCCATGCTAGTTTTCGTCACTATAGTATCAGGCCATTATGTCCTTATAGGGTTGGTTTCTTATTGCTTGATAGACTAGTTTGTTACATTTGAAGTCTTGTCAGGTAGGGCATGTCCTATCAACGGGCTTAGTTTGTGCTTGGTTATTTCCTTATATAGTCTTCTTTTTTGTGGTTTATCCCCTGTGCACATGAAGAGTGACGCATTGAAACTCTTCCTAGAAGGTGGACTTTATGTAATACAAAAAAAATCTCAAAAAAAACATATTATGATTATTATTATTTAATTTAGTTTTTTATTATTTATATATTATTATCATTATTTTGTATGTAATTGATACTAACAATTAATTATTTCTTCATATTGATTACGCCACCATTACAAATCCTTCTCAGACTCAAAGCTTTCTATGATTAGTACTCTAATCTATTATGACGTAATATACTCCCTTCCTACATTTAAAGTATTTTAGGTGTTTTATTTGTTATTCTCATAAAGAATCTTTTTATTGGACAAAAATAACCTTACACATCCTCATTTTAATGTTTTAATAATGCTAATGATCCCAACATATCTTCTACTAACTTTATTTTAATATTTTTATATTCGGTATGATCCCCACATGTTTAACACTAACTTTATAAAAATATTTTTTATTTGTTGTGGTCCCATATATTTTCCACTTACTTTCTTTTAATTTTTTTTAAAAATATTTATGGTCTTCAATTTTCTACCAATAAATTTATGAAAAAATTGATATTAATAATCTAACATTTCACTCATCCGCTATAAATAATCTCACCTTTAAATTATTTTTAAATAATCCAACCTTTGTGATAAATTTGCCCACAATATACCCTATTACTAATAATAGGTAATAATAGGGTATGCTGTTAGCAAACTAAAATAAAGGTTGGATTATTCACAGCGAACGAAGGGCAAACATTATATTATTAGAAAATAATCAAAAGGTTAGATTATTTACAGCGGATGAGCAAAATATTGGATTATTTAATGTTAATTTTTTATTAAATTTATTATTTAATAAAATAATATCTCACTATCTAATAGATTTTATTTTTCTTAATTCTCATGAACATTTCTTATGAGAACTTCATCTAATGAACATTTCTTATGAGAACTTCATCTAGGAACGAAGGGAGTAGAATATAGGAAGTCATTCAATTAGGCCCTTTACTGGCTACTTTAAGTAGAGATGATTCACTTATACTTTTCTGCTGATGAGATCAAAAATTTCATGTGGAGTATCCCCCGATTATAAAGCTCAAGGTTTAGATGGATTCAAATGCAAATTCTACAAAGTTGCTTGACCTATAAGGCTATAACAGGCTCGGATATTTTTAAAGTTATTAAACATTTTTTTAAGCTGAAGGATCGCACGATTCTACCAACATTAAGATCCTACTTATGATACAGATCGATCACCTATTTTAGTTCGTAGAAACATAGAATCGTATATCAAAATCGGATTCTACTAACCATGGTCGGATATCGGCTATTATCAGATATTTGTATATTTTAAGTAAATTCTTATATCTAATATATATAAGAATGACATTATATTTTTTAAAAGAATCATTTTGACTAAATTTAAATATCAAATATTTTGGATAAAAAAGGCCACTCCTAGTATCATTCACAAGGCAGGGTCCGGATGGGGGGTTTTTCTTTTTTCTTGAAAGATGCGGACAAATTATACCAATTCCCCCAAGGAGGGAGTAAAAAGGGATGCGCGCAGTCAAGAAACCCCCATATGGCACCTGCCACCAGTAGGAGCCGAACCCCAAACCTTCTACTCCACAAGCAGATATTCTATCCATTAAGCCACAAGCGCTTTTAGTATCGAATATTTTGGATATTCGATTGAAAATTTTCTTCTTACATGGGCATCGAACTTCGAATATCTCAAATATATGATCTAATTAAATATCACATTCTGCTATCAGAGTCGGATCCAATTGGATATCGGATATCAAACATGTCAGTATTTGGATACGAATTTCTTATTGAACTGCATGTTTCGGATTAGATGCCCGATTATGCTCACCTCTAAACATACGCGAAGCCTCATCGATGAAACCCGTCGCCACATATGAGATTGAATACAGACTATGCATTAGTTGACACTAGTAGAATAAATCTAATTTGCTGCATTTATTTGCTACTTAAATCTCAAACATAGCAAATAATGTAATTATTGCTACTGTTTTGATTATTTCACAGCATAAAAATATTTTTTGCTACTATATTTAAACATTAATAGCAAACAAAAAATCTTATTGTTATTTTTTATTGAACAATAGCAAAAAGCTATAACACAAGTCACCCACGTCAAGTTCTTTTTCTCTCTTAGGGGTCGCTTGGATTGAGAGTAAATATTTAAGGTAGTAAAAAAAGTCAGACTAATGTAACAAAGGTAGTTAGATAAGCAAATGAAGTTATTGAAATAATTGTGATAGAGGTAGAATAGGAGTAGATTAAAAATGATGAATAGAAAAAGAGTTTGATTTCACTCATTTGGAGGTAAAGAATTCCTCCACCTCCCCCTAGGGTAAATTTATACCCCAAACACTATGCCAAAAAAGCCTATTTATAGCTGTTGAAAATGCCTTTTTAAAAAGAACCGCTATAAATTACTGTCAATGTTATAGCTTTTATAACATCTATAAATAATGGAATCCACGTAATTGCCACATAGACCCACATCGAGCAACGCAGGCCTACGCTGCCATCCATGCGTGCCAGCTCCTATCTCCACAATCATGCGCCTAGCAGTGTTCGAACTTGAGACCTCAAGTTCCAAAGCACACCACTTCATCCACCAGACCAAGAGGTATTTCGTAATATATTTTGCAAGGCTATTATACTTATTAGCTAATGGCTTGTACCTCAATTCTTTATTTGTAAAAATATTAGTCGTTAATCTATATTATTATTATTATTATTATTATTATTATTATTATTATTATTATTATTATTATTATTATTATTATTAATATTATTATTATTATTGTTATTATTATTATTATTATTATTATTATTATTATTATTATTATTATTATTATTATTATTATTATTATTATTATTATTATTATATATTACCTTAAATTCTCGTTGAAAGTTCCTCTTTCTTGAATTTCACGCCTAGGTGTTCTTGTTAATCTTAATTTGGTGTAGGTGTGTTTGGCATGGATTTTTGATGAAACAAATGAGAATTTTTGTTTCTTGTTGAACAAGAGAGGATGCGCGTTTGATACTGCTTTCTATAACAGTTGAAAGGGCAATAAAAAAAAGCTATTTTTAAACCGTTGGAACCGTATAAATAAGGTTTTTTTTTTTCTTTAAGCTTTTTTTTTTAAAAAAGTGCTATAAATCAAGCGCAATATATAACTCCTTTTGGCGTAGTGAAAATAAGGAAACTTATTGCTATTTTCTCTATTTTTTCATTACCTTCTAATTCATTCTTCAACCTCTCCGACAATCAAATTCCTTTAATCATCTACTTAACTAACCTTAAATTCCTACTTTGACTTTTATTACCCCTTAAATATTTACTCTCAATCCAAGCGACCCCTTAGTTGAAAAACTTTACACTGCTATTTACTAATCTATTTACTTTGATTCTCTTCGCACATAATAATTTTTATTTGTTGTGGTTCTTTAACTAATAGCAAAAAGCTTTTGGTTATTTGCTGCCCCTCCATTTGCCGCAATCCGAAATTAAGCAGCAAATAAGCACATTTGTATAGTAGCAAATGACGTTATTTCTACTAGTGTGATGGGCATATGTATATCTCTGTAAGGTAGAAGGAACACACTAAACGTATCTAATTGTCCTCTCAGGCAAATATATCTCGACGAAATAAAAGCATGTAATACAGCCAACATATACAGTACACGGGTGTTCACTGAATATTGCTGATATATCTAAAATGTCTGGGGTCCAACCCAGTTGCATAACAAACATTCAATTATTAAGACAAACATATTAGAAGTTCAAAAATAATAGAAAACAATCACATAACTAAAATATACCCGAGTCTTTTACATGGAGTCTAAAATATTCCTATAAGCCACGAGCTGGATTCATTCCATGGTATCTTTCAAAACATCAACAACTCAAGCCTCATTTTGTTTTGGATGTCCGGCTGACGAGGTTAAAGGTGAAAGGTTAAAAAGTACTCATGGATCCACGTCTGTAGTAGTGTTAGAGATTTGTAAATAGTCTAGCATTCAAACCTGCTAGCAGTACTTAGTTGGCAATAAAAGGACGTTAGAGAAAATACCCCCAAGAATCTCACTATTGTCCCTATCAACACCAAAATAGGGTGAGACCTCGTGTTAGTACATGTATGGTCAACTAACATTGTCGACCCCACAATAGTCTATAATAGTCTATAAAACTGTTGCAAAGGCTAAGGACGTCACTGACATTGATGCTGCCACTAACAAACATCCACGCCCTACACAACTCACTTATAGGCTCTTCAAGTAGGCCTCTAAGAGCCAAGACCCATGCCTCGTTATTCGATTTTGTGGGCAAAGAACCACTCATAGTCAGCCCAAATATTTTTTGAACTTCGTGCAACATAATTAATCTTCATCTCCCCATGGCATGTCAATTGTGTTCATACCTTACTCTAACTCTCAAGGAATGTAGAAATAAGAGCACTATTGATATGTAGATGCAAGATGCACGACAACACACGTAGAGAAGTACCATGCAACTCTTTGTATCATAGTATAGCGCATTAAACATATCTCGAAGCCTAATGATACTATTGTAAATTTGTAATGACTAGGAAGAAGCCGACATTTTGTCAGTACGTCAGGCTGAGATGTAGTAATAATACAATCTTAGCCATTAAAATACCTACATCGCCTTGTAAGATTTACGTAAAAAAGTGACAACATACTGAAAATGTTTCCGACAAATAAGGAGAATGAAAGGAGAGGTGAAACCTCACTCAAGGATCACTAATTAAGGTTAAGTTGGGTGTTTTTGTTATATCAAAGTTTAGAACCAAATAATGCAATATAATGATGAATAGCAAACATAAAGTAAATAATCAAGACAAAGATTTTAAGGTGATTCACCAAACATGGGCTACATCCAACATCTAGCCTAGGATTATATTAATGTGTTTAAAGGAGAGAATACAAACTTGAAGGAATTATAATGGTGTATTAATGTGGGAAGAGAGGAGTTAAAATGGGAGTATACTTGAGCAAGTAAGGTTGCTCTTAGATGTGAGACTTTGGTGCTCTTTACATAGAGTATATGTGTGCTTATATATAGGGAAAGACATGGGGCAGCATATGGAGCATATGGGGTAGCATGTAGATGAGACAACATCAGCCAGAGTATACGCAGAAACTGTTAGAGTGGTCTATAGCTTGTTATCTTCAATACTTTCTTGACTTTCCTTTTCTATGTATGCCTACGGTCTTTAATGCTCATGCACATTAATTCTTGAATTTATTTTTGCACTTTAATTCTTCACATATCAAAGATATTCCAATTGTATCATGTGCTCTTTGATTCCCATACTACCAAATTAAAAACATGTGATACATTATGCTCTTCTAATCTTCACTAACTAAATTAATGAATTTTCTTAGTCTAATTCTTGAATATAAATCAACTATGATCGCAAGAGAGAATTTTACAAATAGGTGGTGTAAAGAAATAAATATCCATCAATGACAAACTCTTCAAATTTACAATCCAATCACAACCGTCCATTAAGATAACAAACCTATAATCAAAAAAAAATTAAGATAACAAGCCTAGATATATTTAAGAAAATCAATTATTCAAAATTGACGGTTTATATTTATCCCCGTCAGCATGAAAATTAAAAGAAATGCCAAAAAGCTTATGCATTGGCGGTGTGAAAATCCAAGAGCCGATGACTTTAGCAAAAGGATCACTGACACGTGTCCGTTTGTGTATTGTGGGCAGTTAGATTTCACTCATACATGTGGGACCCATTTCGAATTCCCTTTTTCTCTTGCATTCAATTTCAATTTGCATTTAATTTTACTTTGGCAGTAAAAAAAGGTATGCATTTACAGCCATTAGGGCTTTTACCAAATTCATTTTATTATTATTAATTTTAAGTTTTCAAGAGAATCTAATTTAAAAATTGAAAAATAATTAATATTTTATATAATTATTTTTAAGTTCCCAAGAAATAATAAATGATAAAATAATAAAGTAATAATTAATTGCTTATGTTTCCAAAGCAACAATAATATTAAATTAAATAAATTAAATGCAAGATTCCTTCTTATATACAGCCCTTAGGGTTGTATATATCATTTTCCTTAAAAAAAAAAAAGCTAAAACATTAATATAAATATAATACTCCGTAAATGGAAAAACAGGAAATATAGGTAAGCTTTTTTGACCAAAACAAAAAGAGTGATTAAGGCAAAAGTTAGAAAATTGATTTAAATTAAAAATTAGGAAGAAAAGTCTTCTTTTTTCTCTACATACATGGTTGTACGGCAATTGTATGTTTATTCACAATTCACTTGGTTTTCTTGTTTACCTAGCATTGAGCATTAAATTATTGTTAATGGAGATTTCTATTACATTAATTATTACATAAATTTTCTTTTTAAGATGGTTGAGATAGTCTTAATTTAGGTTTAATGTTCAAATTAAATTAATTAAAATACTCACTTTTATTTTCAAATATTACATAAATTGTTTTTAGATGGTTGAGAATTGAGATAGTCTTAAATTGAGTTTTATATTTCAATTAAATTAATTAAAATATTCACTTTTGTATTTGAAATAGTCGCTTTTAGTTTTTAATATTAGTACGTTAATTTAAAGGTTACACTATAGATTAAATATTCATTTTAATTTAATTATAAAACAGTATCATATAAAAATTGCTTAATCAAATTTTAGCCTTATGTCAAAGAATAGGGTCAAAACTCAAAGGCACAACTGATAATAAAAAAATTATGTAAGTTTTTTTTTTAATTATCTTATAAGTCATAATTAAATATTTATTTCTTGCCGCTTAAAAAGTAATAAACAAGTCAAAAGCCAAAACTTACTTTTTTCATTTCATTATATTTGTTAAATTTAACTTTTTACGCAGCTAATCATTTATATTGAATTATGCAAAATTAAAAATTTTAAAAACTTAATATCATAAAGATACACAATTAGAAATTTTCAAACACGATCCACCTTGACTATATTAATTCTTACATAACAGCCAAAATATAATAAATAAGCTTGAATGATAATTAGAGCCAACCGTAAATTAGCAAGTACTCCCTCCGTTCTTTTAAGTTTGTCCACATTACTATAACGGGCAGTTTCAAAAGTTTGTCCTATTTAGAATATTTTCCTATTTTGGAAAGTTTTTATCTTTCATATACTCTCTTTATCCCTCATTTAACCCTCACTTCTCTCTCATAATACTAATACAATCATTAATTCACACCACTATTCTAATAAAATAATACCCACTATCTACAAAGATTCCACCTTTCTTAATTTGTGTGAAATCTTCAAATACAATCATTAATTTACACCACTATTCTAATAAAATAATACTCACTATCTATAAAGATTCCACATTTCTTAATTTGTGTGAAATCTTCAAATATGACAATCAAAAACGAACGAAGGGAGTATTTCATAATGAGGAAGTAATAAGAAATGTAATCAATAAAAAAATTCGTAAACACACCTATTTCTTTCTTCACAAATTCTTATATAAGATGGTTTCATGGTATGAGTCTGACTATTTTATTAGGTTCTCCCATGTACGTATAGTGTGTTAAAATAACAACAATCTCCTATGATACGGCCGCATACGTGCGACCACTTACAGGTCCACTTCATAATTTTGAAGTTGTCATTTTAAAGCTTGAATTGGACATTTTGAACCTTGAAATGAACATTTTAAATATTGAATTTGACAAAGTTTAAACCATTGCAATAAACATTCTATGTCTTGAAATAGATATTTTACCGTTGGAGTAGGTAACTAAAACATAAAATTAAGGGTTGGAGTATGAGTATTCAGAGATAGAATTAGCATCTTAAGCAGTGGAATAGATGTTTTAAGGGTTGAAATCGATAGCTAAAAAATATAATTAATTCTCTAAAAAAGTACTCCATCCGAATAATTTTAGATGTCCTATTTAGGTTTTCGCGGTTATTAAGGGTGGTGTGGAGTCCATTAAAAAGGTGGTAGTTGGGTATTTTAATTTATTAAATTAATTGTATAGGTGATAGTTGGGTATTGGGAGTAGTAAAAGTAGAGGTACTTAGGTAAAAAAAATATAGACAAAAAAGAAAATGAAACAATTGATATGAATTTGCCAAATAAGAAAATGGGACAACTAAAAAGACTCGGAGGGAGTAATATTTAGGCTTGGAGTAGGGATTTTAAGTGTTATGAATTTTTAAGTCTTAAAATGCGTGTTTTAAGGCTTGAATTCGACAAGTATAAAAAAACTATGTTAATTTAATTACTTATTATAATGGGCCGACCTAATTACTATGGTATCTCAAAGAGACCGTAATACTTTTTATTAAATTATTAAAAAGTAAAAAGTCTATTATTTTTAATTTTTAATTGGTTATTTTCTCTCTCCAAATATCACTATCAAATGTGGGTTTGGTCTTCGTCGTTGGGCGGACATAAAAGGAAGAGGGGGTGTGAGCATTTGAGTTGGTGAATTAGTTATAGGGGATTTTTTTCCATTACTTTCATTGCTTGAACTCTCTTAATTTAGAAGAAAAACAACTGTCGATTCTATTTCATCAAAGAAATTCTTGAAAGGTATTTTCCTTTTGTCTAAAAATGTAAAGATTTAGTTGTTTTCGTGCTTAATGATTCATTAATTTGACTAAAAATATCAAATTTGTGTTACTTTCTTGCTTAACAGTTTACAAATGTAAATGGGTTGTTGTAAATTCAAGTTGATATTGATTCTTTATGCTTGATTATTGTGTTTTAGCATGTGAAATTGTGTAAAAACTGAATCTTTATGCTCGGTTTTTGCGGTTTAGCATGTGAAATTGTGTAAAAACTGAATCTTTATGCCCGGTTTTTGCAGTTTAGCTTGTGAAATTGTGTAATAACTGAATCTTAATGCTTGGTTTTTGTGGTATAGTATGTGAAATTAAGTAAAATTTGAATTTTTATACTTGTTTATTGATTCAAATGTTTTGTTTTGGGTTTTGCTTAATTAGTAAGATGTTGAACTAATTGTGAACTTTGGTCATTTGGGTTTTGCTTATATTACTACTTGGTAGTTGTGGATTCAGATTTTAGAACCATTATGTGTAAATCAATGATATAAACAATTATTTATTAACCTTTTTGCTGCAATTTCTTTTTTTGTAATTTTGCTGAAATGATGTTGTCTAAAATCCTTTATATCTGTCTATTTGATTGCATATTTATGATGCCTAGAAGAGATATCTGAAAAGGAGTTTTGTCTATTTTTCTAGATAAAAGAAAGAAGACAACTAGAGAAGAAACAAAGAAGTTTTTTCCACCCATGTGCAGTGGTTCAAAAAAGAAAGTTTTTACTGGTGAAGAGGTCATGGAGGGTGAGATGTCCATGAAAGATTCAGGTGTAGATCTCCAAAACTCTTCATTGTTGCTTGAATTATCTGCAACAAATGATGTAAGCAGTTTTAAGCATGCTATAGAGAAAGATGGTTATGATATTGATGGTGTAGGGTTTTGGTATGGTAGGCGAATCGGGTCTAAAAAGATGGGGTATGAGGAGAGAACACCTTTGATGGTTGCTTCCATGTTTGGCAGCAAGGAGATCTTGTGCTATATCCTCCAAACTGGTTGTGTCGATGTCAATCGTGCTAGCGGGTCAGATGGTGCCACCGCCCTTCACTGTGCTGCGTCTGGTGGTTCTATGTATACACATGAGGTGATTAAGCTGTTGGTTGAATCATCTGCTGATGTTAACCGAGTTGATGTTGATGGAAATCGACCTTGTGATGTAATTACCCCTTCGCTTAGTTTCTCCTCGAAACTTAAGAGAACTCTTGAGATTTTGTTGAATAAGGATGATCATCAAGGTGAAGAAGCTCGGAATCAGATAGAAGAGGAGCAACAACTGGTACAGCAAGAGGGTTTGTCTCCCAAAGCTTCTAGTGATGGGAGTGGATCAGAAAGGAAAGAATATCCTATTGATCCTTCACTCCCTGACATTAAGAATGGAATTTATGGTACTGATGAGTTTAGGATGTATACCTTTAAGGTGAAGCCTTGTTCTAGGGCTTACTCTCATGATTGGACTGAGTGCCCTTTTGTACATCCTGGGGAGAACGCTAGGAGGCGGGATCCCCGGAAGTACCACTACAGCTGTGTTCCCTGCCCGGAATTCCGGAAAGGGGCGTGCCCTAAGGGTGATTCTTGTGAGTATGCTCACGGTATATTCGAGTGTTGGTTGCATCCGGCTCAATACCGTACTCGTCTTTGTAAAGACGAAACTAAATGTGCTAGGCGTGTGTGCTTCTTTGCTCACAAGGTCGAGGAACTTCGCCCCTTGTATGCCTCTACTGGTTCGGCTGTTCCTTCTCCGAGATCATATTCATCAGGTGGCCTTTCGTTTGATATGGCTTCGCTGAGTCCGCTTGCTCTTGGTTCGCCTTCAGTGATGATGCCCTCGACTTCTACACCACCAATGACTCCAACTGGTGCTTCTTCTCCCATCGGAGGGGCGGCTGCTTGGCAAAATCACCTTAACATCACACCTCCACCTGCTTTGCAGCTCCCCGGTAGTAGGCTAAAAGCTGCACTAAGTGCAAGAGACATGGATATGGAGACTGAGTTACGCCGTCACCAGTTGTTAGATAAGCTCACTAGTCTCTCTCTATCCTCACCATCAAACTGGAATGGTGAGTTGGGAAGGCTTGGTGGTATGCCTCTATCTTCACCAACCAGTGTCCAGATGCGCCAGAACATGAACCAGCAGCAGTTCCTTTCTAACTATTCTTCTGCACTGCCATCGTCTCCGGTTAGGGGCTCAACATTTGGACTCGAACCCAGCAGTTCACCCGTCTCAAACCCAAGATTGGCTGCATTTGCTAAGCGGAGTCAGAGCTTCATCGATAGAAATGCTGTCAATCAACTTTCTGGAGGGCTCTCTTCGCCTGCATCTAACACTAGCATGATGCCTTCTCATCTCTCAGACTGGGGCTCACCCGATGGAAAAGTAGACTGGGGTGTTCAAGGAGACGAGCTCAACAAACTGCGAAAATCTGCGTCATTTGCTTACAGAAGCAGCAGCAGCAGCAGTAACTCGAGCTCATTGAGGAATTCTAATACAGATGAGCCTGACGTTTCTTGGGTTCATTCTCTTGTAAAAGAAGCTCCACCAGGGAAATCAGCTCAGCTTGGCATTGATGAGCAGCTGAAAGAGCAGTATTATCTTAACGGTGATATGATGGAGAGAATGCCGCCTTGGGTGGAGCAATTCTACATGGAGCAGGAGCCGATGGCGGCTTGATCATCGATCCTAACAATTCAATTATAATTTCTTAATTGAGATTTTAGTTCTTATCTTACAGAGTAGTAGGTTGAAGAAATCAAAGACAAAAGTTCCAAGAAATCGCCGCCCAACAGAAGAAATCTGAAGATTGTGCAGAGAATAAAAAGAATTCTGCTGATACATTCAATAGGAATTCCAGAAAATTACAAGTGAAAGTATTCTTTTTCTTAAATTAATTCTATTTTAAGTTTTTACATATTGTTTTCTTCTTTTGGTATTGGGAGTTTAGGAGATGAATTATTATTATCAGACAATGGTTTCCTGCTGAAGGTAGTAATATGTATTAGCATCCCTACTTCCTTATGAAGATGTACTGATCAATTGATTCATACATTCTTAATATATATATATAGAGCTATTATTTATTTTTGTATACTTCATATCGGTGAAACATAATTCTCTAGTTAGTTCGCCTTTTGAATTCGGGATTTGCTCAAAATGGTTCAAAAATAGCAAATTAGCGAATCATGTGACGTTGCTTCATGTGATAATGGTAATGTATCATTAAAATTATTGAGTTGTATCTTTGATGCCTAAATGAGATCTTCATCCTCAGCTCTCTTTATGATTCCGCGTTACTCATCTGTCCGCCACTAAAACACCACTATATGATGTTTCGAGAATCGGTCCCGAACCAGGATTGAAACATCTAGCTGAAAATGATGCATATTGCAATCTGAACAAGCTATTCTAGGAAGGCTGTTTCAGACAAAGATAAAGCCAGTTTCCTAACTTGTATGTTACTTGTTACACATATCAACCTTTAATCTAAATATATGATCACTTTATTTATTCCAAAGTTAGATAAACATTCCTTTTGACACCCAAAAAAGGCTTTAACTTTGAATGTTCCTTTATTGTTAAAGGCAAACAAAGGCTCATTTAGAGCCATGGAAAAACTTTCAATGCCAAGTTTTGGTGATAGTGGGATGAGCACTAATTGCTAAGTGTTTGGTTGAGAAGAAACCCACTTTTAGTTCACTTAAACTCCTTTTCATTAAATTCATGATGTAATGCTTTCTTTTGCCTAATATCTTCAAAGTTGTGAGTTATGTGACCTACATAGCACAAAACATGGATTTCAATACCATTTTGCTTTTGCCTTTGATTATCAGGTAAACTTTTTCAGAAATGTCATGAGAGTTACAGTATTCCGCATAACTAGTCTAAATTGAAAAAGAAGTCGAAAACAAACACTTCCATCCAATGCCAGATTCTCCCTAGTTGTTGTGGGCAGCAAACCTGATTGCCGCAAGTCGTAAACCTATTTGATCCCAAAAAATTAGAGTGAGTCAAAATATGTAAAGATTTCAAATTCTACAAACAACAAAAAAAATTGTCAGTTTTTACTTTAAATTATTTCTTCGTTGAATTTATAGCTAATACTATGATGTTTAAAAGTGTAATATACATGATATTTTACACTACCCTTCTCTAAGTTTTTAAATCTTTAGTCCATTATAATTCTAAATAAAAAATAAATATTTTACTATATTAAAATAATAAATATTTTTATATCTTAAACAATAAAAAAACACAGAAAATGAATGAGTGTATCAACATTAGAAAATAATTACGCATGGCAGTCCGAGAATGAATCATGAATCATCAATCATCTTCAATGGGATGTACTAGAAATTAGAAATTAGAAATTGGACAACTTTTAGTGTTTGTAATTTGATGGATCACTTTCATAAGAATTTCTTGTGACAAAAATATATATGGTAGTTATAAGCTACATCTTCTACCATGATTTTGTCTGGTATTACTTTTTATGTTTTTCTGCCTAATTTTCAACAACATACGTACATTAATTTATTATCCTCGCAAGCTTCCATCTGAAAACAACAGATACAAATGTTCATTTTGAATCGTTAACCATAATATTTTTAAGCAAAATTGAGCCTTTTCCCTTAAAATTGTTTATTTATAACATAATTCTCATTTTGCGTAACAATTAAACTTATTTCCTTGTATACCGTCCACGTAGGATGGTATCAAAAAATATTTTTTTTAAAATAAAATCGCTATCTCAATTAGCGACTTGTCAAAAATATTTTAGTAAACCGCTATTTGAAAGACTTAATAAAATCGTTATCTCAATTAGGATGGGTGACCTCCTGGGAAGTTTTCCTGGGTGCGCACTAGTGAGGCCAGAGTACGCTGGAAAGACTTGTGTTGGTGTGTGGGGACGGTCTATTGTCTGCATAAATAGTCACCGGTGGTCCGTTGGGCCGGGGTGTTACACTCCTCATCACTTGAACTTTCATCGGAATCATGTTCCTCAAGTTCCTCACATTTCCCCTCTCCTGAGGCTTCCCCCTCACTCATAGCTTCCCCCTGTTCCTGTACCTCTTCTGTCTTTTCAACGTGGGCAGAAGGAACATTCTCCTGATCCTTATTCTCCTCTTCCTCCCTTTCCTTTCCTTTTTCTTCTTTTCCCTCTACTTCCTTCTCTTCCTCATCAAAACTTACTTCTTCAACCTCCTCAACAAAGTCCTCAAATATTTCATATAATTTAAGGTGTAAATTATTAAGACATTTTGCACCAATTTTATTATCGACCCTCATGAGGAACTGTAGCCCGTCGAGTGGTACACCAAATTTCTTAAAAACAAAAGATAACAATCCTCCATACCCAACCATAAATCCCTTCTCTATGCAGTCAGATAAATGCGATATCATTAAAGAAGGAAAACTTATCTTTATGTGATTAGCCAGACAATAAATTAAAGTGGCATCACGAAGATTCACTTCGCTCCGCTTAGAGTTGCGAGGCAAAATAAACCTGCATGCAATGTTGTATAACAATTTGTGAAGTGGTGACAGAGAATTGTGACTGAACCTTCGTTTATCATTTATCCCTAAAAATTTTAACACCGTTTTTTCATTGATGCCTGAAAAACAATTTTGGAACCGACATAATATGTATCAAACCCTACGGCAGGAACATCAAACCATTCGCCCAACAATAAACTGTTAAACTCAATCTTAATTTCTTTACTGTACTGGAACAAACACCATTCTCTATTGTGATATTTTTAATGAACTCACGCATCATATTAGGATAAATCGGGTTGCAAGAAAAATCAAACATCAAATTTTTCCACCCCTGATTTTGTAAAATTGCGTGTAATTGAGGGAATGGAATAGATTCATACCAGTACTTGTCTAGATCGAACCCTACTGACATTTCTTTGGCAACCTCTTCGGCACTGTCAGGATCAGCTTGCTCTGTCCGTTTTGTTGGTCTGGATGAAAAAACACCTTTTGGCGTAGAAATGGGTCTTTTTGTTCCGGCATGCATGGTGGTAGAAATGGGTGTGCTTGATTTCTTTTGTTCTTGGAATGAAGATGGTGGTGCTTCGGTTGAAGAATAAATTATTTGTAATGGTTTTGGTTGTGCAGATTTGGGGTCTTCTTCTTTGTGGTTTTGCATAAGGATGAGGACTTTGAAGATTTCATGGTGATTTTTGAAGATGAAGAGGAAGAAGTGATGGTAAGGTTGACGGTTTAGTGTTTAGTGTAAGAAGTAATAAGTAGTAGGGGTGTTCATTACCGGGTACCCGGCTAAACGGGTACCCGAAAAGCCGGGTACCTTTTTTTGCGGCCCGTGTCCCGGCCCATTTATTGCGGGTACCCGGTTATTATTTTTGATTATTTTTCAGATATAATTATAATTTTTAAGATCGAATTCCGGACAGATTTAGGCTATATTTAGGGCGGGTACCCGGATCAATTTATATCAGTATAAAGAAATCGATAAGCCAAAGGTGACCAGTTCTCTTCAAGATGGTTTGATCTATAAAAATGTTCTTACTCAGGCTGCTTAATTTAGTAGTGGAGTACTTGTTTCGTGAAATGTGGTACATACTGCTGTCAAATTGGCAAAGTCTGGCCTATTCTCCTTGTTTGGCAATTGGCTCTTATGATGATGCTGATGTTAATGGCAAAGTCTGGCCTATGCTCCTCTGTTTGATTATTTTAGGCTATATTATAATTTCTAAAAAAAATTAAGTATATATATAAAAAAAGTTAACCGGGTAATTAGCGGGTACCCGGATCAATTTATATCGGCCCATGACCCGACCCGCAATTTTCAATTTTTTTACTTTTTGACCCGCCATTTATAAGGCGGCTCAGCGAGTCGACGTGTCGGGTCGGGCGAGTCGGGTAATGTTGAACACCCTTAATAAGTAGTGTACTTGATTTGAGTGAGTGTTAGAGTGTGTGAGTAATGTGACGTGAGGGAGTGGGTTATAATGTTATGGAGGGACGGTTACTCAAAGGTTTGTAACACTCCATTTGATTAATTGTTACATGTGGACAATGAGTGTAACCAAAAGTTCGCGGGTATATTCATTGAATCAGGCGGTTAATAACGGTTTTTCGAAATACCACGATGATCCGACTACCACTATAATTTAAATTGACCATCCGAAAAAAAATAAAATGTTGGAATTTGTGGAAAAAAAATACTCCTCCTAATCAAAATAATTGTCCACTTTGGGTTGGACATGGATTTTAAGAAATGATAGTTGGGGTATTTTAAGTGATCATAATAATTGTAAAGGTGGTAGTTGGGGTATTTAAGTGATTATAATAATTGAAAAGGTGGTAAGTGGGATATTTTAAATAATATAAGTTGGGGTTTACCAAAAATAGAAAGTGGACAATTAGAGTGACTTGACTAAATAAGGAAAGTGGACAATAATTTTGAATCGGAGGGAGTATTGAAAATAAGAAATAAAATTAACATGTCCTTGGTTTTAAAAAAATTTTTTTTTTTCGTTATTAATATGAGGACAATAACACATAAGACAAACATATACTACTTTGATTTAATCAGTTTAAACATGCAATCAAGAAAGCATTCATGGCACGTACTTAGGATAGCTGCGTACCTGTACCTTACAATAATTGATTTCTCAATCACGATTTTTGTGGATGATTTAACCCTTCCAATATTTCATGTTGCTTCGAGGTGGTGTGCTTGCATTAAACTTTAGTGGAGCTTGATCATTCCAAGTTCCAACCTCATCTTTTCATATTGTTCCCTTGGAAGTGGTTTAGTCATTATATCTGCAACTTGCTCATTTGTATTGACATGCTTAACCGTTATATTTTTATGCTCAACATTATTCTTAAGAAAATGATGTCGTATATGTATATGCTTAACCTTAGAATGATGCATGGGATCTTTTGATATATATATATGGCACTAGTATTATCACAATAAATAGGAACACATTCAAATTTAATACCAAAATCTCTTAGCTGTTGTTTTATCCAAAGCATTTGGAAACAGCAAGCTGTTGCTGCCACATATTCTGCTTAACGGTGGATAGTGCAACGGTGTTCTATTTCTTGGAACACCAAGATACTAAACATGAGCTAAGAAATTGTACCATACCTGAAGTACTTTTCCTGTTAACAAGATCAACTACATAATCTACATCACTATAACCTTTCAAATCATAGATATCACGTTTAGGATAAAATAGGGACAAGTCATATGTTCCCTTTAGATATCTCAAAATTCTTTTCACTGTGGTGTGATGTGATTCCTTGGGATTCGATTGAAATCTAGCACATAAATCAACACTAAACGAAATATCTGGTCTACTAGCAGTTAAATATAATAAAGATCCTATCATACCTCTATACATAGTTTGGTCAACATTAGTACCATTCGAATCTTCATCTAGTCTTACAATAGTAGCTATAGGTGTGTGGTTTGTTTTAGCATTGTCTAAACCATATTTCATTAAACGTTCTTTCATGTATTTTTATTGATGAATGAAAATACCATTAGTCGTTTGTTTAATTTGCAGACCAAGGAAGAAATTTAATTCTCCCATCATACTCATTTCAAATTCGGCACTCATAAGGTTAGCAAATTCTTTACATAGTAATTCGATAGTAGCTCCAAAAATAATGTCATCAACATAAATTTGCACAACTAAAATATCAGGACCTCTATTCTGAAAGAATAAGGTTTTATCAATTTTGTCTCTTATAAAATCATTTTCAATTTAGACAATCTGTCATACCATTGCCTAGGAGCTTGTTTGAGCCCATAAAGAGCTTTATCAAGCTTATAGACATGATCTAGAAGACATGGATTTTTGAAGCCAGGTGGCTGTTCCACAAAGACTTCTTCATCTAGAAAACCATTCACGAAAGCATATTTCACATCCATTTGGTATAACTTAAAATACATAAAAGCAGCAAAAGAAATTCCAATTCTGATAGCCTCTAACCTTGCTACGGGAGCAAATGTCTGTATAATCAATCCCTTCTTCTTGATTATACCCTTTAACCACGAGCATTGCTTTGTTTCTTACTATGATTCCATGATCTTTAAGCTTGTTCCTAAAAAGCCACTTTAGTCCAATTATCTTTTTGTTCTTGGGTTTCGGTTCTAAGTGCCACACTTTATTTCTTTCAAATTCATTTAATTCATCTTGCATAGCCACAACCCAATCTGAATCTTGTAATGCTTCTTTGTGATTCTTGGGTTCCAGTGTTGAGAGAATTACAAAGTGTGTACAAAAGTTTCTTAGCTGGGATCTGGTCTGTGTGCCCTTGTTTGTCACTTATAATCAAGTCAAGTGGATGTGACTTTTGATGTTTCCACGGCTTTGGCACAAATTCTCTTGTAGGAACATTTGTGGAAACAGGCTCATTGACTTGATTGACATTTTGTTCTCCTTCAGTTTGCTCATTCTGTTCATTTCTGGGAACAGCTGGATAGGGAACACCTTGTTGGTCCTGGTTTCCCGATTGTTTCTGTTCTTGATTAGGCACTTCTGTTTCTTGTTGAACCTGTTGATCTCCTATGTTTCTAGGATCTTGTTCTCTATGTATATCTTCATCATCTTTCCAGTTAGCAAGACCTATTTGAAAAATTACCTGTATCTTGTTCACTTGTTATAAAGTTAGTTTCATCAAAAATAATATGAACGGATTCTTCAACACACATAGTTCTCTTATTATATACTTTATACGCTTTACTTTGAGATGAATAGCCAAGAAATACTTCTTCATCACTTCTTTCATCTAACTTTCCTATATTACGTTTTCCATTAACATGAACAAAACATCTACATCCAAACACACGAAAATAGGAAATATTTACCTTTAAACAGTTCGTAAGGTATCTTAGAAGTGATACGTCTAATCAACACACGATTTAAGATATAGCATGCAGTATTAACAACCTCTGCCCAAAAATTTTTAGGGATACCACTAGCAATCAACATGGTTCTAGCCATTTCCTCTAATGTTTTACTTTTACGTTCTACCACACCCTTTTGTTGTGGTGTCCCTGGTGCGAAAAAATTATAACTTATACCATGCTCATTACGATAATTTAATAAGCTTGAATTTTCAAATTCTTTACCATGATCTGACCTAATGTGGACAAGTTGACAATTACTAGATTTTAGTATTTCATTAGCAAAATAAACAAATGCATTGAAAGTCTCATCTTTGCTAACTAAAAATATAGTCCAAGTAAATCTACTATAATCATCAACAACAACAAATACATAACATATGCCACTACGGCTTTGGATTCTCATAGGTCTATAAAGATCCATATGAATTAATTCTAGTGGCTTTAAGGTGGTCACGACATTCTTAGGTTTAAAGGACGACCTAACTTGTTTTCCTTTGGCACAAGAATCACAAACTTTATCCTTTTGAAATTATAGGAACGATAATCCTCTTACTGGGTCTTTTGATCTTAATGTATTAAGCAAAGAAAAGCTAGCATGACCTAATCGTTTATGCCAAAGTAAAGTGTCATCTGCTATAACATTGAGACAAGTCAAACTGGTTTTGGGAACAGTGTGGAGGTCCACAACATAAGTGTTCCGTTTACGGATTCCTTCCAGAACAGTGTCTCCTGTGTCATTCCTAAAAATAATGCATTTTTCAGAAGTAAAGTTTACAAAGTTACCTTTGTCACAGAACTGTGAAATACTTAGTAGATTATGCTTTAAATTCTCGACTACAAATACATTATCAATTGCATGGGAACTTGACCTTCCTACTTTTCCTTTGGCGATGATTTCGCCTTTCATATTGTCACCAAAGTTCACAGTTCCTCCATCATAGAAATTTTGATCTATCACCTGTCATGTGCTTGGAACACCCACTATCGAGATACCATGAGTTGTTCCCTCTCACTAGAACCTGCAAAACGAACTAATTATTAAAAGGAGGAACCCAATCATCCCTGGGTTCCATGTCGATTATGCATGAGTCATATTTCTTGATCCAAATCCGATCGACATAAATTTGGTTCGCTTTGTCGTATTGTTCCCTTTTTGTACACTGTGATTTCAGGTGTCTGGTTTTGCCACAAAAGGAACAGAGTTTGCTACTAGGGTGATCAACATAGACCTTTTTTCTTTTTATTATTCTTATTGTAACCTAGGCCTTCATTACTTTTAGTTTTAGCCTCAAGAATCCATTTGGGAACTTCTTTGATTTTCCCTTTTGCTCTTGAATTTATTTCAAGTTTTAATTTCTCATTTTCAATTTTAGTGGATTCTAGGTCTAATTTTAACTTTTGGAATTCGGTACTAAAGTCACGAATGGATAGATCATTTAAGTCCTTGTTTAAGCCTAGCAATTTGTATTGAATCAATTCAACATTAAGAATAATATTTTCTTCTTTTACCTTTTTCAATGCTTCCTTTAACATGATGTTATTATCTAATAAACTAAAGAACCTATTTTGTACGTCGGACCTAAAAGAACTTAGGTAGGAAACATGGTCGTTACTCGATTTAAGGTCTTTTTCAATTTAGAGACAGGTGGCAGTTTTTTCATCTAGTTTTTCTTGTGTCTCCATAAGCAATTCAATTAGTTTATATTTATCCCATTTGAATAGGTGGTTAGGAAATGAATTAGAAGACAAAACCTCTTTTCCTTTGGACTTTTCGTCGTGAGTGGCCATGAGACATAGATTTGCAGTTTCTTCTTCTACGGGGGCTACTGTCTCTGCTTCATTCTCAGATTCTCCCCATGCAGCAATCATGGCTTTGCAAAAGTCCGTCTTATTGAAATTTCCTTTCATCGGTTGTTTTCCTGTTTCTCTTGCCTTCCCTTTGCCCTTCTCATCACATTCTGACTCTTCTTGATCATTCACTGCCAGAGCCAAGCCTTTGTTTCGGGAACTGTCAATTGCTCCCAAATGCAATTCCTGAGTCATAAGGGAACCAACCAACTCTTCCAGATTGAATTTAGTGAAATCGTTGGATTCCTGTATGGATGTGGCTTTGACTCTCCAGCGTTCATCTTGAGGAAACCTCTTTAGAATTTTCCTGACCTGTTCATCCGTGGGAATAAGCCTTCCAAGAAAGACAAGCTCATTCGTAATATTGGTGAACCTTGTGAACATCTCTTGGATGTTTTCTCTAGGTTCCATAACAAACCTTTCGTATTTGGACATCAACAAGTTAATCTTGGAGCACTTTACTTCACTTGTTCCTTCGTGGGTAACTTCCAACAGATCCCAAATTTGCTTGGTAGTTTTGCACCCCATAATTCGGTTATGCTCGTTTGGACAAAGACCACAGTGAAGTAATTTGATGGCAAGAGCGTTCATCTCCATTTTCTGGAAATCTTCTTTCTCATATTCAGTGATAGGTTTTGCAACAGTTCCGTTATTGGAGTTGGTTGTTGTTACCTCAAAGTCTCAAATTTCGATAACTCTCCAAACTTGATAATTTTCGGCTTTAATGAAGATCGCCATCCTATTCTTCCAATATGTATAGAAGTTCCCATCGAACATGCGCGGTCTTTGAGTAGAGTACCCTTCTTCCATACGTTCATTCATCTTCAACATCTCTAAAACACCAGGATATTGCTCTCAAGGTTTCCTGATCAAATGAGGAACATGGCTCTAATACCAATTGTAGAAATAATTAGAGATGACGAATGCAACAAGAGGGGGTGAATTGTTGTATTGTACGTTTAAGTATTTTAGCCCAATTTTGCGGAGTATAAAATGAATGACAAATACTTAAACTTAAAGCAAGAAAGATAAATGAAGACAATGGTTTTACGTGGAAACCTTCTAGGCCTAATAGAAGGAAAACCACGACCACTCGGGATTTTAAACTTCTCTTACTAAGTTTTAGGCAATCAAAATTCTCAACTATGCCACTTCTCTTCTCTTTCTCTTTCTCCTTCTCCTTCTCTTTCTCTTTCTCTTTCTCTCGCTTGCTTCAATGGAAGCTTGTCTTCTCCCCTAGACTTCCCTTAAGTCTAGTTACAACAATTTCTCTCAAAAACCCATACAAAAATATTTTCTCTAAAAAGGATAAAAACTAAGATATTGCATAAGCAAAAAATTCTTAGTTAATTGGCAAATGTAAAAGTGAAATTAAGATATGGAAGTTACATGATAAGAAAAATATTTCCCTTATTCTTAAAATGTAGGAAAGTGGAAAATAAGATATAATAGTTACATAACAAGCCACAATTAGTTTTTAGGTGAAATTAGCTAAAATATTTAATTAAGATTAATTAGATTAAAACTTAATTAACTTCCTATTTTAATGGAAAGATATAAGGAGACTTATTCTCATCCTTTGAATTAGCCGTAGGTTATTTTTAGGTGGTAATTTAATTTTTCCCAATTAATAAATTATGCAATAACTTAATTTTTAACTGTATATATCAACTAAAATTAGAAAATATATCATACTTAATTTAGCTGACGCATTTCATCAGACCTGCGTCTTGGGAACATTGTACTGTCTGCATCAGCGATTTTCATCAGACCATCAAATTTGGAACAGTTGACCTTCTATCTACTTTAGACGTCCTAAGTGATCTTCTATATCTGACTCTTTTGACAGCTTTGACTCGTACAATATTCTTTGAGCAAGTCTTTTAGGTTCCATCAACGATTACAACAAACCGGATATATATAACCTACAAAACAATCTCTAAAACGTATTTGTTTATTTTAAGTGAAGTCATCATTAAAACTTAATATGTTATAGATAGATTTTCATGTTATATATGAAGTTTGATGAATATGTAATAATATCCAAGATATATTAAGTGGTATTATACTTAATGTGATTATTGAATGTATTTCATAAGTTTACAGAAAATACAATGATTAAAAATTGTTTGTATTTTCATATGGTATGTTGTATCATGTAGTTTTATAAATTATGATATATTTATTTCGGAATTGTATAAGTAAAGTTGACACACTACAACATAACTTGTTTTTAGTGGGATATATTTAGCGACATGTAATTTAAATGTTGCTATTTCAAATTTCTTATAGTGTATATAGATGATTTAGTGACATTTATTAGACCCTTTAGCAGCATATTAAAAAGTCACACTAAAGCTTTAAGCGACATAGGATCTAGTGACATTTCTCACAAATGTCATTATAGACTATAGTGACAATTACATATGTCACTAAAGACCAAATTAAGTGTCGCTAAATCACTTTATGGTGGAACTTCAAATAAAAACCAAAAAATATTACACTAAAAATATGAATCAGTGGCATTTTTTTAATGCCACTAAAGTCAATGTCGCAAAATGCTAAATTTGTTGTAGTGACATAGTAATATGTCATATTCCTTCTACAAAGGGAAGACGTGAGGTAAGTGTTAAATTTTTAACATAAAAGTTTAAGGACTAAAAAATACTCCCTCCGAATCAGTTTAGATGTCCCATTTCCTTATTTGGCAAAACCATACCAATTGTCCCATTTCCTTTTTTGTCTATCCTTTTTTTACATAAATACCCTCACTTTTCCAACTCCCAATACCCAACTACCACCTTTACAATTAATTTAATCAATTAAAATACCCAACTACCATCTTTTTAATGGACCTCATTCAACCCTTAAAATCCGTGAAATCCCAAATGGGACATCTAAACTGATTCGGAGGGAGTAATATTTTATTATACTTGAGGTAAAGTCCAAATTACCCTCATGTCTTCCAGTTCAAATCATTTCCTAAATATTTGGAATATTTATAAAATTGGATGTAATTTTTGACTTATACAAAAAAAAAATTCAAATTGTTTTATAGTTGTCAAGTAAAGTTTTACTTATAACTTAAAGTTCCTTTATTAGGAAATTATTTGAATAGTTCGAAATGTTTATGTTGTACCATGGATTTAATTAATCTTATAGTAGAAGTTCTTCAAGGTTAAAGAGGTGCTCAAGTATGAGTTTGATCTTTAGTGAATTTGCCATTCTCTATGTTGATCAAAATATGTGTTTGTGGGGGAGGTACCAAGTTTTGATCACCCAAGAACAAACAAAGTTTAACTTATTCTACTATGATATTAATGTTATTTGTCAAGATTTAGACAAATATGTAAACGGTATAGTTTAAAGATATTCATCTTTGTGATGTTTAAAGCCAAAGTGTTGCACAAAAACAATCTAGTGTGATTGACAAGACTTGGCTTGTATAAACTAGGAATTTCATGGTTTAATGAAATTGGTACATGCCCATTCTTCAACATCATGAGTGAACCCCAATTCGACGCTAGAAGAAACATCTAGTCTTGAATTCAATGTGGATTGATCGCTCATTAGATGTTGGGAAGCAACACTTAAGTGATTCTAAGTTGCTTTATTCGTGATGTTGACAAACGAGGTAGTAGAGTAGTTCCTCGAAGTCTCCATTTCTAGAGTTATGAAGATCTCTAGGTTGAGTGCTTTATTCACGAAAGCATGATAAACTAGGAGAAGCTACCTATAAAAGTTCGGGATTTGGCCGTCTCAAAGAAATCAAGGGGCATACTTATGATTTCAAATAACTATAGATATGGACACATGGCCTTTAACGTGTCAAGGTTATAAGATTAATGAATTATTTTCATGTGTACTACTCCTTCAATTGATTAGATATATCTTCTTAATTCAATCCAGAAGGACATTAGGAGATATGATCAATTGTAAAAATGTGTGTACTAGGTGTCAATTCAATTCGTACGAACATTGGCATTGATGCATGAAATGAGTTGGAGATTATGGATTGCGAAAGAAGAAAAGTATTATACACTTTATATGGGGGAGGATTGTTTGAATTTAGAGTGTATAGTGGTCATCAGAAAGGTTTAATTAATTATATTAAATAAATTAATTAAATTAAATTAATTAAGATATCCCAAAGTATGCAAAGAAAAGAAGGAAAAAACGAGTCAGAAGCATTTGTGCGGCCCGCGGCCTGGTGCGCGGCTCGCGGAGCTTTGTAGAGTGTGATGCGCGGCCCGCGAAGATCTATGCGACATGCGGAGTATGGTCTGTCTAGTTTTTTGCTTCTTGCGATATTGTTCAATCTTTGGTTGGTTATTCTATAACCATCAATGGTTATTATGGTTACTTTAACCATGTTCTTTGGGATGTACGGGTTGAGTGAAAGGCGACTTTGGTTCATGAATTGATCTCGTGTTTCACGGATCAACCTCGTGTTTCATGAAGCGACACTTTGCTTCGTGAAGTAGTGTGAGCTATTCTATAAATATTGAATGCTTGTGTGTTGTTTAGATAACATGAATTTTCTTATTTTCTTCTCTTCTCGAGCACTTCACATCGAGAACTTGTAATCCTTGATTGTGATTTTCATATTTCCTTCCATTTAAGTTTCCCTTACATCATTCTAATTTTCGTGTGCTCAGAAGTTCGTGTAATTCTTTGTATCTCATAACATATTTCCGATTTATTCCCAAGCACCGTAGTAGGGAGGAAATGATGTTTTAGGAAAGAGCATCTCGCCTAGAATTAATATGAAGAACCAACAAAATCTTCTTGTTACTATGATCGATATATGGTGATTCCCGATGATCAAGATTACATTTGGTGTATGTTAAGCAAAGGTTTGAACTTGTCATATGTAATTTGGTTTTCTACTACAAACTTGTAACTTTATTTTATTGTTTGTTTATAAAATTAAAGTCACAATTTCCAACAAACTTTTGGAAAATCTCTTTATTTTATTCTCTTTAAGTTCGGAATATTTTGTCTACCTATTGTTATTTCAGATTTTAAGTTTCTTTCAAAAATGGTGGGATATTCAAAAATGAATAAAAGCTGGTAGGAAGGAGAAAAGAATTTCAAGAGTGTTGGGAAGTTAAAAAGTTAAAATTCGTGGTAAATTGATAAGTAATTTTGATGGAAAGTTGAAAAAGAGGACTTAATTAAATTAATCACCTATAATTATAGAAACACACACAACTCTCTCTCTCTCTCTTTCTCTCTCCATGTAGTCTCATTGACCATTTGTTTATTTTTGTGCATAATCAAATGGGATCATTTCATTCATGAGTTGATTACCGGTTGATATTATGAATGAAATTACAGAATTGTTTAATGAATTTAGTTATATAATTAGATTATGAGATTGCTTGTGATGAGTAGTACATGAAGTTAGAATCATCTAAGTTAATCTTGCTTTATAACTAAATGAATAAAAATTCTGATAGTTGTAAATAAGATTACAAATCTCCTTATCATAGCAATTACAAAATAAGTTGAGTTAAATAATTTTAAGATGTTAAAATTATTACGAATTATATTTCATGTCACTAAATGAATAAAGGTTATGCATATTTTGTTCGTAAGTATTATTTTGTTTACTAGCATGTAATATAAGATATGATTGACTTGACGTAAAATAGAGAAATATCAAAAGTAACATTGATTTAAGAACTATCAATGGTTGAGAAGAGGGTATTGGGTAAATGGAATGTGTAAAGAAATAACTTAAATACAAAAGACTTGATTATAAAGAATTTATAATCACGTATGAAGCAATATTATTAAAGAATTGAATTTATGTAACACCCCGGCCCAACGGATCACCGGTGACTACTCATGGAGACTGTAGACTTTCCCCACAGATCACCACAAGTCTTTCCAGCGCACTTTAGCCTCACTCGTGCGCACCAGGGAGAACTTCCCAAGAGGTCACCCATCCTAAGATTGCTCCCCACCAAGCACGCTTAACTGTGGATTACTTAGCAAATGGGCTCCTATGAAAGAAGATGCATCTTCTTGATATGAGTAGTCTATCAATTCTTTTTAACGCTAAATTTTGGGTATCACACTCACCCCGAATACAATGTCCTCGTTGGACCGTCATTTCAGGATCTTTTCGCCCGCTAGGTGCACTGAACACACAATCAGCCACGGTCGCAGGGTTGCTCTGATACCATGTGTAACACCCCTAAATTTTCGATAATTATAAAATATTTTTTATAAAAAAAAAACTTAAATGTTATTATGTAGCAGCGAAAAGTAAATTCGAGGTGTTCGCCATACTCGAGGAGTGTGGGGTCAAAACTTCAACTCTAAAACGTTTAATCTAACATAATTAAGATGTATTATTCTTATATAAAATAAATGCAATATGTCTTATTGTTTTCGCTTGATCTACAACGCCCACCCATCATGCATTAGACACATCAAAAAGCTCACCTTTACCTGTGGAAAAACAAAACACTAAATATGAGCCACAACTCAGTGAATTGTTACTCTAATGTGTCAAACAATCTATACTTTGAAAAATGTTTGACTTTAAAATAATATTGAAAATGTACAAAAATAACACATCCCCTTTCATGGACTCCTCCCAAAGGCTGATCCACCAGACACCTTGGGGGGTAATTTGCTCTTGGCAATATAAACACATGTCACGTTTAGGTGCATTAAGGGTTGACCTACCATACACAGTTCGGGGCAAAAACATTTCAATAGACTTAACAAACTTACTCAATATAGTTGTATAAATATCAAATACTCCCTCCGTTCCTTAAAGAAGTTCCCACTTTTCATTTTGGGGTGTTTCAATTCTTGTTCCCATAAAGAATCTTTCCATTTATATCACAAATTTTGGACAAAAATAACCTCACTGATCTTCATTTTAATATTTTAATAATGATTATGGTCCCCACATATCTTCCACTAACTCCATTTTAACATTTTTATATTCCTTATGATCCCCACATGTTTCCCAGTAACTTCATAAAAATATTTTTTAATTAGTCGTGGTCTCCATATTTTTTCCAATAACTTTCTTTAAATACTTTTTTAATATTTGTGGTCCCCACTTTTTCTCCATTAAATTCATTATTCAATAAAATAATATATGTGGTCGCCATATTTTTTCCACTTTTCTTAACTCCCGTGAATATTCCCAATAAGACATCAATAGGGAACGGAGGGAGTATGATGTAGATAACCCAAAAAAAACAATATTAAATAAAATAGAAATATTAAACATCAAATTACAAAATCATTCTTCACTAATAGTTAATACCATTCGAAACCAGTAACTTAGAAACCATTGCCACCTAAAGCAACTTGAATGTATAAATAAACAAAAATTTATTAAAAGATGGATCACCAAATTTCGAAGTCAATGTTTATATAGTTTAGAATCTGGAATAAAAAAAATTAGAAGAATAATAACAAATAAAATAAGCAAATATCTATTCTTGCAAAGTACAAACATCATCTTCAACATTGTATAAAAAAAAAACCATTTTCGTACAGTAATTTAGGAAAATAATAATAATTATAATTATAATAAATCAAATTTCAAATAGGTGTTAGACATAATTACTCACATTGTATAAGAACGAGAAAATAGAATGTAGTACTCGACGTCGAGACCGACACCGCTACCGTAATTATCTACCGATTACTTCTAATTTTTTTTTTTGAGAAGATAAGAAAGTATGTGATGATTGTAGGTTTACCATGAAATGGGTAGTTATAGGAGGAGAAGGGGAAAATGAAAAGTTGGCCATTGATGAGGAAAATGAAGCTGAGCATTCTGAACTATTCAAATTCAGACGTTTGTGTAATTAGAATAGCATCTCCATTGTGAGAGTATAACAGTTTCGTTTTTAATTAGACTACAATGTAATGGTTATTATTACCATTAATTATTATTCTTACTGTTTTACTTTTTTATTATTATTATTATTATTATTATTATTATTATTATTATTATTATTATTATTGTTGTTGTTGTTGTTATTATTATTATTAGTCACATGGCATAATATTATCTAGCATACACATATAGTAAAAGACAATAAAATAACGGGGTATTACACTCATTAGCCCTTAAAAGGAGTTTTGTCCCCAAAACTCACCTCAAGACTCAAAAAGATAAGGATAACGGTCTCTCATATCGGACTCTTTATTCCCAAGTTGCTTCTGACGTAGTATGGTTTGCCCACAAAACCTTCACCCAAGGCAACGTCTAATTTCTTAAGACCTTATCGCGCCTATCAAGTATCTCTATCGGTTTCTCCTCATAATCATCTCGAAGTTGTAAAGGTTCATGTTGAATCACATGAGAAGGATCATGAATACAAGGTCGCAACATAGAGACATGAAAAACATTGTGAACCCGATCCAAATCTGGAGGTAAGGAAACCCTATAAGCCACTTCACCTATTCATTCCAGAACCTCGTACAACCCTATGAATTTCAGACTTAGCTTTCCATTTTGACTGAATCTCTTCACACCCCTAATTGGTGAATCTTTAATAAAACATGTTCCCCAATTTCATATTCCTTATGTTGTTTCTTCTAATCAGCATAACTCTTTTGCCTATCCTGAGCTGGTTTCATCCTGGTTTGAATTAATTGAACTTTATCAACGGTTTTCTAAATCTGTTCAGGACCTGTAATCAATCTCTCACCAACCTTACACCATGTTAATGGAGTACGACATTTCCTTCCGTACAGTGCCTCATAAGATGACATGCCAATACTATAGTGGAAACTATTATTATAAGAAAATTCTACCAAGGATAAATGTTCATCCCAACTCTTCTTAGAAAACCAAGGCATACGCCCTCAACATGTCCTCCAAGGTCAGTATTGTACGCTCTGTTTGTCCATCTGTTTGCGGATGAAATGCAGTGCTAAACTTTAATTTCGAACCCAAAGCCTCCTGAAGTCCCTTCCAAAATCGTGCCTCGAATCTTGGGTCTCTATTAGACACTATAGATTTAGGAACTCCGTGTAATCAAATAATCTCGTTGATATACAGGTCGGCTAATTGTCCTAACTTTCAAGTATTCTTTATAGCTAGAAAATGAGCTGATTTAGTCAAGCGATCAACTACTACCCATATAGTGTTCATTCCCTTTTGTGTAGTCGGAAGACCCATCACAAACTCCATGGATATTGACTCCCACTTCCACTCGGGAACATCCAAAGGTTGTGTCAATCCTGCAGGTCGTTGATACAAATTCTTCACCCTTTGAAAAGTCAGACACTTGGCCACATAAAGAGCTATTCACCAAAAAGATAGCTTTAGATCCTAGTACATCTTAGTATCACCGGGGTGTACCGAATGCCATGAGTTATGAGCCTCATTCAAAATTTTCTCCTTCAACTCATCATTTGCAGGCACACGCAAGCGATCTTGAAATCTCAAACCACCATCATCATGCACCTTGAATGCATCTGTCTCTCCCTTTACTGACATCTCTCGAAGTTTCTCCAATTTCTCGTCCTTGCGTTGAGCCTCAATAATCTCAGAAACTAGATCCGGTTGAATACTCAAGACATTTAGCATCCCTATTTTCTTTCCCTTCATCACCACCATATCTCCTTCCCCATGAAAAGTTTTACGACTTAAGGCATCTACTACAACATTGGCTTTTCCCGAATGATAGTCTAAGTCCATATCGTAATCATTAAGGAATAATTCTATCCACCGACGTTGGCGCATATTCAAGTCTTTCTGATTATATAAATGCTTGAGATTTCTGTGATCAGTGAACAATTGAAATTTCACTCCAGTCAAATAATGCCTCTAAATTTTGAGAGCAAACACTACAGCTGCTAACTCTAAGTCATGTGTAGGATAATTTTTCTCATAAACCTTTAACTGTCTGGATGCATAAGCAATCACTCTGTCATTTTGCATCAGAACACACCCTAAACCATATTTGGAAGCATCTGTATACACCATGAAATTTTCATTCTCTGTAGGCACGGCCAACATAGGTGCACTAGTTAACCTCTTCTTCAACTCCTGAAAAGTTGTCTTACATGCCTCTGTCCATTGGAACATTGTTGTTTTCTTCATGAGATTGGTCAAAGGCATGCATATTTTTGAAAAGTTAGCCACAAACCTGCGGTAGTATCCAGCCAAACCAAGAAAACTTCTCACCTCTAAAGGGGTTGTTGGTCTCGCCCACTCAACTACAACTTTAAAGTTCTGGGGATCCACTGCAACACCGTCTTTTGACACCACATGGCCTAGAAAGGAAACTGTATCCAACCAAAACTCACATTTTTTGAGCTTAGCATACAAGTGATTATGTCTTAACAAACTCAACAATTCTCTCAAATGCACCATATGCTCCTCCTTCGTCCTAGAGTAAACTAGGATATCATCTATAAAAACTACCACAAATCGATCTAAATACGGCTTAAAGACCCTATTCATTAGGTCCATAAAAGCGGCAGGGGCATTGGTGAGTCCGAAAGGCATCACAACAAACTCATAATGACCATATCCTCAACTGGTGATAACCTGACCTTAAGTCGATTTTGGAGAAAACACATGCTCCCCTCAATTGATCAAAAAGATCACCTATCCTTGGTAATTTATAACGATTTTTTATCGTGATCTTATTTAACTCCCTATAATCAATACAAAGTCTCATACTTCCATCTTTCTTCTTGACAAAAAGTACAGTAGCGCCCCATGGTGACACACTAGGGCGTATGTACCCCTTTTGTAACAATTCTTCTAAATGTCCCTTTAACTCTTTTAATTCGGTCGGTGTCATACGATACGGAGCTTTAGATATTGGACCAGCGCCTGGTACTAAATCGACTGAGAAATCTAACTCTCTCTCGGGAGGCATCCCAGGTAGCTCATCTGGTAAAACATCTGGAAACTCATTGACTACAAGAATCTACATTAATTCTGGTTTTGAAGCCTTCGTATCTATCACATTGCACAAGTATCCTTCTCCAACTCTCTCAAGATGTTTAGCTGCTTTTACTGCAGAGATGATTCGAATACCCCTCTCAAAATGTAGAAAATTAAGTATTTTGAGTATTATGAGTATTTCAAATAAGATCAAAAGGTAAGCATTATGATTTGTTGTCTAAGTAATCTGAGTTGTTGTCCAAGTATTATGAGTTGTAGGGAGATGTGATAAGATATTTTAAATAAGATTAAAAGGTAAGTACTTTGAGTTAGTTGTAGTATGATCGGTCTTATTGTGTGGGATAGAGTGTCTGTTAAAATGCTATATAAGCATAAGATGAAAGTAGCTGAGCTTATGAATGTTAAACTGGATATGTAGACACACTAGGATCGATAAAGATTGGGAGCCAAAATTTGGAGAAAGATATGTGGAAGTAGATTGAAATGGTAAAGACATGTGCAAAGGGAGAGCACCAACACACCTATAAGAAGGATGGAAAACATCACAATTGATAGAAAGAGAAGTCATAATAGGTGTATGAAAAAATAGATGGATTAATCTAGTTGAAGATGTTGAATTTGTGTGCTAAGACATAGGTAAGCTATCTTTTCCATGATCGTTGTTCGCGCATGTCAGATTGGTATTTACATTTCTTTGGTTTATATTAGAATTAATTGCGAATTACAGCCTTAATGATTAATAGTTTTGCGAATTACAACCTTGATTTTTTTTTTGCAAATTACAGCCTCCAAAGTAGCGTTTTAACCACTATTCAAGCCAAGTGACCGGTTCCATACAATTTTAACCGTTGACTAGACTTTTACCTTTGACTTTTGTTTTTTGTTTTTTGCTTTAGTTTTTTTTAATGAGTTTTAATGTTTTTTTCTCATTTAATTCCTTCTTCCCCTTTCTCTCATTTAATTCCTCCATTGATGAAACACCATTGAATCTTAAATCCAAAGCCCCTCTTCCTTCTGCTCCTCAATCCCAATCACCTTCCTCTCTCCTTCTTTTTCATTCGTAAAATGTTCAAGTCAAGCTATATGGGTAGCTTTTTTTCATCCATTAATTTTTCCTGATATTTCTTCTTTAAGTAGATTGAAATACTTGTACTTAAATGTTACTATTCATCTCAGAAATTGTACTAACCATCAGTATTTGGATGTGGGTAGTAATTTTTTCTCTAGTTCATTCCCTGATATTTCTTCTTTAAGTAAATTGAAATACTTGTACTTAAATTCAAGTGGGTTTTCTTGGAAATTCCGATGGATTTCTCACAATAATATAACAGGCCTTATTCAACTTAGTTTAGGACATAACCCTTTTAAAATTTCCCATTTCAAACACATATTACCCAATCGAAAGAATATAATTGGTTATATTTAACAAATTGTAATATTTTCGGGTCAATTCCACCTAAAATTGGGAACCTAAATCAATTAATTAATCTTGAATATGAATGATTTGCCTAAGTAGTGTTAGAAAATAAAAAAATTGCCAAAATGGTGCTCACCAAAAATTATTTCCCACACTAGTGTTCATTAAGAAAAATATTAACTAAATCTATTTGATTGTAATTTGGGAAGTTCCAAACCTATTAATTCTCTCCCAAGCAAAACTAAATCAAGACTAAACTTATTCCAATTCCAATTCCAAAAGTCTATTAGTTTTCTTAAACCCCAAACTAAAAATCTGTAAAACTGATGAGGGGGACTTGAAGAGACCAATGACAACCGCCATCCACGCCAACTGTTGGCTTCACACCACATTCGCTACCTATACCAATCACCGCAATCTACTGTTCGAATTGTGATTTTTTTAGTCTGTAAAACTGTAAAATCGTTCTAAATCCTGACAAAGACTATTGGGTGCCATAAAATGGACCAAAAGTAATTGCTGATGTTAGTCTCAAATGAAACAATGGACGACCCAAATCCCAACGTTTACGGAACGAGATGGATGACTCGATACGAGGGAAGGTGTTGTAAGATCGCCTAATCCTTAGGGGTTCTTACAATCTTTAACTCAAGAATCGACCCAAGAACGATGAATGATGATGATGATGATGTCGAATGAAAGGGGAAGAAATTTCTGAATTTTTTGTTCATTTCTTTGCAATTTTCGAATAACAAAGTAAGGTATAACAATGGCTTAATCGAGTCTCACTATGAATCCACGTAGCAAGAAACGACGCTCTTAAGAACCAAGATGCGCACACCACACGCACCAAGACGAAAGAACTTTTGCGATATATTTCCAATCCAAGAAACATACAACAACGGGGTTTGTGAAACAAAGTTTCGATTTTCTTAATTCATAAAGTTCTGAAAAATTACATAATACATGACCAGCTATATATAAAGAGCAAGAACGAAAACTAACTACGAAAACCGACTCCCACACTTGCTAAAATTGGCTAGAAAACCGTGTGGGAGTTACTTCACAAAGTGGCCGGTTTTCCTTGCTTGGAAACAGTCACTCTTGTGAGTAACTACTCACGTAACTTCCGTCCAGTCTTGCTTAAAACAAACCGACTCTTAAGTTACTAAAATCTGAAAATAACTTCCTAAAAACCGAAAATAACTACTAATTAAATCTGAAATTTAACTACCTTAATTAATAAAACTACCATGTTAAGAATAGACTTAAGATTTCAAGGTTTGGATTTCTTCTTGCACACGGCTGGAGTGGCACCCTTAGGTGTTTGTAGTTCTGTTGCCTTTGACTTGATATCTGCTCTCGATCGCCTCCGGCCTTGACTTTGACCTTGACTTGACTTTGACCCAAATTAAAATACATAACATATTTTTGTTTGTTTTTCTAAATTAACAAGAAATAACAAAACATAAATGGACTGACTCATAAAGTTCGAACTAAAACATGAATAAACATAAACAGAAATTTAAAGTAGGGATTCTTGTAGCAAAGCTTGATCATGGATGGTCTTTGAATGGTGGCTCGTATGAATGATCCAATGGTGAGGGTGTGTTGCCAACAGAAGGTCACTTGTAGCATTTGTCATAAATAAGGTCATAATAAGAAAACATGTTCTTCAAGGTATGTGTAATGTTAAAATATTACAATATTCAATTTATTATCTTTTACACTTGATTTTTTCTATGATAGATCACAAGGATAATGCTAACAACAGGTCACAAGGATATGCCATCTTCGACAAATATCTTTATTGATTTTGACTTTTGGACTTGATTGAGATTTTTTGTTGTATGTTGAAGTATTCTTTTTTTCGGATATTTTACTCTTTCCGTAAGACTTGTGGGATTTTTTAATTTGTTTAACACGTATATTTGCTTGACAAAACAATTTTATGCGTTTGCAGGTTTGGAATTACCAAACCAAAAAAATGTAGCTTAGTGAAACTATTTTATTATATGAACACCATTTTGGGAATTATATTTTAAACAACACTAAAGTTGAATTATTTTATTTTTCAACCCCAATTAGGCAAATCAGTCCATGAATATATCCATTAATATTAATTTTTTTATTGGGACAATTTTATCTGAGATTCCTAATTTTACAAATCTATGGCAGCTCGAGCTTTACAGTAATCAACTCACCGGGAAATCCCAACTACGTTACGAAATTTGCTGAAATTATAACGTTTTGTTGCTTCAAATAATAGTTTAGAAGCTGATTTATCTAACCTTAAATTCATGAATCAACTTGTATGGATTCAACTGTACCAGAATAAACTCACCGATGAAATTCCGGCGGACTTCTGTCAATTCCACCTGAACTGGACTATGAAAAAGCTTTTAATTCTATCGAACAAATTTTTCGGCGAGATTCCAGCGAGTTATGGGTGAAAAAAAGTTACCTATTTCGCTTTGCTTGACATTTTATGGATGAAGAAAGAGAGAAGAAGGTGATTGGGATTAAGGAGCAAAAGAAGGAGGAGTTTTGGATTTAGCCTTCAATGGAAGAACTAAATGAGAAGATGGGGAAGAAGGAATTAAATAAGAAAAAAAATTAAAAATAATAAAAATAAAAACAAAAGAAGGAAAAACAAAGGTAAAAAGTGTGGTCAACGGTTAAAATTGTTCGGAATTGGTCACCTGGCTTGAATAGTGGTCAAAACGTTACTTTGGAGGCTGTAATTCGCAATAAAAACATAAAGGTAAAGGTAAAGGACCTTCTCGGTACCCTGCACAAGGCAGGGTCCAAGTGGGGAGTTTTGTTTTTCTTGAAAAATGCGGACAAATCATACCCATACCCCTAAGGAGGGACCTATGACTTTAATTTACAAAAACATCAAACATTAAGGTCGTAATACTTCTATTGCATCACCTTGTCTTGCTTTTTTGTGACCTATGACTTGTTCTAGGGCTTCACTTTTCTTTTGTAGTTGTTTCTTGAGTTGAGGGGTTCTCTTACAGCAAACTCCTTCAATAAATATATCATTTTGTCGTTTTTTATCCCTATCTGAACCCTATTCATAAGTTCTATGATCGATAATGAATATAATAGACCAAAACAACAATTATAGCAAATTTGAATTAATAGATGTAAAAGGCTAAGGTGAAAATAATTAGAAAAAAATAAATTTATCTACATTAAAAAAAGTAAAAGAAAACATGACCTAATGAAAGAAAGAAATCCTAAATGAAACCAATGTATTCTTATTTTTGCGAATGTGAACAACTTAGCAATGTTAAAATAAACATAGATCATGAATGTAGTTCATGTGAAACTTCAAAAAAAGGAAACACATGCTTAGCCGAGTGACAAATAGAGATTAGTCTAATGCAAAGTGGATTTGCAATCTAATCATACTGTTAAAAAAAAATAAAATGAAAAACAATAAAGCAATAATTAGCTTTATATATTATCTTCTTTAGCCCTATAAATAATTATACAGTATACTATATACTTATACAATACAAAAGAGCAATGTGGAGAAACAATAGTATGCTTCACACCTATCACCCATGAATTCTAAAGCTGAGAGTCAGAATTCAAAAACTCTTACGAGCCTATTAAGTAGTATAATATTTTTGTTTCAATACAATTTACTATTTATTTCGATTAAGTTGCTATATTTTTTTGTCCTACAACATAAAAATTTTTAAATAAAAAATATAGCAAAATAATTATGATAACCCTATAATTTCTAAAAAAAATAGACATAAAAAAATCAAATTTGGTGATATTGAAATCCTAGAAGTTGATCTAACAACTCATTAAGTAATTGGTCAAAAATCCTTTGACCAAAATGTTTAGCAGTATCTTCCAACTCATGACCACTCAACATTCTCCTGTACTTCCAATTTGAATTATTGACCTCATTCTCAGCCAATTTGCATATTCTCCTCAACATTTCTACATTTTCATGCTTCTTGTAATCTTTTCTTTTGAACCCAACATCTTTCTCTTTATTTCTTCTATTCTTTGTCTCCCTTCCATCATTCTCATTCTCATTGCTTTGAGATGGACTGTGATTTATGCTGTCACATTCTGATCTTCTCAATCTTGCATCTTCTTCTGTCAAAAATCACAAAATGGGTAAGAATTCACACACCAAAATTATACTTCCACTATCTACATGACTACATACTGAAAAGAGTATGTAACCATTACGATCATTGCTTTAAGCTTTCTGATTGAGTTAATTCATACTCTAAAGCCAACTGACGTAGGATCATAAGTTTAAATTTTAACTACCCTTCAAATAAAATATACAACGTACCAACATTAAATTTAAAATTTATAGCTGAATTAGTTTATCACACGTACTAAAAACACCAGTAAAAGTAAAAGTAATATAATTAGAGTACAAATGCAAATTTTGAATATAACAATTCAAATTGTGAATTTGAACGTGAATAAGGTACTCAATTTTATGCATCCTTTACAAGATAAGGGTGTTAAACGAATGTCAGCATACTCATAAGCGATATATAACATCCTAAGACTATTTGACGATGGGAATATATACACTATCTTTAATTTATTGATGTGGAAAAAACAATCCATTGAACGGCCTCAATTAATCATTTAAAACCTTGAATGATTCCAATTATATCATGTCACCAAAGAGAAAATTAAATTTGATAGATTAAAAAAAAAAGCTTAATTAGACTAAAAATATTGAGGATGAACATAGATCTTAAAAAAAATATTTACCTGATGTTGTAAGTTCAGGATCACTGGTAAATTCAGAATTATGATCAAGAACAGAAACTGGACTTAAATTTTCTGAATCACACTCAACTTCATCTTTACTTTCTCCCAAACAATTCTCATTCTTATTCTTTTTCCTTTCTTTATTTTCTTCTAATTTCTCTTTTAAGGGAGAAAGATGGTAACTTTGCTTGTGAACATCAAAAAAAGCATCATTTTTTGGAGGAAAAATCTTCAAACTTAACCTATCTTCATCTGAAAATACTCGTTCTTTACTCTGTTCTTGTCTGTTTTTCCTCCATTTTTTACCACATTTATCTCTTCTCCTCCTTCTATGTTTATGATTCCCTTTACTACCCACCTCAGAATTCTCCATATTTGATCCCTTTTTCTTATTTTCAAAGCTGAAAATAAAGAAATCATCATCTTGTAACTCAAAATAATCTGGAGTTTCCCTAAATGAAACTGAAGTTTTAACTCTTCTATGCTGCATTTCCTCTGTTTTTTCTCTGAAATCTTCTGAATCAAATGATTTACTCTTTACAATTGAATTTGAATTGAACTCTGGCATTGAATCTAACCCCATTAATTTAGCTACTACATTAGGTGTTGTAGAACCATCATCTTGAATATTCTTGTGGCTATCAATTGGATCAACAGAAGGGTGAGTTGGGAAACTTTTAGAACATAGAATTCTGCTCAAAACACCTGCAAAACATCCAAATGTATTACCTTTATTAGTGCAGAAATTTTCCCTAAAAGAAGAAGAAGAAGAAGAAGTAGTAGTTGATGAAGCAGAAGAAGATGAAACAGAGGAAGATGGAGTAAACTTCATTTTCAGAGAGGAAATGAGTGAGATGGGTTTTTTTGTTAATTTTAGTTTTTAGTGTTGAAATTTCATTCAAGGTGTGGAAGGTAGGAAAAGGAATGGGAACATGCAGAAAAGAAGAGTAGGAGGGAAAAAGAAAAGGGTATAAAGGGGAGAATTTGAATGAGATTGATTTCATATAAAGAGAAACAAAGAGTAAAAAAGCAAAGTTTTATGTTGGATCAGTAAAACGACTCTTTTTTAGGAGATTGAAAAAGATTACAACTAGACTTAGGGCTCTTCATTAGGACTATTCCACCGATTTTGATTCAGGTGTTTTAGGTCGGATTAAAATTAAGTTATATCCCTCTCTTTCTATTCACTACACGTATTTTATTTGTTTTATGCACTCTATTCAATGCACTTATTCAATTCTTAATATAAAGAATCCTTGCATTGAGACGAATCAAACAAAATTCCACTTGACTACATTTTAACTTATAAATTAATAATAACATAAAAATTAAGAGTAAGAGATGAGCATTTCCCAAAAAGCAAATGAAACACATGTGGAGAATACAAGGAAGTATTTATATTCGATTCATTTTAAGTCAATTTATTTTTTTATAGTAATCGATCAAATGAATCAATATTTTTTGAAGGGGATCGTGAAAAAAGTTATAAATCAAAGCTTTATGTTGGATCATTAAAAGAAGTGTTTATTTAGAGGAGATAGAAAAAGATAAGAAAATTTAGTCAACAAGAGGACATTTAAATCATTATATTAAAGATTTTTAAATATAGTGCTTTAAATTGAATCATTTGTTTATTTTTATGCGTTCGTGATAAGTACTATTCCTAATTCAATTTAGTTGTTTCATTTTTTAATATATGTCAATTCTCCAATTCGACCTTAACTATCTTTAACTATTTCGGTTTATTTTTTAAGTTGGACCAAGTTAACATTAGACCAATTATCCATGCTAAGCTGTAATTATTGTTGTTAATGCTTTATACTAAGAAAGTTTAAGTAGGGTTGGCAAAAAATAGTGGTGTGTGACAAAAGTAAGGAGTAGGATGGGTTAAAATTTTAAATTATATGTAATTGTATTAATAATTAAGTAACTTAAAAATGGGAAAGAATGTTAAGAAGAAAATTTGAAAGCTACAAATATGACTTTATGTAGATTAATTTATAGATGCTAAAATTGGGCGGGTTGGAGTTTTGAATAAATGATGTGCCTAAAATATGAATGAGTTTTTGTGTTTTTGTGGTCAACAAATTCTACTACTCTCCTACTCCTGTTGCTTTTAAATTACCAACAAAAAATTAAAAAAAAATATACTACTCCGTCCTGATGAGTTAGTAGCAAAGAGAAAATGGGTGAATATTAAGAAAGTGGTAATAAATGAGGAGAGAGAATGAATTTGTGGATGAAATTAAAAGAGAGTTAAAATATATGGATGAGATTAAAAGAAAGTGGTGGAGCATAATTCAAAAATAGAAATGCTGCAATTTAAGTGGGACAGACGAAAATGAAAAATGCTACAAATTATAAGTGACGGAGGGAGTATATAGTGTTTTGAAAAAATAATGGAAAATAAAAGGCATGGCCTTTGAAGGGTCAATTTTTGTGGGGAATTTGATAGCAGTGGTAAAATTTGCACTTTGCAGGGGTTGTAGAGTGTAGTGAAGTACCACATTTAATTAGAATTGTGCAACAGGTACTTGTCCCCTTTGTTTTTTTGGTAGGGCCTGGATCAATTATTTCTGGCTTTAGCTTTTTTGTTTTACTAATTATGGAGTAAATAATTATAATACAAGTAAAAAGTAATACACTTGCTAAAATAGTTTCACAATTTGTCGAATAAGTGAAACTGATAAAGTGAACACTTATAATTTTAATTTAGTTATTGAAGTGGTGATTTATAACTTTAGAGTGGTCACTCACAATGTTAAAGAAAACAATTAGAAAAATTGATTAACTATATGTGCTCGTTTCATGATAAGAGAATCTCATATAAGACTTGCTAAAATTGGTTTTTCTTTTTCCGCTGATAACTCATCTAAACTAATATCAATAATTTTATTAATTTAAACTTAATTTACTAAAGTAAACCCATGTTTACTAGTTATTTAAGAGCAAAACAAATAAGAATATCAAAGTGCCAAAAGAAAATATAATTAATCATTTCTCTCACTCAATTTGCCTCGTTTTGTATTTGGGTTCGCCATAGTAAATTTATTTCAATTATATTATTGAATATTACTCCACTATTTTTACTCTCTATATTTTATCTCTTATTTCATAACTAGATAGTACCCGTACGATGCACGGTTTATTAAATTTCTTGTCATATTTGTATAAACTATAATTTTATAATCATTTAATAACTAAAATTGAAATGATTTTATAAATAATTAGACCTAAAAAGTAAAATATCAATTCATCATCATCATCATCATACCCAGTGTATCCCGCTCAAAGAAAACTATGATCAAGGTTTGGGGAGGGAGGAACGATGGCATGCTCATACCCATAAGGAGAGTGCGATCAAAGAGTCCCCCGGCTCGAGAACGGTCTTCTAGCAAGAGGAACCTGCAGTTGGCAAATAGAATAGAAGCACACACACAAAAACAAAGATAAGATCAAAGAAACAGGTAAAAAGCGACAAAAAGGCAAAGGATAAAGACGAACGAGGGGGTAAAGGGATAGGTTTACTAATCTAGGACTTGGATAAGGCGCCGCCAACTGGCCCTATCCCTGGTCAGGTCCTTGGAGAGGTGAAGTTCATGCATATCACTTTTGATTTGTTCCTCCCACGTTCTCTTAGGTCGTCCTCGACTTCTCTTACCCTCCACTATGATGCATTCGATCCTTCTTACTGAGGCGTCATGTGTCTTTCTCTGCACATGCCCAAACCATCTCAACATGTTCTCTTCATCTTTGCGGAGATAGGTGCAACCCTTAACGTCTCCCTGAACTCCTACCAAAGTAAAATATCAATTAATATGAATAATATTATAGTTATAGTTAGAAAGGAGTAAAGTCAATAGCATAATTATTAGTCATGACATCATCATAAAGTTTTAAAGGAAAAATGTTTATTGATGTTGTGACACGTAAGCAAATTTAAAAAATAATAATGTCATCCGTATTTTATTTTAGTAATAGTTATATATAAATCATCCTACCAAAAACTACTAGGGAACAATAGTAGAGACATAGTGGTATGAACTATGAACTATGAAGTATGATTACAATATACTCCCTTCAAGTTTCTCATTTACTTTTTGGACACTATTCATCTCTTACTCTTAATTTGTATTTTATTATTTATTTATAAGTTAAAACATAGTTAAGTGAGATCTTATTTGATTCGTCTTAATGCAAAGATTATTCATATCAACTTTTCATATTTTTAATTATGCATAATTAGAGATATTAAAGATTGAATAAGTGCATTGGATAGTGTTCATAAAGCAAATAAGACACTTGTGATTAGGAGGGAGTAATATTTTTCAAACAAGTATTATTGTGTCAAGAAATACCAGTATTTACTCAGGGTGTTCAAAAAACCCGCTTTGCAAAACCTGACCCGGATTATCCGGTACCTGGTTTGTAAAACCGGATAATTAACCCGATTTGTCAAAATTGGGTATTTCGAACCAGGTATTCGGGTCAGATCCGGATATCAGTTTTGGTAAAATCGAGTACCCGATTTTTTATGCTATTGACAAAAAAAATATATGCGACATCTCTATAACACTTTATTCTCTCTTTTGAAGTATATAGCAACCAAGACCTTCTGATTTTTAAACAATTTTAAAGCTAAATTTTAACCTAACCTAACTCCTCTCACTCTCTTCCTCTTCCCTTCTAAATTATTCATCGCCGTTAGTGTTCACTCATAGTTCATCAGTATTTCTAGAGATCTATTAAGTTAAGTATTTCTAGAGATCTATTATTTAAATTGCATTTTGTGACTACTTAAGTTAAGTATTTCTAGAGATCTAGTATTATTTGAATTATATATAAAAAGACATGTTAAAAGAAATAAGAAAAAAAAACACATGTTTTAGAAAATAAACAAAATCGTGTATCTGGTTTCCGACCTGTTTTAAACCGGGTATCCGGATTTCAGGTACCCAGTTTAAACCGGATCGCAATTTTAGGTACTCAAAAAAGCGGTTACCTAGATTTTCGGATCCGGGTCGACCCGGTACCCGATTTTGAACACCCCTAGTAAGTCACCTCACAAACGAGTGCCAATGAGAGCTATTATATTACTCCCTTCATCCTTGTAAATTTACTCTCCACCGATGATCAATGGTAAATTAATAAGGATCAAGGATGGAGGAAGAATTAGCTGTTCTTTTATGAGAGCCGCTCTCACAGACAAGCCAATATCATCTGAAACTGAAAGAAGCTGATAACAGATGCCAAAAAAAAAAACCCCATTCATATAAAAAAAAAGTTGATAAAAGTGTATAAAACAGAAAGAAAGCCACATTAATACATGAAAGAAAACAACAGTACAACAACAGATTTCTACTATTACAATCTACATTTTATGTACAGACAACAATTAGTGAAATATACAAGAAGCTGTGGGATTCACTAAAATACACCCACTAATTAATGTCATAAAAACAAGATAGGAGCAATACAGTGATGAAGTGAGAAAAGCTACCTCCACGCACGCATCGGACCGGAGATTTTCCCACTAGCCCCAGATAATTGTTTCAAGTTAGTTAGAGCATCTTGAGCAATTATTTTAGTGTTTGCATTTCCGAGCTTTAAGGCTTCCCCTAATGCCTGAACTAAAGTCTGATTATGTGCGTGTTTTTGGCTTATGCTTTCTGCCCTTAAGAGCCTCTCAACCATCCATATTACCTTTTCTTGAAGCACTCCAGGCCTAACTTCTATGAAAAGATTAACTACTGCATCTATAACACCAAGGCGATCGAGTTCATCAGCAGTGCGCCTGAAATTAAGGGAAGTTCCTGGGATAAGAGAGGACAGAGCCTCAACAGCAGCAATTTGAACATCAGTTTGCTCATCCGAGACTAGATCAACCAGGGGTTTGATGCAATCACTCTTGAGCAAGCACAATTCACTGTGTTCCTCACAGGGAGAATTGTGTATTGGACATGTCGAGAATTCGGGAGGTCCTCTGCCACAAATGAATACCATGGGTGAACACAATCCTTGTGGCGGAAACAGATCTAATTCTCCATCAGCAGCAAGTAGTCTCGCATATTCAGACAAGTATCGCAAGCCAAGGATAGCTAGCTGTTTACATCTTGGTTGTGAAAGAAAACTCAACTGCTCACAGAAGATAGCATTGAGGTGATGTTCCTTGATCCAAACAAGCATCTGTGAGTCTATATTCCGAGCAAAGTGAAGTAGAAGACCAAGGAGCCCTTCTAGCATACTAGATGGTGACCTTGAAGTTCTCCCATTGTGGCCACGCTGATGTTCTTTAAGAGTTGTAACTGTCCATTTCAGGAAAGTAGCTCCTAGAACTGTCTTCACTTCAGTATCTGACAAGGGAAGGTTTGCAAGAATACAAGCAGCGTCAGATCGCTCACTATTTCGGGATCCGTCATCCAATAATTTTTCTTTTAAAAGGGTGATTTTGTTCTGATGCCCGAACTCATCAATTAATTCTCTGCCCGAACCACTTTCAGACAGTATCCTCATAAGTTTCAGAGCACAGATTCTACATTCAGTTACAGGGTGTTCAAGATATTTCATTATGGTTTTTATGCCATCCCCAGATCTAATATCTGTTGCTACCTGCTCTGATACACAAATAAATTTGTTAGTGGATTTCTGAGCATCCATGTACAGGATAGTACACAAAACAGAAAATACATGGCTTATTTATAATCCAATAATCCATTTTATTTTTACCCTTTGCACCAATGCTAACATATGCTTATCTGAATAATATAGGCATTCAGTTTTACTTGGTTAAATTTCATGAAGAACTGGAAAATTTTAAAAAAGCTAATAGATAAATTTATCGATTTTGAAAATCCCATTTGAAGCCTTATATGTTACCTCCAACCTTCACTGTTTTCAGATTCCATTATTTGAGAGTAGCTTGAAAAGCTTAAATTGGAACAATTACTCACCCAACACTGTCACCTCTCTCACCTTTCCCAATGGCTTCCCCTCTATGACAACCACCCATCACGATTTTACTCCTCTATTTTTAAGCTTACTATAAAACAAACATCACAAAATCAGCTCAAGAGACACATTAGGCCGTGATAATTCGTCACATAATCTCACCGTGTCCCACAAACCCATGGGTCAAGAGCGTTGACTTGCACATACACTTGGTGAGGTTCATTTTTTCCCAAAACCATATGGTAGTAGGAGGAATAGCTCACCTAATATATATGCAAGTCTATTACCCACTATTTTATCGATGTGAAATCTTGTCTCACATGTGAAGTACTTTGACAAGAAATCTTCCAAATAATCCGCATTACATTATTAAATGTTAAACTCCTTTCGAATATTTGGCTTACAAGAAAAAAGATTTAAATTTTCAAATGTAGTAAAATATAATTCGATCATATCTCTTCCTAAAATCTGATAGACAATCAATCTCAATTTTCTTCTCTTGCACACGTCGGAAATCAGCCCATCCATATTATATCTTTCTTCTTATCTTTGTCAAACTTCTAAATTAGTTAGGATTCATATTTTCTTATATTTTCTTAATTCAAAATCTTTAAATCTAAATTCTTCCCTCTTCCATACACTATCCCCCTTTCCCATCCAAAAAAAAATCTTTTCTTTTTTTACTCTTATTCTTTCCTCATCTATCGTATCTTAAATTCACAATAAGTCAATCTGAATTTAATTCCATATGGCAAAATATCATCCCAACCGAATCCTCAATTTCAAATCATCAAACCAAACCAAAGTTTGCCTTTTAAACCAAAATTCCCTACTTTCGAACCGCTACTCAAAGCACCTTTGGTGAAAATCTCATAAAGCGTCAAACTTTTACATACAAAACCTACTGTTGGTACGGTTCTGTATCACACAAGCAGCCTTAAAACCCATTTTCAACTTCGTTTTGAGAAGCCAGAGAAGAGACAACCTTCTCAAGTAGAATGGCTGAGGAAGGAGCTGAATCCAGCATCATCATAATTTAGTGGTGATGGTATTGATTATTGAATACATTTAAATATGGCTAAAAATGGTGTCTTGGTGAGAGAAAAATGACGACGATATGAGGTAAATTTGAAGAGAGATTACAGCAAGAGACTAAGAGACATGCTGAGAATAAGACCTTAAATATTCACTTGTTGCATCACTTAGTTTTGCTGAAAATCTATTTACATGTAACACTTAAGACTACATAAAGATTGCATGAGCTTCCCGGTGAGAAGGGTATTATGGGTATAGCACTATTTTAAAGCTACAAGATATTAGTAGGAAAAGATTTGGGAAGTCAATTAAGAAGACAAAGAAGGGAGCCACGTAATGTATATAAACAGGAAAGAACGCAGAGAAAAGATCATGATGGCAACAACATTGCATTACCACATTGTCGTTAAGCGTTGACACACCTAGGCAGGGTCAGATGTGCACTTCACAAAGAAATTATTTCCAATTGAACCTTGATTGCAAACATATTTGCAATTTCACATATATAAAAGGCAAAAAATATATTTGAAGAGCCAGTTTGCTTTGTTATAAACCAAAACTAAACGCATTATAGATCTTTGGCTCCATCAAAAATGGACATGAAAAGGATCAATAAATGAATTGAGAAAATTTATTTAGTTTAGGTTATTAGTTTGAGAGAGAGCTAGCCTTTATAAATTCTAGGGAAACTAGCTGTAGTTTTCTGTGATTTCAGTTCACAAGGAAAATTTACATCATAAGATTCCAAAAATCTTCATATCATCATGGACAAAATAACGAGTTGTAGAAAGATAAAATGGTCTAGTGTGTAATAATGAACAAAACATTCTAGGAAAAGATTAAATTAGGTTGAAGTTACTCCACTCTTTATAGATCATACAGGATAGCTCATGCCAAAAGAGTAAAAAGACTCGCCTATTAATTTGATCTATAAAATCCTCATTTGTTGCCTACACAACCAATATGGGACAATACTCATAACCTACGGGCTCAAATCCACAACAATGGAACCCCCTATGTCCCAACATCCTCAGTGGTTAGGTCTACATTGGTTGTTGTTGGCATTAAGCCTTTACCTAAGCCACCATACCGAGTTGGCTCTAGCACCGTCGTTACACAAACTAGATTAGTAGGCATGAGGGTCCATTCGATTTATAAACACCTTATGGATTTCCAGCACAGGGACAAGTCAACTTGTGTGTTTAGCTAAATACATTACACCATTCTATTCTTATATATCATTTGAACAAAACAATGTCAGTGTAGCAATAATTCTCCATGAACTGCTCAGAAATCAAAAGAGGGGACCGCAGAATGCAAGTTTGAAAATTATTTTCAAATAAAACAACGCACACAATATTGCATAATACATAAAAATCCAAGTAGAATTCAAGAAGCCAAAACACCATAATATGGGCAGGGATTTGAACATTTTGTAGAGAATTTTCTTTCCAAACATAGAATATGATCTAAAACGTGTACATCGCATGCCAAAAGAAATATGAAAACGGTGCATAAATAAGAAGTCGGAAGGAACTTACCGGATGCCTTAGGAGAAGAAACAATTCCATAGAGTATAGAAAGGACAGACACTTGGCATTTAGAGGTTACATGAGATAAGAGCTGCACCAGGTGAGAGACAATGAAGGATGAAAGCATTGTATGTCCTTCCTTGTCAACTTCAGCCAATTCCCAGTGACCTGGATTAGACACAATATTGGCAATAATTTCAGAGGCCATCTCCTTCTGCTCTGGAAGGGCATCCTGAGATACAAGGATAATGTCTATGACAGCAGGAAGTACAAACGCTTCAACAAGAACAGTTGCATTGTCATCCAAAGATGAAAGGTTGCACAAAGCATGAAGACTTCCTGTTCGAGTTTCAGGTTTACATAGCATTTCAACGAGAACTTTTGCGCTTCGCCTTGCAATTTGTTCTTTGTTTCCCTTTGTCAAAGTCATCTTACCCAACAATGATGTCATTTCTATTTGGATGTTGCGGGAACCTACAATCATGAACACAATGATATTTGATAGCATGATCAGATACACAGAATAACTGTCATAAACTACAGGCAGTAGGATTATGTTTGAATGAAACCCATCTAGTAATACATTGTAAACAGAAGCAAAAAGCAGTCAGGAGAGGTAGGGTTTGGGGCCAAGTTTAGGTGCACTGAATTGGCACCATGAGGCATGAAGAAAAAAGCACCTCCCATGCGGCAATTAGTATATAAATAAATATGTAGGGACAAGTAAGATTTCACAATAACTCACCTTCACAAAGCCGGCTAAGTAAAGGTTCGAATCGTCCAGCAGCAGCCATTTGTTCTACATTAGCATCATTTACTTCTAAACGTTTTAGCACATCCTCTGCTAAATTGGACAAAACTGGGTACTCCAAATTTTCCGCCAAGCTGGAAAGAAGAAGAAATGCACCTTTCTCAGATGCAATTTTAGTACAATATTCTTCGTTACGCGAGAATTCTAATAGCAACCTCAGGCCAGTTTCTCTCTCGTTCTCCGTTATCCCGACGAGACTACTTATTGCCAATTTTGTAACACCTTCTCCAATCATAATATTCTGGAATTTATACATCAACTAGAAGTCAAAAATGAGACATTAAAACTAATGAGGACAATATTTATATAAGAACTTGAGAAGTATATATCGAAAAAGAGAAAAGACAAGCAAAGAGAAAGTGATTAAACAGTCAATCTGTAATTACAGTAAGGTTATGCGCAAAAAATAAGTCAAAATCTGACGTATGAAATTTATAATTAGCATAAACATATGTCATCTCCACTAGGACCGCAAACACATATACAATTTAAAAACAAGAGTCAAATTAGACACACAACAAAAAAAAAAGAGAAGAGGCTAGTTTGCCCATGGGAATACAATTTAAAAAGCATCTAAAGAGTCAAAAAAAAAAAAGAAGATGCACTTAACTGGTGAACTTAAACATCTCTATGATGCTGGGTAAATCTCTTTAAAAAGGATAAATGGATAATAATAATACATCAGCGTCATATAATATAACGCAGCGGGAACTTGTATCCTAATCAGAACTCTGGATTAAGCTTTCTTTTTAGCTCTTAGAAATATAAGACTAATTGGTTAGGTATCAACTGAGTAATGTGAGATGACTCTTAAAGATTTAAAACAGTTGGAAACTCATGCATCAAGTTCCCTTGGATTCTGTAATTATTTTTTAGAAATACTGCCCAAGCATCAATGTTTAATGCACTTAATAGTCTTGAGGTGGGGCATGGAGATTGGGGATGCCATCATGACAAAGTACTCGAAGATGAAGGTTAGTAAACAAGAAAATTCAGAACTTAAAGTCAAAAACCCTTCTCAATTAGTACCTAGAGGCTAGAAATCAACTTCTTCAAATCAACTTAAAGAAAAGTTTTCAGTATATTTTTTCATGACTACAAAATCATACTAGAACTACTGAGATTAACGAGAGCAGAATCAACAGCCCAGATCTTCTAGGCTTAAAATAGCTTCATTAAAGTAAAACTCCATAGGTAACCAGCAACCACAAGAATCCTCAAAGAGGGCAGTGAGATTAAGAACACTTTACAAAGTTTCTTTCTGATTCACAAGCACAAGGCTAAGAATTCCCTTCAAATATCCAATCAAACACAAGATTCCAAAGAGTTTGCCCATAAAAGTTAGTGTATCATTCATATCTACATCTATAGTAAGAAAAAGCCTTAAAAGAACATGAAAAGGTGCATTGCAAGAATGAAAGAGTATGCACTTACCTTGCTATTTGTATCCTTTGCCATACTAAGTAAAACCATAAGCGCCTTGGTTTTCAATGTAGAGCTGAGGCTCTTGGAGCACTTCTTGAGCAAATTAATTACTAAAACGATAACACCATTATTCCTAACTTTATATCGGCTAGATTGATGCTCTTCAGATATCTTATAAATACTATCCAAAACTTGTTCAATACAATCTAGAGAAGGTGGATCATTGCTCAGATGTTTCACAGCTGACTTAATTTGAATGTCAACATTTCTATTTACCCACTCGTCAATAGCTCCGGCTAAACCAATGTTTCGTTTCTGCTCTAATGAGCTCAGCACGTTACCCGTAACTGGGCATGTAGGATCCCGACCATCCTCCAAGCAGCGCTGAAACCAATAATCAATAGCAGTTCGCTCATAAGTCTGCCCTGACTCCAAAACCACAGGGTCCTTCATAACTTCCTTAGTCAAAGGACATAGAAAATTCTTGAAAGGCAAAATTTGAGATTCATCTTCCTTATCAAAATCTAAACTTAAAGCTGAAATATTTGGTTCAACAAACCAATTGTCAACAATTCTCTGCAAAGACATGACAATTCGCCTCTCAGATACCGAATTTGAGCGAGCAAGATCATTCTTTGAGAGCTTAACAAGCTCCATCAACTCAGCATGGTTAGTAGAGTCGATCCCTAATGCCCGAGCCAAATCCATAATTATCGCACTTTGAACTGGTTTGGTTGTTGGCCGTCCTTGCCCTTCTTTTTGCAGTGTGCAGTACACTCTCTCTTCATTCTCGGTCACCTAAACCAACATTTCATTTATAAAAGTCATTATTCTAACTCAAATTCTCAAACCCCTAAAAAAGCTACTTGGTTTACCAAATTCCAACCCTATAGCATCATACAATAATTTCCCGTCATAACAGGCATATAAGCATCATGTAAAAAAACTTCAGAAGTGATAATACACAATCTTGTAAAAAAAGAAAGCAAATATTTCATTAGATTTTCATTACTTCTATCCCTATGTTTACGTCCCTTTGATCTTTCCACAAAAATGTAGGGGTTAAAAAGAATGGGAGAATATTCAATTGGAACCAATCAGCTATCAAGTCATATGTTTGTCAGAGGGAAAAAATAAAGTCCATAGCTATCATTGATTTGCACAAGTGAATAATGAATATGCAAAAATTTTTAGCATTTTACCTTACATGAGTCATGATATTAATTTTATCTGTGATTAACCTAAAGACTAGAGAGTTGAAAGACTAATGACAAACCCTTATTCCTTTACGATATAGCTCAAACAAAATTTCATTTTTCCTTCTTCCTAATTTTTGAAAGATAAAATCCTTTCAGGTGAGGCACTAGCCATAAATTGGCAAAAGCAAAACATTGGCCGTGACATACTAAATAAGAAAACTCAGTTTGACACTCACTAGTAGTTCATAACCAAAAATCAGAACTCAATTATCTCTAAGTTAGGCATACATTAGGCGTACAATAATGTTAACTTACACCATTACTCAAGGTAAATTCAATGAGACTAAGGGATTACTTTAATCAACAATATGGGTTGATTTAGTAAATAAGATGTTACTCAAACGATAGCAAATGATAGATTTAACGAAGAATAGGCCAATCGAGTAATAGTGACGACGTTACTCTAAAGAAAAAATTGATAACTTAAAAGATAGATGGCTGAAAAAAAGATGACTTAAATGAGATACGAGAATCACTTCAACATTTGTGCACAACATTGTTGTGCACTAGGTGTACTTAATACTTTCCAATTATTCTTGTTTCATCAAATCATGTGTACCATTTATTTATGCAAAGTTACAAATAATTTTCGTTAACAATCTCTTTGGTATTATAAGGGTAAGGCTCCTTGCTTGTCCACTTAATTTAATTGGCATAATGTTAATACTCATTTGTCCTATCAATCAGCCACATTTTGGATTTCAATCTTAGACCGTCTTAGTCTAGTGTTGCAAAATAAGTGGGATAGAGTAGTTTCTAAATTATACCATGCACATCAACTCTATAGAAATCACAAAAATGAGCTAGTAATCGAATAATTAAATTGTAAATCACATTCATGATTTCCAAGCTTATTTAATGACAAAAATAAACAATGATTTGACAAAGTATATAGCTTAAATTACTCTCTCCGTTCCTTTGAGTTTGTCTTATTTGATTACCAAAGCTCTCACAAAAAACGATTAAAAAAAGAATTAAAGGATGAAATTCGTAGTAAACAAAACAAGAACAAATCTATATTCAACCAAACACATCAATTTTCACCGCAGAAAATCCTGGTCAACATAAATTCAATAACCTTTACAAGCTTAGCTAATAAGAAAACAAATAATAATTCAAAAAAAACTCAATATCGTGAACTAACAGAATTTTTCTCACTTGATTAATCAAATAATATCAACAAAAACCACATTCATATGCTAGAAAAATGTCTTCAGCAAATAAAAATGAACCTTTACAAGCTTAATGAACTTGAACATGAAATTGCATTTTGACACAAATGTATATAGCCGGCCAGAATTAGCAAATACCAGTAAAAACCACATCAATTTAGTACTAAAATCCTACTTGGATCACATTCATACACGCGAAAAAGCTCATCAGCGTTGATTAAAAGAAAATTTTCTCACATTACTAATCAAACCAAATCAACAAAAATCAAATTAAAAAAACGAGAAGATAAAAGAGAAAGAAAATATACAGTAAACTGAGCTTGTTTCATATCTCTAGAAAGATCGGAAACTTTCTTCTTAACATCAGGAAAATCCTTTAGTCCAGTTTCAAGCAACGCAAGCCAACCACCAATTCCAGTAGTTCGTTCTTGAAGTGAAGAACACAGCGAACGACAATTAATAAGTACATAAATTTTACTTCTCTCTCTATAAACCGATAACGTTTCCGCAACTCTAACAAGATCACTGTAAATTCCTTTAAGAGAAGTATGCACCGACGGCGAAGCGAGGATCTCCGAAGAAAGTCTAAGAATGTTGGAAACGATTCGTTGAAGTCTAGTGGCGTAAACAGTGAATCTACGAGGTGATTCCCATGGAATTGAATCATTGGAGAAGACACAGATTTGTTCGAGAATGCGATTGATAGCTTCAGATGGAAATAATGGAGATTTATCAGCCATTTTTACATTGGTGAGAAAGGATTTGAGTTTCTCTGTTAGGGTGTTTGCGTGATTGATGGAAAATGGGAAATGCCGCGTTTTTTTGAGTTTGTGAGGGAGAGAAAAAAATTAAGGATTCAGACCGAGTGTTGAAAAGGGAGTAATGACCCAAACGTTGACTGAATAAGATAGTATAGTCTCGGTCTATTTTGTGGCTTAGAGTTAAATTGCCTATGCGGGTTCGTGTTGTCACCGACTCACCGTGATTCGTAAAATTGTTTGTCATTAATCTATACTAGGTACATACCCGTGCTAAACACAGAATCATCAGAATTTTTCGAAAAATATATGAGAAAAAATTAAACATTAAAAATTGTTATAGAAGAGAAAAGAAGCATTAATGGAAAAACATAAGAAGCAAAATCAAATATGGATTAAATTAATTAAGCAAATCAATGGAATAAAATTAAATTTAAAAACTACCTAAAATAACTTAAATAGAATTAAGCGGGAAAATAATTTTTAAAATTGTGACACTTGTCACATTCTTCTATTGCTTTAGTAGAATTTATAATGTATATTTTTTCGATTTAATTCTATCATAATAACATTACTTTCATTAAGATTAAAACAAAAAAAAATTGAGTAAGTGTTATTTAGTTGGTTCTAAATTTCAATTTGTTAGTCAATTTATATAATAACTAAGAATATTACGTTTTACCTTTAAAAATTAACTTTTTTTTATTAGTGATGCCTTAAACTGAATGATACTTTGAGTCTTTTATTGATAAGTTGCCTTAAACTGAACGATACTTTGAGTCTGTCATTAATATATTGTTTCTTTTGACTCTTGTGTTAAAAAATTACTCAGGTTGAAGAAGATAGAATACATGTGATGCGGCTTAACTTTTCTTTTAAAGTTTTTTTAATCTACACCTAAAGCAATGGTCAATGATTTTTGAATTAGATATAAGATTTTTTTTTCTTTGGTTTTATTTCACTTATTATTAAGGTTTTAAAGGCATACTTCTAATTGTATTTTATTGTTATTACTTCCTTTGTTCTAAAATGGTGATATGTACTTCACTTTTTTATATTTTTTAATGTACTAATATAAAAGCAAATATTTCTAATTATAAATAATAAAAAATATAAAAAGTTAATATTGATAATCATTAACACTATGTTTGGATAGCAAATTAGGAGAGAAAGAAAGAAAAGGAAGGGGAAGGAAAGGAATGGAAATACTCCATTGTATGTATAGGAAGGACGGGAAGGGGAAAGAAATGAATTTCATTTTCCTTCCAAATCTTTCCTCTTATGGAGAGATTTGGATGTTAACAAAATGAAGAGACTTAATCCCTCCAAATCCCCTCCCTCCCTTTTTGCTATCCAAACAAAAGATTCTCCATCCCTTCAAATCCTTTCTTTTCTTTTCCCTCCATTTTCCTCAATCCAAACAAGGCCTAATTAAGATGAATCGAAGATGATCTCGCTTATAGGTTAAAAAAATACAAATTAAAGCTAATTAGCTCAATATCAAGGTCTACATTGTGTTCATAAAGGTTTAATTTGTGTTTATAAAAGTTTACTTTGTGTTTATAAAGGTATACTTTATACGCTCTTTGAAAGACTATAAGCTCTCAACATAGGTAGAGCATCCTACTTTGTATATGGCGTGGGTTTAAGTCTCACATAGACTAAATAATTTCACTAAATATATATTGAGATCGTCCCACAGTGATATGGCATTAATTTAATTGGGTTAGCCTAAATAATTGCGTTGGTGTTTTAACCTACTCCCTCTTATTCATCTAAAATGCTTCATTTACTTTATGCACTCTATCCAATGCACTTATTCGATGTTTAATATATCGAGTTATGTATAACTAAAAATTATAAAAAATTGATATTAATAATCTTTACATCAAAACGAATCAGATAAGATCCCACATGACTATATTTTAACTTATAGAATAATTATAAAATGCAATTTTAGAGTGATAGATGAATAGTGTCCCAAAAGTAAATGGGAATTTTAGATGAATAGGAGGTAGTATTAAAATTGGCATTTAACCTATATAGAGTTGGTATTTTAACATGTTAAGTTGTTTATCCATTGAAGGTGGCATTTTAACCAATTAAAGTTGATACTTTAACCTGTTTAAGTTGGTATATTAACCTATTTAAGTTGATTGTTTATGCTATTTTAGTTGGATTATTAACCTAGTGAATTGGTATTTTAACCTATTAAAGTAGGTGATTGAACCTATTAAAGTTGGTATTTTAACCAGTTGAAGTTTGTATTTTAAAGTTAGTGTTTTAACCAACTACAATAGGTTAACAACAACTTCAATAGTTTGAAATATCAACTTCTATAGGTTAATATACTTACTTCAGCATGTTAGAATACCAACTTCAGTATGTTAACAAGTTAACAAGTTAAAACAAAAATTTAACAGATTAAAACATTAACTCTTGATACCAACTTTAATGTATTAAAATAATAATTTGAATAGATTAAAATACCAGCTTAAATAGATTAAAACACCAACTTCAATAGGTTAAAGGCTAAAAAGCGTAAATTTATAAATAAATTACATTTGGGCGTAGATTAAGAGACAAGGAAATCGTTTCTCAGGAGAGCGGTTAAAAATTAATGCCTTTTTGACATATTGTGAACTCATACATAACGTATCCTAAATGCCTACTTGAGGTATGTTAAAATCCTATCGTAAGCGTACAAGTATACAATTTTTTCTGATTTTTCAAAAATATATATAAGTCGACCCAATTAGAGACGGTATCTCAGAGAGACCAACCCTCACAAATCACAATAATGTGTCATTTAAGAACGATCCACCCTCATGTTTATATAATAAAACCAAAACAAACCCTATTTGTTTTTAGGAAAATTTGCCATGAATAATCCCAACTATCACCCGTTGGCCAGAAATAATCTCAACTATTGATTATTTTTTAATAATCCTAACTATTGATAACGTTTGTTGAAAACAGTCCCGTTTGGTTTGGAACCGGCTGTAGCAGGTAATTTGAAGTAAATTTTTTTTTCCTTTTTTTTTTAAATTTTCTTCATTAAATCTTCATTCAAACCCAACCTCATCCTCTCCATCTTCTTCTTCTTCATTCATCCTAAACCCTAATTCTTCATTCATCCTTCATCCTCTCCATCTTCTTCTTCTTCATTCATCCTAAACCCTAATTCTTCATTCATCCTTCATCCTCTCCATCTTCTTCTTCTTCATTCATCCTAAACCCTAAATCTTCAATGAATTCTTCTTCTTCTTCTTCTAAGTATTCAAACCCTAATCCCAAACTTAGGAATTTCTCATTAGAAATGTACCAAGTAGCAATTAGTAATGAATGAAATATTGAAAGCAATGTAATTGGAAGTAGGTATGTTCAACTATGTAATGAATTATTCGGAATGTAATGAATTATTGAAAGCTATGTTTTGTGATTGTATTTACATATGAATTAATGAAAGCTATTGAAAGCAATGTATTTGCACTTGTGCTTGGGCATGTATTTTGGGATATGTTGCGCAAATCAGTATAGCTTGGGAATGTATGTTGCACAAAGCAGCAACACAAGACAGTGCACACTAATCAGAAGCACAATACAGCTGCTGTTGCACACTAATCAGACAGTTGCACACACTAGCAGCTGTTGCACAAATCAGCAGGCAGACACAGTGCACACTTGGAAATGTATGTTGCACAAAAACAGCAGCTTCAGAAATTAGTGCACACTATTCAGACAGCAGCTTCAGAAATTAGTGCACACAGTGCACACTTTGGAAGCACAATTTAGTGCATACAAGCAGCACTTCAGTACAAATCAGAGCAACAATTTCCCAAATGCATTCAACACAAATTCACAAATTCAACACAAATTTCACAAATCAGAGCAACAATTTCAACAAAAATCAGTCCACAAATCAGCACATACATGTAAACAGCAACATCCTCAAAATCAGTAGCTCAGTTCAGTGCAGTAGGTTCAGGTATTCTAGGGTTAGAAATTGGTCATCAATGGTGGAAGTATTTTAATGGGTTTTTGAAGATGAATTCTGACAGCAGTGTTGAAGATGAAATGGTGGGATTGCTTTGACATTGAATTTACCTATTTTATTATGATGGAAAGACAAAAAAAAGGAAAAAAAAAATTTACTTCAAATTACCTGCTACAGCCGGTTCCAAACCAAACGGGACCGTTTTCAGCAAACGTTATCAATAGTTAGGATTATTAAAAAATAATCAATAGTTGGGATTATTTCTGGCCAACGGGTGATAGTTGGGATTATTCATGGCAAATTTTCCTTGTTTTTATTGAAATCCTAACTTTAAATTGTCAATATTACACAAAGTTTTACCAAAGCTAACTTAAAAATTGATTTTATCCAACTTGTAATCAACCTAATTCAAAAATTTTGAGTGCAATAAACTCATACTAATTAAATTATTGACTCGAGCATGCCCCAATCTAAATTCAAAAAATCAATTAAAATAAGGGAAAAATGTCAAAAAGTACCTAATAAATATTTTTTTCAAAAAAGTGCCTGATAAAAATTTTTTTTTCAAAAAGTACCTAACAAAAAATTTTCTTTACAAAAGAGTACCAACTAACGGTTAGGGCTGAGCAAAAGTATCTGATGATCCGAATATCAGACGATTCGATTCGATATCCGAACCGTTTTTTAGGATATCCGATTCGAAAGTCAAATTCGGATCGGATATTTGATCCGAAAAAGCGGATATCGGATACCAATACGGATATCTGTTTTTTACTTTTTCGGATATCCGATTACTCGATTATATGTTGAATATTGGATAGTCGGATATCCGAGGCATATATCCGATTGTTTTAAATATCCGAAAAAAATAGCTTTGTTGGATATCCGAAAAGTAAATTTTTTTGAAAAAATAATATATGTTGGGACTTGGGAGGATGTCAACATTATGTCATCATCCATTCATCCCATTTGACCATTTCATTCTAATTATTCTTTTTTCAATTAGGGTTTTCACTTTCTCAGTTCTCACGCCGTTTTCACACTTTCTCCCTCCCTCACGACTCAACACGCAGTCCTTCAGGCTTCACATTCATCCCATCCATCCGATTCTCCATTTCTCACCATTGTTGTCTTGTTGAAGGTAACATCTTATTCTTAGTAATTTTTTGTTAGTATTATCCAAATTAATAGCAAAAACTTTATTTTTTTCGATTTTCTGGGTGGGTTTTTGAAATTTGTTGTGCAAATGGTGGGTTTTTGAAATTTGTTGTGCAAATTAATTCGTATCATCCATTCATCCCATTTTTTTTGTTAGTATCATCCATTCATCCCATTTTTTTTGATTTTCTGGGTGAGATTATTGAAAAATCTGTTGAAAAATGCCTTCTTGAGTGGGGAATTACTAGGGTGTTGACTATCACCGTTGATAATGCTAGTGCAAATGATGTTGGGATTGATTATTTGAGTAGTAGGCTTCGAAGGTGGAAAGATGGGACAATTTTAGATGGTAAGTTTGTGCATATGTGATGTGCAGCTCATATTCTTAACCTTACTGTGAAAGAGGGTTTGAAAGTAACTGATAAATCAATATTTAAAGTTCGCAATGCTGTGAAGTTTGTCAAATCGTCCCCTGCGAGAACACAAAAATTCAAAAAATGTGTAAATCAAGAACAAATTAATTGCAAACGAAAGTTGGTGTTAGATGTAGAAACTAGGTGGAACACAACACACTCAATGCTTGACTGTGCTTACATCTATCGTAGAGCTTTTGATACACTTGAAGTTTCTGATGGTGGTAAGTTTATACAGGAATTGGAAAAGTCGGGTGGTACTCCTACTGATTATGATTGGGATCGTATTTATGCATTTTTGCCTTTTTTAAAGATGTTTTATGATGCTACTTTAAGACTTTCAGGCTCTTTATATTCGACAAGTAATGTGTATTTGGAGGAAGTTGTTACTGTTAGTAGAATGATAGCTACTAAGTGTAAAAGTCAAGATCTAATTGAGAGTATGATGGCTACTGAAATGAAGAAGAAACTTGATAATTATTGGGAAGATGTTGACAATATCAATTTGTTGTTATATGTTGTTGCTGTGATTGATCCTAGGAAAAAATTACACTTTGTAGAATGGGCACTTTATGATCAATATGATTTTGAAAAATCAACAACTTTGTTTGGGAAGGTCAAAGATATTTTATTTAGTTTGTACGAGCATTATGCATCTCAACAATCTAAGCTTGCATCCACTACAGAAATGGTTGATTTAACTAAAGATGTAGAAAGTTTTGATGATTGGCATCTGAGAGCTCAAGTTGAATTTGAGATGCATGCTGGTGCAAAGAAGAGTTTGGAAAACAAAAATGAGCTTACAAAGTATTTAGATGCTGATAGAGAGCCTAATGTCATTGGCAAACACTTTGATTGCTTAGAATGGTGGAAAAAGAAGCAAGAAGACTATCCTATTGTTGCTCTTATTGCTAGAGATGTGTTGGCCATACCAGTGTCTACAGTAGCTTCTGAATCCGCATTTAGCACAGGTGGTCGAGTACTTGATACTTTTCGTAGCTCTCTCTCTCTCCAAGAATGGTGGAAGCTTTAGTGTGCACACAAGATTGGTTGCGCAAGGGACGCGATGCATTATTGGTTGAAGAAAGTCTTGAAGATCTTGAGCGAATCTTAGAAGGTATAATTTTATTGATATGAAATGTGTATTTATTTTATTATAATTCCTATTACTTTTATCATAATAATTGATAGTAACCTTTGTTTGTTTCATCTTTATCCTACTTTATTTTTTTGTTGGCAGAGTTATGTCCTCATGTCGCGACATTCTCATGTCGTGGTTAATGATTATGCTTGATTTCTGGAAGGTATTGAAAGACTTTTATTTTATATCTAGTTAAGTTAACTATGCTAAGGTAATTAAAATTTATTTTCAAATTTAGTGTTTTGGATATCGGATATCGGATATCGGATATCACATATCCGCTTCGAATAAATGCTTTCAGTTCCAATCAGTTTCGGATATCGGATAGTCAGGATATCCGATTCGAAGTTTTCCGGATATCGGATATCAGATATCCGAGTGACTTCGAATCGAATACGGATAGTCAAATCTTTATTTTCCGAATACTGGATATCCGATCCGAATGGCAATATCGAATCGAATATCCGACTTTGCTCAGCCCTACTAACGGTTGGGGTTAAGTTTTCCGCTATCTTTTTTTGCCCATCTTTAAAAAGTACCTAATAAAAATTTTATTTTCAAAAGAGTACCAAGAACACAACATAATCATCTAATACAAAAACAACATAATATATAACTCTAAGAACATAATCAAAAAAAAAGTTAACACATCATTCAATACAAACACAATAAAAATAATAATAATGATAATAATAATAATAATAATAATAATAATAATAATAATAATAATAATAATAATAATAATAATAATAATAATAATAATAATAATAAGGAAAAAGTGTCAAAAATCACCTAATAATTTTTTTTAATAAATGGTCAACTTAATACCAACCGTTACTTGCTCTAGGTTTGTGTTGGACGATGTTCTTATGTTGTGTTTGTATTGGATGATGTGTGAACTTTTCATGGATAATGCTGTTAGAGTTATATATCATGTTGTGTTAGTATTGAATAATTATGTTGTGTTATTGATACTTTTTTGAAAAGAAAATTTTTATTAGGTACTTTTTTGAAAAGAAAATTTTTATTAGGTACTTTTTTGAAAAGAAAATTTTATTAGGTACTTCTTAAAAATGGGCAAAAAAAAAGATAACGGAAAAGTTAACCCCAACCGTTATTTGGTAATCTTTTGTAAAAATAAATTTTTATTAGGTATTTTTTGGAAAATATTTTTTTATTAGGTACTTTTTTGAAAAAAAAAATTTTATTAGGTACTTTTTGACACTTTTTCCTTAAAATAATTTTATGTAAAAAAATTTCAAAATAAGTCTCAAAAAATTTTAATTTCCTGAATTGTCTTCGTGTCCAAGTCTAAGGTCAGGTTTGTTTGCTATTACGAATGACGATCCTACTTAGCCTAAGAATTTAGGTGTAGGATCATAGCGCGCGCGACACACACACAAACATACAGACATATTAATGTCACCATAAAATTCAAGTTTTTTTTATTCGCAATTAAAAATTACTACTAGATTATTATTCTTCAAAACTTAAAAGATGAAGTCAAATTAGTTTTTAGATACACTTTAAAACTTATAAAGAAGAAAACAAACATAAGTGATAATCAATCATCCAAAGCATATTAATGCGTATTTGTAGGATCATACGATCCCACGATAAATTCTACCGATTTGAATCCTGCCCCTTCATCAATCTTACGTAGGATCCCGATCATAATAACCTTTATTGTAACTTACAGCAAATAAGACAATGTCATAGCGTTTAAAAGAATAAAAAAAACAAATAATTAGCTGGATGTTATCTAACGTTATGACATTATCTCCCTGTTGTTCGTTGCTAGTATCAGTGAACAAAACTGACCTTAAACTCGAAAATAAAAACATTTATTTTGGAAATTAAAATTTCCTAAAGCTTATTTTATGAATTTCTATGTATAAAAAAATTATTCTATTCATTCCTTCTCTAAACTCTAACTCGGCCTAGCTAAGTATTTAAACGAAATAAACCTAACAGCTACTTTTGTGAGAGACCGTTTCTCAATGGGACAACCGCAAAATACAAAGCTCAAACTCTTATTTTCTCTTTATTTTGGCTATTTAGCCCATATATCTAATGTATCTCTTGAAGAGACCGTCTCTCACGTGTAAACCCAAACATGAGATGATAGGGACTAAACTTAACATGGGTCTTTGAATTAATTCAAACTACCCGACTCAACTTGAAAAGATTCAACCCAAGCTTCAATAAAGTAACAAACCCAAGGGTTGAATCTAGGTGTGAAGTGTGGTAATTTTGACAGATAACACCAAACTTGTATGTAGTGATGATGATTTATGACTTTACAAATTGTTGTATGTGACTTGTATGAGACGGTCTTATTATGAGAGGTGTCTCATATATAAATTAAATAGCACATTTAGTGTATATTATGAGAATGTAAATTCTTTATTTGAGATCGCTCACTAATAAATAGTCTCTCACAAAAGTATCCCATGACTTTATCTAACTCAAACTATTTTGGGTTTAAATCCAACATGCATCCAATCCAATCACAATTTGCTAAAGTCATAACCAAATTATGGCTAATCGAGCATGTAGATTGTAGTGCCCAACCCTATTTCAACACCATTAAGATCTAATAATTACAACTTTAAGTGATTTGAGATCTTACTTTATTCATCACGCAATTTTTCAAGTGTAATCAATCTAAAGCCAAACTATATTGACTTGACGTAAATTTAACTTAATCTCAACTCGAACTTCAATCTAACTCAATCGAGTACTGAATCCATGCAAATTATAACGCAATGCGACTTGGACATTGATCCAATTTACATATTCGTAACCAACTTGACAAGATCCATTTTAGAATCTAATGAGTAACCGAAGTTACCTCCCTAATAGAATTTGTCAAAAATTGACCAGCTTGTAAATAGAAACATGTTAGGCCAGTACACGCCCATTTATTTAGGTGCTTAAAACAATATGAACTGATGAACGTTAGGTCAACCGATTTTGACGTCATTCCAAACCACAATGAGCTAGACCTAAACGAACCCAATAAATTATTTACCCCTTTTTTGCCTTTTGTGAGTTTGTCCCATAAATTATACACCACTTTTTTTGTTTGTCCCTTGAATTATACACCATTTTTTTTGTTTGTCCCTTAAATTTGTTATATTAGTTCTATAATTACATTTGTAATTTGCTTTTTCATCTCAATGTACATATTTCAATCATTTCTCGTCATTACCTAGTTTGATCACCGGTTACCTATGTGATGAAATTGGCAGGATAGTTAGTTTCGATACAGCTCCATCTAAACATAAACTAAACTAATCTAATCTATCAAATCTAATATAAAAAAAAATTGTAAAGTTGATCAAATAACTGAAATTACCTCCTAATATAATAGCATAAAAAGAATGCCCACATGAGTATTAATGTATGATCTATGGATGGTCGGTCTAACTAAATTGAATCAAATCAATTAATTTTTGTGCACTCATATTCAAACTCAAACCCTTAGAACCTGACATAAGACCCATGCATAGACCACCCAAGTTTGATATATCTAGGTCCTAAATGAATATTAATTTAATTATTATTCATACTTAAACCCTTTATATTTTAAGGTTTCATTGGTATTAATATAGGTTTTGGGTTGTATACAAAACTAAATCCAATGAATTCAGATAAAATTTAAAATAAATTTTAGATTATACAACAAAAAGTCTAAAGCAAGTCAACGGGTTTAAAACGGGTCTAGAGAGTCTTGAATCTTGATCTTAAATGGCTAAAGAGAGATTTTGGGTGGAATATGGATTTAAAGACCCTAGACCCAGATCCAAACGCAAACCCACCTATGTTTATGGACTCGAAACTAGACCCAATACATTAAATTTCAAAATTTGAACCTAAATTATAAAATAGGAGCAGATCTGAGACGGATCCAATAAAAACTTAGACGATCAAACCCATAACCATTCCTATGATCCATGGTATGTGCATGGTAATTGGTAATGGACTAATGGGTGGATAAGAAGGAAGAAAAATCCAAAGCATAATTGCATATGCATAGGGAGTGACTTCATTCCTCACCTAACAAATACAGAAGTAAGAAAACCATATTGACAAAAATCACATGACAGGTGTGGCATTTTAAGGGGGCCAATTTATTCTATCATTTACTGATGCCGCATGATATTTGGAATACAGCTTTGCTTACAAACTACTCCAACCAAAATAAGTGACCCTTATTCTTCCTACTCTTCTACTACTATTAGTACTCCTACATCCCACCCCTTTCCTTTTCCCGCCATTATCTATTCTAGATACCTCATTTTCCCTCCCTTTTTACCCAACAATATCATTACTCTTTACTTTACCCTTTTTATAACCATAAACATCCCATAAACCATCTATTACTCGTTTTTAATCTTCAACACAAGCACTTAACAATTTTTCACAAATCCTACTCTTAGTAGAGCAAAATCAGCTCAACTTCACAAACAACAAAAGAAATAGTTCATCTGTTTTTTGATAGTTGTTAAACTTCTGTTTATACTATCTTTAATTTCATATGATTAAAAATTTTAAAAAGTTAATATTATGAAAATACGCATTAATCAAATAAAATGTCACTTGACTATGTTTTAAATAAAGAAATATATACCAAATAAGATCAGTTAATTAACAATAATTACGAAGTATTTCATTATCTCATAGTCGCTCCCATCTAAAATACAGTGGATGAAAAACATTGAAAATGAGTAAAAATGTATATATGTATATTCTATGCAGCAAAAAAAGTTAAAATTAAACAAAGAGCGTAAATCACGACCACCACCATCAACATACTTGATGTATTCTAAAAATAGAAAAACCATGAGCAGAGAGGAAAACACAGCAACAACCTATATCCAAAAAGAAGAACACGGAGAAAAGTCCCACAACTCGAGGAAAGCATAAATCATGACCAACTCTATATAACAGACTAGATAAAGGGAAGGAGTATTATATATATATATATATATATATATATATATATATATATATATGAGGGATCCAATGAGAAGGGTATTGAAAATGAGAGGAAAGAAGGACAGAAAGATAACTATGACATCAATTTTAAAATGTTTTTTTTTAATAACATAGTATCCTTTTTTGAATACATAGTAACCAAACAAAATCAAACAAAAATCCTTCTCATTTTAAAATCCTTCTCATTTGATCCTACATCTATCTATCTATCTATCTATCTATCTATCTATATATATATATATCTATCTGTATGTATGTATGTATGTATGTATGCGGTCTTCTTCGGTATCACAATTCATCCTGTGCAAATCAGATCAAGTTCATGAACTTGCACAAATCACAGAAAGAGTATAATATAAGGACAAGTTCAAACATGCTTATTATTCTAGTAATATACTTGCATCGTCTAATATTGTGAAAACTCAGATAAAGAGGAAATGAGCATTACAAACAGAATCCATAGATTATAATAACATTGTTTAACAGAGAAGAATCCAATGGACTGCTATAACAGCACAGGAAAACCATAGGATTCCACCCTTTCTCACTTCATAAATTAAAACAAAATCTCATTCCTCATCAAACAACTCTTAATACTCAACTCAATTCACTCAAAAACAATCAATCTCAAGAGCATAAGTTTATAACTCCTAAGATTTGATTTTACAAAACTGCATACTTTTCCTATATAATAACAAAGTTAATATTAATATATTCTACTAAAGTATTACTTACTAGCTACAAAACTTAAGGGCAGCAAGCTGCAACATGATGGGTTTCATCAATCCATCCTGCAACCTCATCATTCCACTCATTGCCGAGATTATCGAGATCGAAATCGAACGTAAACTCGGGGAGAACACTCGTTGTGTCTTGACATTCAAACCCACCAATTTGAAAAACATCATCTAATGCATCCATAGCTGTAAACATTTCTAAATCACCAAGGTTAAGCGACGAATCAAGCTCCTCTTTAAAGTCAAGACCATGCAATAGTTCACTAAGTTGGAATTCCTCCTCGATCGAGTTCATAATAGCCAAGTTATCCTTCTCTACACGAATCAAAGACTCATTAGGTTGCTTCTTTTCCTCATCATCAGTACAAGGTTTCATCTGCGAAACGGATGTATCCATTTCAAGTACAGAAGCAGGAGAGTTGAGGGATACAACACTCTCCAACTCCTCGGAAATAGTCGGGTTTTGGGATTGATGACAAGCAGATAATGTAGTAGCAACAGAACAAGAAGCATTCTGGCTTTTCTCAGCTAAAACAGATTGATACTCATTCCTCTTAAGTTCATAAGCAGTAGAAGCTTCCTCAGCAGTATTGAAAGTTCCCAACCAGACCCGCTTACATAAAATCGGGTCACGAATCTCAGCTGCCCATTTTCCCCATTTCCTTTGCCTAACACCCCTATACTTAGACGAAGATGGTTTTTTGGTATTGGGTTTGCCTAAAACCCTTCTTTTCTTCTCAGGGTTTTTGCTCCCATTGTTACTATGACAAGAACTCTCAGTCAAAGCAACTAATTGGTAATTGTTCAAAACATTTGATGGCAAATTAATCTCTTTAATAAATTGTTTCTTTGATCCAGATACTCTTTTTCTCTTACTTACTATTTCTTCATCAGATGAAGAATCAGTCAAATCTGGATCATGACATATAACCCTAACTTTTCTTAAAGGTTTGGTACTCTTAGTCTTGTTGTAAAAACTGTTTTGGGTCAACAATGGGTTTTGAAGGTCCAACATTTTTGGTTTGATTTCTTCCTAGATGTAGAACAGAAAAGAAAAAAAGTAATCCTCTATGGCTAAAACCCTCAAAACCCTGTAAAATTTCTGAAAATAAAAAAAAATCAAGGAAAATAAAAATGATTACTTTCTATCAAGTGAGAGTTTCTCGGAAGAAAAGGAATAGATCTATGAATCTCTTTATATGAAAACCCCCAAAACACTCTACTCCAGAACAAGTCCTGCAAAATCAAAAACCCTAAATCAAAACCCTAAAATAAAACCCAGAAAGAACAGATTTTAAAATATTTTACAAAAATCTAAAACATGGGTATTGAAATTCAAGCAAAAAAAAAAAAAAGAACCCACAAACCTTTTTGGCCTCAATCGCATCGAAGAACAACAGCAGCAGAAGATTAAAAGCATACAAGAGTAAGAAAAAATGGCTGGGTTGAGCCTCAATGAAGGAGCTCTTGTGAATACCAGAATGGAATTTTCCGACATAAATCCACTCAAAAACTCTTCAAAAATCCCACAAAAATGAGACCTTTTCTTCCCTCAAAAACCTCTGCAAGAAAAAGAGATAAAAGAGAGAGAAAAAGGTTAGATACAAACAACAAAGTTGAAGATTTATACTTCAAAAAAAATAAAAAAAAATATGTAAACTAGAAGATTAGAAATTTATGGTTGTAAATCTTTTGTATAAAATGACAAAGATCCAACATTTTTACTATGAGCAAAATAAATGAATATGAATACAAAAGAAAAGTAAAAGTATTTTACAAAGAACACAGAGAGAAAGAACATACAAATGATCAAACTAACAACAACAAAAAAACATTGAAATTTGAGTAAAGAAGTGAATATATAAATGAATAAATAAATAAATTAAAGATCTTTGGAAATATCAAATCAAAAAAAATAAAATAAAATAAAAAGTAGTCATTAGAAAATGAATTAATTACCTCGTTTGTGGGTATGAATCGTCAGTTTCTTACTCTTGTGGCCTCTCCACTTCACAGTTCCCTAAGTGGTCAAAAATGAAAAATGGGAATTAAAGATCATGGAAAGGTGGGAGGGTTATTAAATAGGCTTTTAAGAGTAATTATTATTATATTATTATTATTATTTTGTGTCCATATGTCATTTTTTCTTAATTATCATATGACTAATTTCAGCAAAGAAATGGAGTGATGAGACCGATTATTTTGGGAAACAAATGATTTTGATTCACTAAATTACTTGATGATATGATATAGTATGATTGGGTGAGAGTAAAATACGCGATAAAAATAGAAAATTATTAACTCGATTTTTTACCAAATATAAAAATGAGTGAATAGTAATTTGTAATTGAGATCGCTTTTTTCCATAAAAAATCAAATTCAAACATTTTACTTGGCAATCAAGTATTTATTTATTAAATAAAATTATCAAGTTATTTTTTTACCAAATACAAAAAGAGTAAAATAGTAATTTGTGCTTGAGACTTGAGATCATTTTCTTCCATAAAAAACAAATTCAAACATTTTACTTGGCAATCAAGTATTTATTTATTTATTAAGATATAAGTATTTGTTTATATACTTCAATATATTAGGATTATTCCCGTGTTGTGTAAGAATTTCTTTCAAAATATTTTCATTGATTAATTGACACACATTAATTTACACACACACGCCGCCCTGTCCCTTACTCATATCTTTCATTGATTCCAATGTATATACGACTTTAGTCATAATAATAATAATAATAATAATAATAATAATAATAATAATATTAAAACCTTTTTGATTTTATTGAGAGTCCCTTCTCTCTCTAGAGTAAGGGTGTGTCTAGTCTTGTGCCAGTCATTTTTTCTCCGTTCTTTTCCGGTGTCTTTTCCAGCGGGTTTTAATCTTTTTCGGTCTCCATTCTTAGTTGTTTTCTGCCTTCTTTCTGTTTTGTTATTCTTTGGGTTTTGGTTACGTTCTCGTCAGACTATCTTGGTCTTGTTAAACGTCCTCCCTCTTTGAAGGACGAGGGTAACACAAGGAATAGTTCGGTGAAGGTGCCCAATGATGAGGATAATAGGTTGGAAGATAATTAGGCTAATCATGATGACATGTGTGATTGGGTAGATGACAGTAATTCGGAAGAAGAAGAGTGTATCGCGTTGGGCCTTATTGGAAGATGATGGTCTAAAAGAACCCTAAATCCGACTGCATTCATGACCACCATTAAGAATGTTTGGGTTTTACAGCATGGGGTTGATATAAACATGATAGGGAAGAACACGTTCCAATTCCAATTTTATCATTAGAAGGATAAGGAGAAGGTCCTTATGGGACAACCTTGGCACTTTAACAAAATAGGCTTACTATTGACTGAAATGACTGATACGCAGAAGCCGTCGGATTTGCAATTTCATGGTCTTCCCATATGGGCTCGAGTTTACAATGTTCCCTTTAGAGGACGATACAATGAAGATAATGCTCGAATTCTCGGGGACAAAATTGGTGCATATATTGATACGGATAAAACGGAGAATATGGGCATGGAAAAATCCCTTCGTATTTGGGTCTCTTTGGATGTTCGTAAACCGTTAAAGAAATAAATTACTCTTAAAATCCCTTTCTATTTGGGTCTATTTGCACGTGTCCTATCAAATATGAAAAACTCCCTCTCATTTGTTTTTATTGTGGGAAGTTAGGGCATGGCACTAATGAATGTAATAAAGTGTCTAGGATCAATCTCCGGTAAAGAATTATGGAACGTGGTTGAAGGCGTCACCATGGAAACCTATGAAGGCCGAGGATGAGGCGGAAGATGTAGCACCACTGAAAAATATGGGAAGAAAGCCTTTCTTCACCAAGAAGTCTTCCCCTATCAAATCTGTCAAGTTTCCTTCACATATTATTAATTCTGTCACTTTCCTTCTAGACAAAGTCGCCCTTGGGAATGAAGAAGGGGGGTCGGATAGGACTCCAATTGAGATAGGGGAAGAAGGTAAGGTTGTTCATCAGAATTATGAAGCAGTGGTTGAGGAGGCTGCCCATGATATGTCTACAGGAGCATAGGTAGTGACGAAGGTTAGGTACGATAGGAATGATGGGAATGAAGGCGACACTCTACAATCTAGTAGTAGCTGCGAAGAAGGGGAAATCCAGGAAATATGTTTGAAATACAAAACACCATCTGACGTTCGGGGTTCTTCCAATATGAGTAGACGGGTTCAGAAATGGAAGAACTTGGCTCATGATCGTCCCTCCAAGCTTGAGGCCCTTCTTCAGTTCTATCCAGTTGGAGAAAAGAGACCCATATCGGGGCATAACTATGATGAACATATGGTTGAAGCTGAGGATAGAGGGAAGTTGAAAAAACAAAATGCTCCGATGGAAGTTGATGAATCAAGTTCCTATTGTGCTGAACAAGTGGCGAGCCCCACACCATGGGCTCTTGGGTCTCAATGAAAGCTACCATATTTTAGAATTGTCGTGGGTTAGGGAGTCCCGCCTCAATTCATGCACTTCTTTCTTTAGTGCGAAAATACTCTCCGGAGATTCTTTTTCTCTGCGAAACTAAAAGCAATCGGAGATTCGTAAAGTCAAAGAGAAGCTGCGTTTTGACAAATGTTCGTGTGTGGATGCTAATGGGCGTGCTGGGGGGCTCACTTTATTTTGGTTGGACGACATTGATCTCAGAGCTGTTGATAAGGGATCACATTTTATTGATAGTTTGATTTATGGTCCGGATGGGAGTTCATGGCAGTTGACTGTGTAACACCCTCTAAATTAAGTCCGTACAACTTAAAGATATTTTTGTTTATTAAAAACAAACTTTAACTTAGACAGTGTCATCGGATACAAAACGACGCAAAACGAACATAATAAGATCATTTAATAATAATAATAATAATCATAATAATAATAATAATAATAATAATAATAATAATAATAATAATAATAATAATAATAATAACTCGACCTGTTAGCAGGGATTGGTTCTTTTTCTGCGAGTAACTCGGGTAGCGCTTAGTCTAGGGCATACATTTTTCAGAGACTAGCTTTTTGTATTCAAAAGGGTGTGGGTGCTCAGCTAGTTGCTCGGCTCCCCACCAACTTCTTGTAAAGTCCCATTTTATGAAATGAAATATGCTTTCTTAAAAAAAATAAAAAAATAAAAAAAAAAAAAAAAATAATAATAATAATAATAATAATAATAATAATAATAATAAAGGCAAGAATACATAGGATTGTGAATTAAGTAGGTGAAGGATTGTTGTTGTTTAATTAAATGTAGGAGTTGAATTGTTTTAATTTAATTTGGAGAAATACTTAATTTTTTAAAATATATATTGAATTCATTTGTGAAGTGACAATTGGCACAAATGAATTATACAGTGACAAATGACACATAAGCTTATGAATTAGTATATTTATTTATGATGATTATGATTTATGATGATGATGATATACTCCGTCCTGTCTTATGATTTACCTTATTTGTTTCTCAATAAAACGATTCAAGGTGTCAAATTTATAAGATATGTACATTTTGAGAAATAATAAAGTGCATATTCCTCGTATTCAGTCTAAATAATTGTTCTATTTAATTGGAAAATTTGTTAATGCAATATTTCTATAATTAATATTTTTATTGTGCATTATTAAACTTATAAAAAGTTCATAATTAAAATCTTTGTATTGAGATAAATCAAACAAAATTTTGGAAAAAAAATTGTTTAGATTCACTAAATTACTTAATGATATGATTGGGTGTGGAAAAAAATACAAGGTAAAAATAGAAAATTATTAAGTTATTTTTTACCAAATAGAAAAAGAGTGAAATAGTAATTTTGACTTGAGATCGAGTTTTATTCCATAAAAAACAAATTCAAACATTTTACTTGGCAATCAAGTATTAATTTATTTATTAAAATATGATTGAGTATTTGTTTATATATATATACTTACTACAACATAATTTTGCTTTTTTGGGATATATTTAGCGACATTTAATTTATATGTCTCTATTTCAAATTGCTAATACATAGAGGTTTTAGTGATATTTATTAGACCATTTAGCAGCATATTAAAAAATCACACAAACTTTTTGCGACATAGGATCTAGTGACATTTCTCACATATAGTAACAATTACATATGTCACTTAAGACCGAATAAAGTGTTGATAAATCACTTTATGGTGGAACTTTAAATAAAAATCAATAACTATTACATTAAAATATGAATTAGTGACATTTTTTTAATGTCACTAAATCCATTGTCGCAAAAAGTTAAATTTGTTGTAGTGACTTCATCCTCTATTATAACTTACCTTATTTGTTTCTCAAAAAAACGATTAAACGGGACAAATTTTACATTTATTTAAAAGTCAGGTCAAGTCGCGTTCGATTATAAGGTCGAAAAAATATTAGATTATTAAGTCTATTTTAAATATCTTAAATTTTATTTAATTGGAGACATTTACCCGTGCATTATTTCTATATGAGTAATACATATCGGCTACAAGCCTACAACCTTTTTACGATTGTGTACACGAAACTAAATGTAGAAATATTTGATGGATATCAATTATCAAATATCTATTACAAGTATATGTTAGTTGTGTAATTTGTTTTAGAACTAGAGAGTACATGAGTGATGAACGACTTTATTAAAGTTTTAGACATATTTGTATTGCTAAGAAATTAAATTTCAAGAAAGAAATTTAAAATTATAGTTATATTTAATTTTATTTTAAATAGTTGTATACATTACATAAATTGTGTGATTTGTATCATCTTTGCATTGTGCGCGCAAATGATTGTGAAAATTTAGTTGATGACAAATAAATCACAACAAAAGCCAAAAAATTTAATTTTATATTTAATATAGTTATATTTACACTTCTATTTATGTTTTAAATAAAATGGCAATTGGTTCGTGCATGAAGTATACAATACAACTATGAGTATTTTCAATAAAAAAAAAACATACAACCAATCTATGCTAACAAAAAAAATCAAATTCAACACACTTCGATAAAGTATTACATAAAATATTAAATTAATTTATAATTCTATAAAGTATTACAACAATTAATAATACACTTCAAAATCAAATTTAACATAAAAATATGTAAAACAATTTTATACAAGTTTAAAAAAAATAATTTGATAGTCATAAAAAATATAAGTGACTTGCTTAAAGATAGTTACAACCTAAATCAATATAGAACTAAACACTGCATTTAAGTAACCAATAGTATAAATAAAAAAAATCATAATAAAAGTATATTATCTTTCAAATTAAAATATCCAATACACTAATCAAATAATATTCATTTAATAAATAAAGTGATAAGATTTTATAAATAATTGAAAAAAGTATATGGGTTTCTTACATTAAAAGATGTAGTCAAAAAAATTATAAACTCAATCAATATGGATACAGGATATTATTATAGTCATAATTAAAAAGTAATAAAGTCAAAGATATAAATATTAGTCATAATAATAATAACATCATCATTGAACTTTGGAGGGAAAATTTTTGTTATGATTGTGCTACTTTAGCAATATTAAAATGTGTTAATGTCTGCAATGTTTTGTTTTAGTAATAGTTATTATAGATAGATAGATAGATAGATAGATTATTAAATATTTTATTAAAATAAATGAAAATCATATTTAGTGCACTAACAACTTTATATTTCTTAGGAAGAATTACCTAGAATAATCCAAACTATTCATGATTTTCCTACAATAATCCCACCTATTGATTAACCATGAATAATCCCAACTTTGAGGGGTATTTTCCTAGAGTAAACTTGAGTAACCCGATGACATGCTATAGTAGGTATTTCACTACAAAAATAAATTAAATATTAATTTAAAATTAGAAAATATTTTTGAAAATTTACATAATAAATTCTAAATAATAAAAAAATCATAAATTTTTTATAAATATTTTTTAAATATTTTTTTCGATATTTTATTTTAATTTATCTTTTTTTAAAAAAAAGATAAAACTTGCTATAGCAAGTCATCCGGTCACCGGGTTTACTCTAGGAAAATGCCTCTCAAAGTTGGGATTATTCATGGTTAATCAATAGGTGAGATTATTGTAGGAAAATCATGAATAGTTTGGATTATTCTAGGTAATTTTTCCTAGTTCTTATTCTAATCACACAATCCATTTGATTTTGTACACTAGGCCACAGTCATGGTTAACAATAAAAAATGTTGATATTAATAAAACACATTTTGAGACAAATTAAAAAAATCCAACTTTAGGGAAAATAAAATAAAATCAATAGGAATATAGGATTGATATATTAATAATATATCAAAATGTTATGATTATGAGTGACTTATGTTCACCAAGTAATCAAGACATGATTAAGGTAATTAATCATTATAATTAGTAAAGGTAAGAAGAGGACAATACATATCACATGTTTGTGATTTGTCTTGATGGGAATCCCAAGTCCAAGATTTTATGGGTGCAAATCTTCACATGTGAAGACCAAGAATAAAAGGTTTCAGTCCTAGGTTAAAGTAGCAAGAGCATGGGAGACCGTGAGTAAGCATGAAAAGAGAAAGAAGTGTAGAACAGGAGCTGCTGCCACACACTGATCTGATTTTCGTGGCCTGCTGCTTGTCTATTTTATTTTCTGTTTGCTGCCCACTTTGTACTACCTTAAAGCCCCATTATTTACTATATATACACTTGCCTTAGGACCTTAGATAGTGCACCAAAGTCTCATTATAGTGAGCTACACTCTTGCTCAAGAATACTCCCATTTTTAGCTCCTCTCTTCCCCACACTTAACTCCATTGTAATTCCTTCAAGTTTGTAATTTCTCCTTTAAACACATTAATATAAATCCTAGGCTAGATGGTGGATGTAGCCCAAGATTGGTGAATCACCTTAAATCTTTGTCTTGATTATTTATTTATTATTGTCATTCATCATACATTGCATATTTGGTTCCTATACATTGACACAACACAAACTTACACTTAAACCTTATATTAGTGATCCTTGAGTGAGGTGTTTACCTCCCCTTTCACAAAAGATAAACAAGAGGTTTGATCAAGAATAGGAGTTATCTTCAAAAAAGAATAGGAGTTAGAAAAATAATCTTATTTTTTTAAGAAATTATTTGTCACCAAAAGTACCGAAAAGAAAATATGATATGTTCACTAATATGCTTGATATACATTGAAATATCTGTCCTTAAGGCCTTGTTTGTATTGAGGGAAATGGAGGGAAAAGAAAAAAAAGGATTTGAAGGGATGGGGAATCTCTTATTTGGATAGCAAAAAGGGAGGGAGAGGATTTGGAGGGAAAAGATTTGGAGGGATTAAGTCCCTTCATTTTGTTAACATCTAAATCTCTCCATAAGAGGAAAGATTTGGAAGGAAAATGAAATTCCTTTCTTTCTCCTTCCCTTCCTTCCTATACAAACAATAGAGTATTTCCCTTCCTTTCCTTTCCCTTCCTTTCCTTTCTTTTCTCTCCTAATTTGCTATCCAAACATAGTGTAAGTGAAATTATTCATTTTAAACCGTATCATGAAAATATTTGGTTACTTCAATATATGCAAAAAGGTACAATATTTTTTGTTGGTACCTAAAATTAATTTCTACAAGTGGTAAATATTTTACACATTTTAATGGTATATAATTTTTTTATTACATTGGTTTATAATTTCATAAACTTTTAATTTTACCCCATTCTCTTTAGAAATATTCTAAACTCATTTACCTCTTTGAATCTCCCAAACTCCACACTTGTTTAACGTAAATGCAGCATATAAATTTTCGTTTTAATTAATTTCGATTAATTTAAACCCAACAAATATACAAATCTATAATGTCATTTTATTAATTTTATTTAAATTAATGTACGCACATTATAGACAAATCTAGAATGTTGATCGATTAATTTTGATTTAATTTTAAAAGTTTTAAAATAAATAATTTTGTTTTAAATAAAGAACACGCAATGGAGACACAAACGTAAAAAGTTTTGGAAGGTGCACCACTTCACTTCTCTTTTGTTTCAGTTCCCTTGATCTTCTTCTTTTGAAATGACTGTGAATATTATGACCAAGGCGGGTAGCGGACCGGGTAGTACCTAAAAAATCTATCTGCGGGCTTATACTTCCTCTGTAGAGGTGTTCATGGGCGGACTTGGGCGGGTAGCGGACCGGGTAGTACCTAAAAAATCTATCCGCGGGCTCAAATATTCAAAAGTCCGCCCACATTTGCGGGCATATTTTTTTGTCGATACCCGTCCTTTTTTAAAACGGGCAGGACCCGGGGTAGGCGAATATTTATTATTTAAAAATTTAAAAATTTAAAAAATATAATACAAATCATAAAATTAAGTTTTTATTACAATTAAAATACAATATATTGTCCAAAATATGCATAAAAAGTCTCAAAATACTCAAATTACATGAATATAAACATTATGTTGGATAATCCAACAAAAACATTCCATCATCGATTTATCGTACTACGGAGTACAAAGTCCAAACATATATACCTCTCCAATCATAATCAATTAAAAAATTATTAAAATGGGTGTGGACTCTAATAATTAAAGTTGGGTACGTAGTAGACTAATAGAACTAGACACTAGACTACTAGTTTCATAGCAAATAATTAATTATATAATAATTAGAAAAAATTATAAAACTACCTAATCTATAGGTCTATTTGCACAAAACTACCTTATGTATTTTTTTTTGTAAAAAACTACCTAATCTAATATATTTCTCTGCAAATGATTACCACTTGACGGAAAATGTTAGTTGACCGTTAAGTTTGAAGGTTTAACCAATTTGAGAGGTTAAGTTGTCTATGTGACAGTATCTCATTAGTCCTCGTATTATTAAATAATTTAAAATTAAAATAATAAATTAACAAAATAAAAATAAAAGATATTTAACGACATTTTTACACATCATAACAATTTTTATATGAAAACCGGACGTCGTGACTACCCTTATAGGATAGCTCTTTCGAAAATCCGGTTGAAACAAGTAGTTTTTTGTCTATTTTTCGATACGTAAACCGAAAAGATATTTAATGTCATTTTTACCCATCATAATGATATTTTTTTCAAAAATCAGATGTCGCGATTATCCTTATGAAATGACTCTTTTGAAAATCTGGTCGAAACAAGTATTTATTCGCCTATTTAATTTTTCAAAACATATTCGCGATTACCCATAAGGGCGTTCCGACCGGATTTTCGAAAGAGTTATCTCAGAAGGGTACTTGCGACGTTCATTTATTGAAAAATCATCTTTAATTTGAGAAATAGTCGAATAAGTACTTGTTTTGACCGAATTTTCGAAATAGTTAACGCATAAGGATAATCGCGACGTCCTTTTTTTGAAAAAAAACTTTATAATGGGTAAAAATGACGTCAAATATCTTTTTCGGTTTACGTATCGAAAAATAGGCGATTAAGTACTTGTTTCGACAGGATTTTCGAAATAGTTACTTCATAAGGGTAATTGCGACATAATGTTTTTTAAAAAAACGCTATGATAGGTTAAAATGACGTCAAATATATATTTTTTTATTTTGTTAATTTGTGTGTTTTAAATTTAAATTATTTAAAAATACGAGAATTAATGAGATACTACCACATAGGCAACTTAACCTCTCAAGTTGGTCAAACCCTCAAACTTAACGGTCAACTAACGTTTTTCAGTAAGTGGTAGTCATTTGCAGAGAAATATAATAGATTAGGTCGTTTTTTGCAAATAGACCTGTAGATTAGGTAGTTTCTTACTACCTTCGTTCCATTTTACTTGCAACACTTACCAATTTTGGAAGTTTCATATTACTTGCAACATTACTATTTTTGGCAAAATAATCTACTTATTTTATCCTCACTTTATTCCTACCCACTATCAGCATCAATCATACATCATCCCATTAATTATTTAATATACCCACAAGTCACAACCACTATCTACTTATAATAATTTTTTTTTTATTTCTACCCCACATATCACTATCAATCATACATCATCCCTACTTTTACCATACTCATTTGACGACCCTTAAAAAACATGCTAAACCCAATGGTGCAACTAAAATGGAACGGAGGAAGTATAATTTTTCCAAATAATTAATATATTAAACTTAGCCAGCGGACGGGTATACCCGCGAGTATTTTTTTGGCTTTGCTACCGCCCATTTATCTTGGGGGCGTGTATTACCCGTCCAAACTTTAATTTTTTTGAAAAACGTTGTCCATACCCGCCCATTTTTCAAGCCGGGTGGGTCGAGCCTGGCGGGTAGCCCGTCCATGAACGACTCTATTCCTAGGTTCCATTATATTTGCTATGTTTGACTATTTACGTAATCCAATGCATCATTTTAATCATTTATATATTGAATTGTATAAATCTAAAAATTATAAAAAATTAATATTATGAAAAATTGAAAAGTATGTGATTAGACGATTCAAACATCCAACTTGACTATATTTATTCTTACACATTAGGCGCAATATATGAAATAAACTTGAATGATAAATAGTGTCAATAACGAGTATTTCAGAAGACAAGTACTTCATCCGTTCCATAATATTCGCTAAATTTTCGATTTTGGGAAATTTCATATTACTTTCTAAATTTCTTTTTTAAGTAAAAAACCAATCATTTAAAATTATACGTACTCCTATTTTTATCCTCCTCTATATTTAATTACTCCTATTTTTCTTTTTTCATTTTTCAACAAATAATATTAAAAATTCTCAAAAGCAACTTTTCACCTACTGCTTATCATTGCATAGTAACTTTTTAATCTTTGTGTTCATGCAATAATAACAAGTAATCAGAACAGAGGAAGTATAAGAAGAAATTGTAATATGGGTGTTTTAAGATGAGTGGAATGGACATTAGAAAAGACTATGGCAGATGGCAGATGGCAGATGGCAATTGGCATTTGACAATTGGCAAATAGCGAATGATATGGTAGAGTTGGGAGTAGTTATAAAGTTCCAATGACCAGATGTAGTAGTAGTAAACTAAGACCAGTATATCATATTCATATCATGCACATCAAAAAACCTGCCTAACCATTTCTTTAGGATTTTGCGTGACTGTTACGCTCCAATAAAATGTAGAAGCTTGTTTGAGTGGTCAATTTTAATACAGTAAAAATCACAGCTTTTTCACTGTTGTATTTGTACGTGTATTCGCCATTCGGCAGTAAATTTCGAATCTATCCCGGCAAACTATAAACCAAATTCCTAAATCCTAATAATATTCCAGCATATTCATTCTATTGGTATTAGAATCTAAACAAAAGTTTTTAAATTGTTATAAGTTTTACAAATATGAAACTTAAAAAGAGTATAAACATCAAATTGATATTATAAATCTTGGCAATCTAAAAAGTAACAATTTTAAATTGTTATAAGTCTTACAAATATGAAACTTAAAAAAAGTATAAGCATCGAATTGACATTATAAATCCTTGCAATCTAACAAATTTTTAGAAATTGAAATTACAAATAATAAATAACTTGAAATAGATAATAACCTCTATTGAAACTTAATACCAAACCCAGATACAATCTTGTTTTCCTAAAAGTTTCGCCTACTTGCTGTTTAGGTTTAAAAATTTGATATATACTTTTGAGATACAACAGTTTGCAATTAATTATAACCACTCTATATAATAGATCTATGTGAAGAATAAGAGTTTTAATGAGCAAACTCATAAATAAATGAAAATAAGTTATCAATTTCTTTCACTCATAAAAACTTGTAGAGAATAAAACTTGCAGAAAGAACAAAAAAATGACAGTCGAAATTTCAACACTTATGAAATTATGATTTTGAGCTGTGCATTAGGTTTCGAGCTTCGACAACACTCCAGAACCTTCTATATGGGGCGCAGAGCCTTATGCGAAGTGCGCACCATGCTCTGAACCAACTCGTGATCTGCGAGTCCTACAACAAGTCGCAAAGCTCGTTTTTTCCCCTGATTTTCCAATTGTTAAAGTCGGAATTAAAGTGAACCAAATATTCACATATAGATATGAATTTTAGGTGACACATCAGAAGTTTAAGTTAGATCGAATTATAGGGCCGACGACGTTCTAGTGATAATGAAATAAATGAGCGTCAAACAAAAAAGAAATAAAGTCAACGGAAATCTAAAAAGTTACATCTTGAGAACCATCCGACCTCACCAAAACAAAAACGAACTCTAACATTTAAAGTACTTGCAAAAAAACTAAAATCCAACAAAATATAAATTCCATGACAAAGGAATAAAATGAATAATATCACAAGTTCCTAAAAAGTTCACCTCTCTCCCTTGTATGCCCATCTGCTATTAACCTGCTATTTGTCATATGGCAACATCATCGCATGTTCCAAAGAACACAACAACCATCACACGTCAGAGACCTCATACAACGCATCATAAAGGTTAAGTAAAAAGTAAGGTGGTGGGTTTCTTGACTGCGCGTATTTCTCTTTACTCCTTCCGTAGTGGAACAAATATGATTTGTCCGCATCATTCAGGAAAAAGAAAAACCCCCCACCCGGACTCTGCCTTGTACGGGATATTGGGAGTATTCTTTACCTTTAACTTTTTTTAATTCTTAAACTATTTTTTTATTTTGTAATCTCTTTAATCTGAAGGGAGGGTGATACATAGAATACATAAGACACAGTCGTTAAAACGACATTTTGGGGATTCATATATCATGTAAAACAGGTAAGCACATTTACATATAATATCCCTAGACTTTAACTTAGACTCGATTCTACCGATCACTCATATTTTAAAAATTCATATTTTTATGTTCTTTTAAAAACTTTGGCTCTGATACCAATTGAAACAACCCAAACCAACGTAAATAATATAATATTATTATCTACAAAGCATAGCGAAAGACTTATAGAAGCCTGGGCTGAATCCGACCTGTGGCTCGATAGCCACAACAATCTAATATCAGAGTAATAGAAAACTTTACATAACTGCGATACAAATAATTACAGATCATTTATAGGCTAAGTTAATTCATTACAAAATATCTAAATTCTTTGTCAAAATAATTACACATAAAGATGTCCTCGCTATCGCAACACATGACACATAAAGAAGCAGCACATCCATCCGCACTAAAATTGGCAACCTGAAAGTGGATCTATCCCTCGTAATGGATAGGCCCCATCAAAGACTTTCAACAATTGAATTGTTGAGTAATCCAACAAACTATTACATTTTGATACAAGTCATTAACAAACATCCCCAATTTAATCTTTTGCTCATTTGGTAACTTCTTATAATACATTAATTTATCAAAACTCAAACTCTTTTAAAAGACCATTTGGTATCGACATAAATACGGCTAAGAACCTTTCGTTCAAAGCGAATCAAACATGACTATAACTTTACAAGTTAATAGTGAAAAACAAAATACGGCTATTACTTAACAAGTAAATAGCGAAATGATACGGCAAATGAAACAATATGATTTCATTTGTGAAACAAACAAAACTTTGTATACTAAACATATTTATTTGAAATTCATATGAAAACAATAATATAACAGCACTTTAGAATGTGGGAATATATGGACCGTCAGGAAGTAAGCTTGATCTAAATCCTAAGAATACGGCTGATCGGAATCACCGAAATACGGTTCTTGCAAGAATGAAACGGAACCGGGGGCTCGAGACCGATCCGAATAACCATTACCTATTATCAAGCTATAGGATTTCACAATAATCCGGATATAAATATCCGTTGCCAATTCCCAAAAACAGACATTTTTCAATGTCGAACATTTTATTATAAAATAAAACAATTCAATTAAATTTTCTTTGAAATCAACAATCATCCTTCAAAATACCAATCAATTCATCATCAACCATCAACATGTAAGAACTTGATTTACTATCGATGGAGTTTAATTAGTTTTACACAATTATTAAATCCCAATAATTAACTTTAAACATCCAATTTATTTCATAGTTTCTAATCCCACTTTATAAATTCCATTTTAGTACCATATTAGGACACCTGTTAGTAATTCGGTCATAGCTTCCTCATACAACTCGTATAGAGGCAATTCAAGTGGCTACGCAACCCTGACTCAGAGATCTACAATTCTTATGAAGACACTAAAACCCAGAAACAATAAGAGGTACCCAAAAATGGCAAAACAGAAAACTAATGATCGATTTTCGTGACAGCCGGTTACCATTTCACTAATTTGAACATAAAATTCTCATATGAACTCGTATAGAAGCGATTCAAGTGTCTATGCGACCGCGACTCGAAGCTCTACAAATCTTATGATGACACCAGAACCAAAAAATGACTCTAACTATCTAAAAAACAGTCAAACATAACTAGACAGAAACTTGCTCAATAACTACCCGCACTTTTCTTTCAACTATGAACATGAATCAACAACAATTGAACACTTAAAACTACTTTAAAATATTCAATTTATGCTTAAATAGATTAGTTTGTGAATTACCTTTGAGCAAGATTAATACCACACAAAATTTCAGAAAATCAAAAATCAAGATCCACTTTAGCTAGAAATCCTTCAATGGCTACCACAAAATGTCACCTTCTTGATACTACAATTATTCCATCAAAAGGACCTTCTAAAAACCTAGCACACAACAATTTAAAAGTCAATTTAAGGTCCTATTGACCATTAAAGACACTTGCAAGTAAACTCAAGAACACATAGAAAAGACTTACTTCTAAACCCAAAAAGAGATGGAGAAACACTTAAATTAGATTCTAGCTTCATAAATTTGAGAGTAAATTTTCTGAAATTGAGATTAGGGTTTTTCAATTAAAAACTTTTACTTACATATACTTACACCAATACTTTGAGAAGATGAAGGTTGGTAAAATTTTAGATTTTTGTTCTTCTTTATGAAGAGGTGAAGGTAGAGTTCAGCTTTGTGTTTCTTTGAGATACTATGAAGAAGATAATAGTGGTTTGAAGGAAAGAGTAGTAAAATTACTCTTATAGATATATAACTTAGGTAGAGTTTTGGTGAGTAAGATTGAGAGATGTGAGTCATAAGCCATATGGCCATACGTGGGTATTTAATTCCTACTCATACTTATTACAGTATGAGGTGGATAATATATCTATAATTTTCGTCGTATAATTTATTTTGTCCCCAAAAATAATAAAACTGATATCTAAAATTCGTAGTAAAATTTTACTTTTAAAATGACAAACTCATTTTACATATTAAAATAATAATTTTTAACAAAGACATATTTATAACTGTTTCAAAGAGTGCTTGATGAATAATGTTGAAAAACCAAATGAGACAAGTAAAACGAATAGGAGGGAGTATTTTAATATTTTATATCGCAAAAAGTAAAATTTTTATTCTTATATATATGATTTGTCAAAAAGTAACGCATAAATTTCCTCTCCTTAATTTAGCTTTACTACTTATTATTTTAACCTTATAACTTTTATTTATTTTATACCTAAATTAGCCATATTTTATTATTAACTTTAAGCATAATTTTAGGCAAAATTTTCCAAATAAACTATCATATTTTCATAATTAAATCTTAATAAAATTTACGCATTATTCTAAAGCACACCCACTTGTACAAACTAGAATAAAAATGCGATGAACTAAAATCCATTATATTTAACCCCATGATGTTCATCACTTGCTACTATTATTTTCTCACACAAGTTAATCTTCTTCTATACTTACTATTAATTCTATCCTTTCCGTTCCTATTGGTCAAGGTTCAAATGAAGATATTGTCATATGGGGTCACACTAGAAATGGTTGTTATTCGGTGAAGTCTGGATATTGGCTTAGTATGATGGGTTCGTCGCACAATGTTGTTGTGGGTAATGACCAGATGTGGTCCAAGGTCTGGAATATTCAAGGTCCCCCAAAATTACGTCACTTCTTATGGCGAACTTGCAAAGGCTCCCTTCCGGTGTTTGAGTTGCTGTTCCGAAGACATATCCGTGACTCTAACTTGTGCCCTCACTGTAGTGAAATTCCAGAATCTGAATGCCATGCCCCGGTTGATTGCGTGGACCCTCGTAGATTATGGTTATCTTCTCCAGTTATTTCGCTGATACAGGATGCTCCTCGATAGTCCTTTATTGACTTCTTCTTATGGCTCCAAGCTCACTCTTCTACGGATGAGATGTCTCTTCTTTGCGCATCTCTTTGGGCATGTTGGATAGAGCGTAATAAAGAGGTTATTGAAAATTCAAAGTGTGACTTGGTGAAATTATCTGCTGCAATGATAAAGATGGTTGTCGACTATAAGGAATACGCCCAAAAAGTCTTCACTGTCCTGCATCCGAGAGCTCCCTCCTTTGATGCTTGGAATTTGGAAACCTCCTGCTAGTGGATGGATCAAAGATAACTTCGACGCATATGTGGGTGTTGGATTCAAAAGGGGCTTAGGGATTGTTTGTCGAGATGAGCGTGGAAGAAACAATCACATGGAAAGCTTGCTTTCCCGGGTCACCCAAACGACACACCAGTAGCATATCTCCTTAGACAGGCGGAATCTGTCTTCAACTACAAACTAAAGACGCCCGTTAACCATGATTTTTAGTAATTATTCAGAGATACGGTATAAAGCAATTTTTCCTTTATTCTCCCTAACATCCAAGATGATCAGAACTCATAAGCAAAGTCAGAAGAACTAGTGAAAGGAATGCATCGTCCCAAAAAAGACGATCCCTATCAGCATACCTAACCCTGTGGAACTATCTCTGGGTTAGGCACCCTATTAGCAAGTGGATAAAAATGAACTACATATCTTTCTTTTTCTCCTCAAACTCAGCTCTAAGATTAACTAAAGAAGCAGATTGCTTTTTAACCATGATCGAAAATTCAGTGAAATTCCCAAAGAAAAATTAAAATCAGAAGAATCTTACAATGTCACTGCAAGAAGAAGGCGAAGAGTTCACAAAGAAATCACATAAACTCACAAGTGTTCTGGAAGAGAAAGAAGCAATGAAGAAGTTAAGAATGTTTTTAAGTGAGAAATCAACGAATATTTATAGATTTCTTAATAAATGCATCATATGAAGTAGGTAGGAAACTAAAGGGTCAAGATGACATGAAATTCGAAATCAGATTCAAAATGGATTACCGTTTGAGCGGGAAAATAATGCAAATGGCACTGCATGTCAAATGAAGATACAAATGGCAGATACTTATGAGGGATCCACCACACACATGTAATAGCTTACTCAAGAACTCTTAGTTAGTCACAAGTTTAATTACAATAAACGACAAAAAATGACTTTTCACTATTTTGACTAAATTTCTAGATTAAAAGATAAATGAAGACTACAACAAAGATATTAGGAAAACTACAGTTCAACGTTCACATTTGTTACAAGAAATACTCAGAGCAATCTCTTCACCTTGAGATCTTTGAAAAGAATTTCATCCTGAAAAATTTTTAGTGGTTCAGTGACCCCTAAAGATAGTTCTGAAGAGCATGAGAAACCTTTTCGTCCTAACAACTGTTCATTAAACTTGTTGACTCGTGAGAACAATGATCCTGAACGAATTACTTGGTTTTAGTCAATATTCTTTAGTATTGCCCCTACAGCACATGATCTAAGGGGCATGTATAGGGATAGTATTACCGTACACTCACAAATAAGTAAAAAATTGAAATTTTCTTTCAAAATGTCCAAACTTTGAAGAGCATCCATCTGAATCGTGAAAAAATTGTATCCTGAACAATCAACTCCTGTTGCCACAACCTAGTAGGTCTGAGGACAAATTGTACGTGTAAGAACCTCGTAAGGATTCCAACATCTTGGCACGTGGCATAACCAATCCCAAAGCAATGACATTCACTCTTGAAACCTTCTTAAGAGAGAAAGACACCCACTCACTCTTAGAGGTCCCAACTCCCTAAGAAAGACACCATAACCTTCAGAAAGGTAATGACAACCAAATATGAGACCTCAAGGTGATAGAACCCACAGGAATGATAGATTAGATCTAGGAAGAACACAAATGAAAACAGAGGTACTTATACCTTGGGAAGGTTACAACGACTATGATAATATGTTTAGTGACAGCCGTAATCACGTGATAAAAGCTGTTACTCTTGTATAAGGTAAAGCACCATTACCTACCACGTACTGTACTACTGTATTCACCACTAAATGAAAAAAGACAGCTGTAAAGTGGAATCAACCAATCAAGGAGCTCCACACAAATTCTGTAGAACATTCTACTGGTCCCCTACACCTTTTGATTATCCCTAGAAAGATTCTCTCTAGTTTAAAATTCTGATATGCCATTAGGGTTTTGAAAACCTCTCTCCAAGCCCATTACTATAAATATACAGTGCCATGCACTATCAAAGGTACGTTAACTCTTAGCATTTAGGCAATCCTAAGCATTCAGTATTGAGCTACTATTGCACTTTTAAGCCAAGGATCTCACATCCGTAAACAAGTCCTAATACTTCTTTTGTAGAGCTAAAGACCACTGTGTACTTTCGGAGAAAGGTTGGTAACGTTTCATTAACCCTTACTAACTTTACCATCAGCAAGAGGTCCCCCAAAGCAGCCCTTTCCGACCCTCGTTTGTTCATTGTGCAAGATGCAGTTCAAGACGTTCTAGATATCAACTCAAAACCTTAAGTTCATAATCTCTTGCGGACTAATAGTGAAATTTTTAAAATCGCATGTGCACGGTGTACGTGTAGATGCGAGTCGAACACAAAGAAGTTAGGACAAGGAACTTGATATAATCTCTACTAACTATTTTGCTTGAGGAGAAAAATAGTTGGTTGATTGTTTATTTAATAAACTAAGAATGCAATGAAAATTAGTCTAAAAAATATATAATAAATAAATCTAGCCATCTAGGGCGTAGGAAATCCTCTAGATTCTTGTATGATCAAGCTTCTATTAGTTTCTATAAAATGTCAGATTAATTATGTGATTAAATAAGATCTTGTTAATCTCAAACTCTCGCTTTGTTGATTAACTATTAGATTTAGACGTTATTAATTCAATTCTCACACGCTAGTTTTATTGAATGAATTAATAAAAGTTTAACCAAAATTTATCCTAAAGCAAAGTTAATCTTATTCTTACAAGCTAGTTCCATTGGTTAGTCTAAAAAAGCATATTTAATTTAGGGTTATTAGCATATTTTAATCACTTTAATCCCGACTTTTTAGATTCTTTCAATGTCATATCATAGTTGAACTAAGTCGTAACAAAGACTTTTTCAAATTACAAGGTAGGTCGAGGGAGAGGAATGTTAGTTGAGAATCGAATCTTGGACTTGAAAAAGTGGCATTTTCTCCAACTGAGAGAATATCCGATTATCAAGTTCCCACAAGTAGAGATGACAATTTGTATTTAACCTAGTTCGACTCGATCCAACAAAAATAATCCAATTCAAATCCAAGGAAACGATCGAAGTCTAATTCCGAATACATTTATATACTTTGACTCTGACTCCAAGTCAGATCTTAGCAAAATCTGATAATCTGACTTGACTCAGAGTCTGATTTTAGGAATATATGACATTTGATTTTGACTTGTTTTAATATTTATTTTTCTAATTTATTTCAATCAAATTTGTAATTTTTAGCTACAATTTAATCATATAAATGTGCCTTTCGACTATTATTTATGTGTTTATCATTGGTGGTTGGGTTATTAGACCCCATCGTAGAAGGATTTTCTCCCGGACTTCAACAATGTTTAACTTTGTTGTTGTAACACCCCATCTAATATCTACCTTATAAGCTAAGGTGCTACTATATGTATTCCAAATTTACACTTTAATAAATCTTTAATATGCACTATAAATATGAAACTCAACTTGAATAAATAATTTAATGTGAACTCAAAATCCAATATAAATAAACTCAAAAGTACCTACAACCTCATTAAAGAATAGGTCTCAAATACTAAACTGATTGGTCAACTATTAATAAAATTCAATACTAAACTAAAGCTACTATGAATTGATAAAATAAATACTATGATATATTACGTCACTCCGCGATATCCCCACTTAGCAATCGTCAACTCCCGTAATCTACCTGCAATCTAAAAATCAAAACGAAAAGATGTCAACCACGGAAGGTTGAGCGAGTAGACACACCTCATGTAAAACATTTTTATATTTTCATTAAAACATGCTTTCACAAACAGGGAGAAGAGAATAACACATATTATCAAAATAAAAATCCTAGACCTTCGTGCGCACTAAGTATCTAGTTGAGAGGATACTCTATAGCTCTAAGACTATGTCTCTCTCGGGTGAAGCTAGCCAATTTCTCTGAAAGAGGAGGTCTTGGACCCTCAAATGGTACAACTATGAAAGAAAGTGAGAAGGAAAAACAGAGCTAACAATCAACAACAATAAACAAGTGTTTAATGAGGTATCTATGGATACCTCCCCTTGAATAAAAGTATCTTATCATTAATATAATCCACATTACACTAATGACTCAACTTACAAACTTGAGAACAACCTCTCAAGTTAGTGAATCCATTCAATAATGGATGTCACCCATAAACCAACACAAAGAAGGAGAAGACTCTTTTGGTTACCAAACCCTAGCTTTCTCTCTTGTGTAGTCTCTTTACTTACTCCTAGTAGTGTTCTAAGACCCTATATATAGTCCTACAACATAATAGAAGCCCTAACACAAAAGCCCTAAAGGCCCACACAAAACCGGAACAAAACAGAAAGTCGTAAAGACGTCTTCGCTGAAGCCCGCTCGATCGAGCAGACCCGCTCGACCTGTCGAGCGCCTTCACACGAGCTACTGCCTTGATCCTGCACTTTCGCTCGACCGAACCATACCTGCTCGGGTGGTCGAGCAGTCTTCAACACCCTCTGTTCTTCAGTTCGTGGCTGCTGCTGGCTTGGTTTAAGCATGTTCCTTGTTCCTTGGAACATCCTCCTCGACCCATGCCACGATCAACGCATCCCGAAGACCCTCCAAATGTGGGAGATTTGATGATTGCTCTAACAATCTCCCCCTCAAGCCCAAATCTCCCATCATCAACTTGTGACACCACTCTTGGTGTCCTAATCACAACCTCAACATAGGATTTGGGTCTTGGCTCCCCCTCAAGACCAAACCCATCATCAACACTCTTTGTGCACCACTTATCATTGTGGCTTCCATCATCAAAAGTCACTCTCCTTAGTGACTTGAGTCTTGTACCCCTCTTAACATGATGCAATCCTCCACTCATTAGCAACACATGGCCATTATTGCCCATCACTCCCTTCAAGTGCACCAAGCACCCCTTTGCCACCTTCAAGACTCCATCACCTTGAGTCTTCATGGTGTACTCTCTAATCTCCTACATGAGATTAGATTCCTCATCATCTTAGGAATGTACCTTACACCCCTAAGCTTCCTCACAATGCCATTGTGCATTCTCAAATGCACTTCACGAATGGCCTTAATCATAACTTACTCACCACTAGGCAAGGTCACCCTCTCATGCTCAAGAGCCATCACCCTTGTAAACAAGCTCTTGTCTCTACAAATATGATAAGGGTGTACGGAGTAAACACCCAATCACCATCATCATCACACTTGGCCAATAGCACATGACCATCCTCAACAACACTCTTGGTCTTCTTCACAAGACCCACATCAAGGTTTGGGAGCTCCTTCTTCTCTACAATCCCTTTCTTCAAAGTTGTTGCCTTCTTCACCTTCTCAAGTGGAAGAACCCTCTTCTTCCCTTTGAGCTTCTCATCATCACCAACCTCCATAGTTGGCTTCTTCATCTCCCTTAAAAGCTTGAAGCTTTTAAGGTCCTTCTTATACCTATTGCAAGTGTATTGAATATGGCCTCTCTTGTGGCAATGGAAGCACACTTTATCCCCATACTCAACCCTTTCCTTCTTGACACAGATTTTCCCCTTCTTTGATGGATTTCTCTTAATGACCTTTCCATCTCCCATAGATGGAGTATCATCAACCTTCATACCAACCCCCATGGATGGTACTTCAACAACAATGCTACTACCCTTAGTAGCTCCCTCAAGTGTTTCAACTCTCAATAGCAAAGAGTCTATCACTAACCTTTGCTCTACCACCATTGTTAATTAGCTCTCCTTCTCTCTTGAGAACTTCATTAACAATCTCTCCATCTCTTGATTACCCACTGATTTTCTCTCACCCAAGGTTTCAATAAACCCTAATGGCTTCAACAAACCATTCAAATACTTCTCAACTTCAACCATCTTTCTTCTACCTATCTCCAAGCCTTCCCTCACTCAATACCCAAAGGAATAACACACCAAGCTCTGATACCAATTGAAAGAGGAGGTCTTGGACCCTCAAATGGTAGAACTATGGAAGAAATTGAGAAGGAAAAACAGAGCAACAATCAAGAGAACAATCAACAACAATAAACAAGTGTTTAATGAGGTATCTATGGATACCTCCCCCTCAATAAAAGTATCTTATCATTAATATAATCCACATTACACTAATGACTCAACTTACACACTTGAGAACAACCTCTCAAGTTAGTGAATCCATCCAACAATGGATGTCACCCATAAACTAACACAAAGAAGGAGAAGACTCTTTTGGTTACCAAACCCTAGCTTTCTCTCTTGTGTAGTCTCTCTACTTACTCCTAGTAGTGTTCTAAGACCCTATATATAGTCCTACAACATAATAGAAGCCCTAACACAAAATTCCTAAAGGCCCACACAAAACCGGAACAAAACAGAAAGTCGCAAAGACGTCTTCGCTGAAGCCCGCTCCATCGAGCAGACCCGCTCGACCTGTCGAGCGCCTTCACATGAGCTACTGCCTTGTTCCTGCACTTTGGCTCGACCGAGCCATACCTGCTCGGGTGGTCGAGCAGTCTTCAACACCCTCTGTTCTTCAGTTCGTGGCTGCTGTTGGCTTGGTTTAAGCATGTTCCTTGTTCCTTGGAACATCCTCCTCGACCCATGCCACGATCAACGCATCCCGAAGACCCTCCAAATGTGGGAGATTTAGTGATTGCTCTAACATTCTCAATGGTAATTCGCCTCAAAATATAGCAGAGACCCAAATGTCTCCTGCTCACAATATCATATCAAGGAGGATAGACCCATGGTCTTTTAAGTATCACTCCACATAACAAATCCACAATATCAGATATGTAATTTTCATGTTAAAAATTTCAGTATTAATAGATTAGACTGGCCAATCTCTTTTTGAAAGAGAGGCCCTATCTACACACCTGTAACTCAGTTGTCGGGTGCCGGTCACCAACAACTACTAAGATTAATAAAAGGGTTTCTCTACGAAACCGTCTCTTGAACCAAACAATAATACTAGTTACTAACTGTAACTGAATCGATATACATAACGTCATACAAAACCTAGACTCAATTAAATTTATCCTATTACATCTCCCCCTAACAATAAACTCAAAATAACCCGAGAAATTTTATCAATTCCTACTACTATAAGACTTACGATAAACTATAAATTTATATACCCCAAATTCCAATTTCATCTATCAAAATATTAGTCATATATATACATATATATATTTTACTTGTTTCTTTGATTATATACCTAAATTTTCGTCCTTTCTAATAACTTAATAATTGTATGAACTATAAAATCTCATTGGGTCAAGACTTAATATTAGGCAGATGAAACAAGGAATAATGTATAATAATAAGGAAAAAGATAAAACTAAAAGAAAATTTTAAAAAAAGCAAAATTACAATACACTTACTTTAACGTACCAACCGAAGGCTAATAAACAATTCCTTGTGATCTCAATTTAAAAACAATGGATTACACTAGTGTTAGAAAAGAGCAGATAAATACAAAGGCAAATTAAAGGGAGTGAATTTGCTATTGTTTTTCAACGAATTCTTTGGAACAGGGATCGAACAGGGAGAAATATGCCAAGAGAGAAAACTGATATTAAGGGAGTAAAAGGAGTAATAAGAGTATAACGGTTGTTGTCGGTTTTGTAGGAGAAAAATAACTGATATTATTATAAGGTTATAACTATGATCATGTATTTATAGTAAGATGTTAAGGTTAGGGTAAATTTTATCTTAGTGGGCTTCTAAAAATAGTAAATTAGTTAGATCCTAAAAATTAGGCTAATTGATCTAGATTGAATTCTAAAAAAATGCCCCAATAATTAGTTTTACCAACTAAACATAATAATCTGATTCTTGTAATATATAATCCAATTAAATGCTATTATAATTTATTATTATTATTTTTCTTCCAAGTTATATATCTTAAAATAATTTGTTCCCAAAATTTCGTAATGCCCAACTTAAAACAAACTTCGTCCTCGAAGTTAAACCTAATATAAAATACCCATATCATATTTGTCTCAAAACAAGCTCCTCAAAGTCTCAAACTAATAATATTTTTGAGCTAACTATATTTCCCAAGGTATATACAAAATAACCACAATAATGATTATCCTCATTGTACTATCCTAAATGTACGTAATCCGAAATCTTACGATTCTACCCAACTTGAAATAAATTTCGTCCTCGAACTTACTTAAGTGGAAAATACTAAACACTTCTAACGAACTAGTGAGATGCAACACTAACTAACTACATATACGGGTAGCATATAAATATATATTACCTGTTCAAACAAATGCGGGTACTCACGCCTCCTGGCATTCTCAGCCTCCCATGTGGCTTCTTCAACAATGTGGTTTGACCACAACACTTTGACAAGTGCAACACTACCTCGATGGGTATCACGAGTCTTCCTATCTAAGATTTGAATAGGGGTCTCCCCGTAGTGTACAGTATCATCAATAGTGAGTTGGTCTGGCACCAAAATATGAGAATCGTCCTTCAAATATTGTCTCAACTGAGACACATGGAATACATCGTGGACGCGGTCAATCGAAGGTGGTAAAGCAAGTAGATAAGCAACCTCACCAATACGCTCTAAAATCTCGTATGACCCAATAAATCTTGGGCTAAGCTTGCCTTTCTTACCGAATCTCATAACACCACGTGTCGACGATACCCTAAGGAATACTTTGTCTCCAATTTGGAACTCAAGCAGTCGACGTCGTTGATCAGCATAACTCTTTTGACGGTCTTGTGCAGCTCTCATCCTGTGGCGTATGATACGAATCTGGTCGATCATATCCTGAATCAATGGCGGTCCTAATACTATTGCCTCAGTTGCATCGTCCCAACACAGTGGACTACGACATCTACGACCATATAAGGCCTCAAATGGTGCCATCTGGATACTAGCATGATAACTATTATCATACGAAAACTCAATCATATCTAGTTTATCCTCCCAAGAACCTCCAAAATCAAGTAAACAAGCGCGCAACATATCTTCTAGTGTCTGGATAGTACGCTCTGTTTGACCATCAGTTGCTGGATGAAAAGCGGTACTCATCTTCAACTTCGTGCCCAAGGAATCTTGTAACTTCTGCCAGAAGTTTGAAAGGAAACCTAGCATCACGATCAGACACAATGTCTCCAGGAACCCTATGTTGTCTGAGCACATATCGTCTGTAGGCCATAGCGAGCTGGTTTTTGCTCCACGTGTCCTTCATTGGGATGAAGTGAGCCGACTTTGTCAATCGGTCAACAATAACCCAAATCATGTTGTTACCCCTGGGTGTTCTAGGCAACTTGCATACAAAATCCATAGAAATTGACTCCCATTTCCACTCGGGAACGGGGAGTGGGTGAAGCAATCCTTGTGGTCTTCGATGATTAGCTTTGACTTTTTGACAAGTCAGACATCTGCTGACAAACTCAGCAACATTACGCTTCCCAAAATGATCTCTTTAAATCGTTATATAGCTTATCCCCACCCGGATGGATAGAATAAGCTGAGTTGTGAGCCTCTCGAAGGATACGTTGTCGTAATTCTAGATCTTCAGGAATACACCATCGCCCATCAAACCTCAAACTACCATCCTCATGTATACTAAAATGTTGATATGGTGTGTCAATAATCAATGAAGCCTTTAATACAAGCCTTGTGTCCTTAATTTGACGTTGTCTAATCTCGTCAAATAAGTCCGACTGAACCTTCATCACTGCCGATACGGTACCAGGCTGAACTAACTCAATGTCCAATTTATGTAACTCATGTCTCAAACGTACCCTAGACAAAACGATACATATATTATGCACTGTCTTTCTACTTAAGGTGTCAGCAATAACATTCGCCTTTCCTTCATGGTACTGAATCTCCATTTCGTAGTCTTTAATCGACTCTAACCAACGCCTCTGTCTCATATTCAGGTCACGTTGAGTAAAAATAAACTTCAAACTCTTGTGATATTCGTCTGATAGAACCTTAAAGTTTGTTCCATATAATAATGTCGCCAGATCTTAAGTGCAAATACGACGGCAGCAAGCTCCATGTCGTGCGTCGGGTAGTTCACCTCATGTATCTTCAACTGTCGTGAAGCATACACAATAACTCGTCCATTCTGCATGACTACACAACCCAATCCATGCTTCGACGCATCCGTGTGTAACTCGAAGTCAGACTCACCATCGGGTAGTGCGAGGATTGGGGCAGATGTGAGATGAGACTTCAGAGTTTGGATGGCTTCCTCACAATGCACATCCCATACAAACTTACACTCTTTCCTCGTGAATTGTGTTAAAGGTCGCGCAATCTTTGAGAAGTCCTTAACAAAACGCCGGTAGTAACCAGCTAGACCAAGAAAACTGCGAATCTCCGATGCGTTCTTGGGTGTCGCACAAGATGATACTGCCTCAATCTTTGATGGATCAACAGAAACTCCATCACGAGAGATAATGTGCCCCAAAAAGGCAACGCTCTCTAGCCAAAACTCACATTTCTCAAACTTAGCGTACAACTAATGATCTCGCAAGGTTTGCAGTACGATCCTAAGATGTTCGGTGTGATCCTCCACATTCTTGGAATAAACTAAGATATCATCGATGAGTATAACTACGAATTGGTCTAGGAAGGCATTGAAGATGTTGTATGAGAGCCATGAATGCGGCAGGTGCGTTCGTTAACACAAATGGCATTACTGTGAACTCATAATGGCCATATCGTGTACGAAAGGCAGTCTTTGGAATGTCCTCCGGAGAAATGTTCAACTGGTGGTATCCGGATCTCAAATCAATCTTTGAGAATACTGTGGCTCCTCGAAGTTGGTCAAAAAGGTCATCAACCCTTAGGAGCGGGTACTTATTCTTAACGGTTACTCGGTTCAACTCTCTATAGTCCACATAGAGCCTAAACGATCCATCTTTCTTCTTAACAAACAACAATGGTGCACCCTATGGAGATACACTAGGTCTAATATAACCCTTATCTAACAGCTCCAGTAGCTGAATCTTCAACTTCTCTTGATCCTTTGGAGCCATGCGATAGGGAGCCTTAGAAATAGGTCTTGCTCCTGGAACAATATCTATAGTAAGGTCTACTGCTCTCCTAGGTGGCAATCCAGGTATCTCAGAAGGGAAAACATCAGCGAATTCACTCACAACAGGTATGTCCCTAAGGTTTGGTATACTTTGCTCAACATCTCTAACGTGGCATAGGATCATAGGGTAGTTGCGTCTTAATTAAGACTTCAGCTTCATGACCGAGATACTCTTAGTGCGATTCCTAGGTATAAATCCCCTAAATGATAGATAGTCTTTGGCCACTAGGACCCCGAATGGATACCTTCTTTAACCAACAATCGATTTGAGCTCTATATTTATCTAACCAATCCATACCCAATATCACATCAAAGTGATCTAAAGGAAACTCAATCAAGTCAACAAGTAAAGATACACCTAAGAAGTCAAGAGACACATCAAGATAGGCTTTAACACAAGTTAGTGCCTATTCAAAAGACATCATTGGTACGACTTGTTTTTTGTTATTAAGTAAAACTTCAGCGAATTGTAGCATATTTGAGTTATTTAGTTGAAGTCTTAGAACTTGGAAATACATTTATGTAGTGTTTGGGAACAAGTATTTCATTTCAAATTATGGATTTCAATTATGAAATCATAAATGAAGAATTGAGAATGACAAGGTTTGGGTAGTTATTCTCAAATCCTCAACTTTAACTACTTTGAAAACAATGGTGGAATAATATAATACCAACGTAATTGATGGAACTTAACTACTTTGATTTGCCAAACAATAGATTTTCGCCAATTCCATATTTCCAAATGAAATCATGGTTCCCAAACATGGCATTAGGAGTATTTATTAAGTAGAACTTGAGATAATCATAGCTTACTCAAACGATAATATTTTTATAAATTTACGTATTGTAAAAAAATTGTGATTTTTTGAAAAAACGATGCCATATTCTGATTCCGCAGAAGGTTCGAAAATTTGAATCCAAATGAGAAGTAGATATGAAAAAAATCCTTAACATTTATTCAGAGCAAAATTGAAGTATATACTACTCCCTCCAACACAATTCAATTGTCCCTGTTACGGGGTCAATTATAAACCCGTAATTTATTTAGTCAAACCATAAATCGCCACCTTAGTCTAATAACTTCCTAAAATAACTATCTCATGTAACCGCCACGTAACTTCCATTAACGACATTAACCGACTAATAACCTCTCTAGAAATAACCTCCTTCTACCATTATAAATAGAGGTTACATACATTATTTGCAAGAACCAAGTTTTCATATTCTTACCATATTCCACAAAAAATACACCGCCCTCCTACTTACAATCAAGATTCAACCATATATCCCTTCATGATCTGAACTCATCCTATAATCCGTTCATCTTGCTTTCATTAATTATCATATATTCATCACTTTCGGTTTCCCGATCTGACTTTAGCGTTGGAGGGGTTTTCCGGGAAACCACCCCCGGGCAAGGCTAACGTTGTATTGCAGGATTCGAGGTCTCATCATCGAAAGGATCAAGCATATTAATAATCGTCCCCGATTACATCTATCTCCAGATATTTTAAGTGTCTTTTGCACTTCTTCGTTTTATTACCGAAACAGTCCCATTTTCTTATTTGGACAATTCACTTCAATTGTCCCATTTTCTTTTGTCTATCTTTTTTTTACCTTAATACTCCCACTTTTCCAATTTCCATACTCAACTACCACCTTACAATTAATTTAATTAATTAAAATACCCAACTATCACCTTTTTGATAGACCCCATCCCACTCTTAGTATCCGTGCCCAACTCAAATGAGAGTATTAAATTGAGTTTAAGGGAATATTTCGATCTTGAGTATGACGAAAGTTGTCATCCTAGACTTGTAAACCTTTTGCATCAGGCAGCTACATTTCGTACCCACTTTCTAAAGATCCAACTCCTCATAGAATCTTCCTACGTTGAGGGATTAGAATAATTAGACCATTTCTCCAATTCTTGCGCACCAAACTATTGGAGTTAGAAGACAAATACGATTAAAATTCAATTTGTTTCAACAAACCCAAATAAATTTCTTTAAAGTATGATAGAAATGTCTTGCATTTCCCCATCAATACAATAAATTAAAAGCAAACCGTCAAAAATACAAAAATCAGATCAAAGATGTCATTTTTAAGAAACATCCTTAAACCCTCTAATCTGAAATCGAAAACCCAGTTTTCAGTTTCATCATCAACCCTTTACAACTCTCTGTTTCCTTCTAAGTACTGTACTTCTGCTTCTGTTACATACCATGCAGGACTTCAACCCACTAAGCCCGAAGAAAAGCCCAGAGTGGTTGTTTTGGGTTCTGGATGGGCTGGATGTAGGCTCATGAAGGAGATTGATACCAAAATATATGATATAGTTTGTGTATCACCAAGAAATCATATGGTTTTTACACCATTGTTAGCATCAACTTGTGTTGGAACTCTTGAATTTAGGTCTGTTGCTGAGCCTATTGGGAGGATTCAACCTGCTATTTCAAGTGAACCTGGTTCTTATTATTTTCTTGCTAATTGTACATCTGTTGATACCAAACAACATGAGGTAATTTTTTCAATTAATTTAGGTGGTAATTTTGGAAGTTGGAACCTTTTGATTTTTGGATCATGGGTTTATTGTTTATTGCGGAAATATAATGTTTTTTGTAATCAGGAATATATGTTATGTTGATTGATCCGAAATGTAACTAATCTATTTGGTTTATTTTAAACATTTAAATGTAATCAGGAATATATAGTCTATTATCATGTAGGACAGTAGGAGTATGAGACATAAGTGTAGATTTTTGAATTTTTTTTAGACATAAGTGAGTTGAAGGAATAATAACATGTTTTGGTATGTTCAATGATGGCTAGGTAGCTGCCAATTCTTGTTTGTTTGGAGATGTTTATGGAAATTTTTTGAATAGGACATGGGAATTGTGAACTTGTTTGTTTTGAATGCGGGCTATATTGGCATTTGCATATGAGCTTAATCAAGATGTTTGTATTTCTGTTGATTGATTGATTGAGCTCACCGCTGATTAATTTAGGGTTGGTTCTGTGTATGTTAGGTACACTGTGAGACTGTCACGAATGGAGCTCAGTCATTGGATCCATGGAAGTTCAAAATATCATATGACAAATTAATTGTTGCATCAGGGGCAGAAGCCTCTACATTTGGAATCAATGGGGTGCATGAACATGCAATTTTTCTTCGTGAAGTTCATCATGCTCAAGAGATCCGGAGAAAACTGCTCTTGAACTTGATGTTGTCTGATATACCCGGTATGGAGAACACTACATGGTTCATTCCTTTCTCATTTAAGTAAACTGATTTTTAACTCTATGCATTTGTCTGTTTTTTCTTGTGGTGCTAGGTGTCTCTGAAAAGGAGAAGCAACGGCTTCTGCATTGTGTTGTTGTGGGGGGTGGTCCTACTGGCGTTGAGTTCAGTGGCGAGCTCAGTGATTTCATAATGAGGGATGTCCGTCAAAGATATGCACATGTCAAAAACTATGTCCATGTCACCTTGATAGAGGTCTGACTAGCTGTTGTTTAATAAGTTCTTTCTGTTACGTCCACTTTTATTTTGCCAAAGTTAGTTTTAGCCTAATGATATGGATTTAGGATACCCTTTGATGACATGATGATCTATTGAGTACCAGAATTTCTATCTGTTTGCAGGCAAATGAAATCCTATCTTCCTTTGATGACCGTCTCAGGCATTATGCTGTCAAACAGCTGACTAAGGTAACAAATTTATCTTTCCGAAGAATATTTTTCTCCTTGTGTATATATGTTTATGGAAGATGTTAATCATATCCAAAATCGTAGTGGTTGGACATGTTAATCATCAAATTTGTAGTCGTAAATGTCATTTTTATGGATTTTGAAAGAGGCAAGAATAACAAAGGATTGTTGGGCTTGATTAGAATTAACTGAACTGCTACCTCCTTAAGGAGAATACCTCACAATGGAAAATATAACATCAAAAGTAGGAGAAAAAAAATTGAAGGATTGGCACAATTTGGGAAGGTGAAAGGATAAACATCTCAAACTCTCACATCTCATTAGGTGGCTCCTCTTATGCAAATCCTTCATAGAAAATCCAATGGATGAAAGTATATTGTCGTTGCTGATGCTGTACCACATTGTGGTGGATGCTTCTGGTTTCTGCCACAATCTTCACCTTGGATGCAATTGAACTTTTTTTAACCTTTTTTTTTTTTTTTTTGAAAATACTTGGAAAAATAAGTGCTTACCCAAACTACTTGGAAAAATATTTGGTTAAATGTGTTCCTGAAATGCTCCAAGGTAAGTGGACTTACCTATGCTGCATTTCAGACGAAAAAAAATTGAGGAACAGCTAAACTCGCTGTTAGTAACTGCGACTTCACCAAAAACCAAAATCGCTGTTACTAACAGCATTTTCCCCCTTTGTCCAAAACGCATCCCCCAACCCATTAAGGTAGTTAATCGCTGTTAGCAACAACGATTTCCTTTGAAGCTTATTTTTCCAATACGTTTGGAAAAGCACTTATTTATCCAAATATTTTCAAATAAAAAGCTTAAAAAAAGTTCGAATTGCTATATCCTCCTCAAAATCTATAATTTTGTTTCATTTTTCTCAATTTCTCAACTTTTATTTGTTATTGTTAGCATTAGTCATAGCTCGAACTTGATTGGAGTATTGTAGGGTCCTTCATCCTCTTTCCTGTAAAACAGAGCATAAAACATCCCTAGGCAAACAAGGACCACCCAGCTTAACCAATTGAGTACCTTCAACCTATATAGTAGGTATTCGTTTTATGGACGTCTTGAAGGGGGGTGTTCATAAACTCAGTTTCAAGATAGATAAGACAAGCCATTATTTTGTTTTTATGAAACTTGAAAGTATTTTCCAAATGTCTCCAAGTATGCACTGCCTTGTCTTTGTCATCAAACTTGAAAGTAAATAATATAACCAGTTCTATGTATCCATTGAAGCACAATAGCATCAAGGGCGCCCAGAGAGCTGTTTGGCAGCCAGATCAGATTCCTCGTTTGATGCGGTTCTTGGTTACATGGTTTTGTCTTGTGCTCTGAAGGTGGACCGACTTGATCAAGCACATGTTTAGCACGGGCATTAAGCTTAAATATGGTCATTCAATTCTGGTTTTGACTATTATCCGTGTCAACCAAGATGGAAAATTGCAACTTTGATGTTAGAAACAATTGTGGCTGAAATGTGAGCTAGATTAGAGTCTAAGTTCAATACTCACACTCTAATATCACCAAGATCGAAAGGTATAAAGTACCTTGATGAATAAAATATAGTTTCAATGAAAATAACAATGTTAGAAGGAAATTAAAATGCTAACAATGACACAAGTATTTACGAGGTTCACTCAATGTAGGCTACGTCTTCGGAGGTGTGTAGTATCTTTGTTTATACTATAACAATGGAGTTTCAACAACTCTTACAATGAATGATTATGATTGAGAGTAAGAGAGACTAGGGATATGTGTTTAGGCAAGGGGTTTGTGTTTGATGTTTTTGATGATTTACAATAGGCATATGAGTTCCCCATTTAATAAGGCCTTGAATATAGCATAATAATCAGCTCCAAGAATATGAACAGTCGAAAAACAACATCCTAAGCCTTCTACAAGAACCTTGTGTAGATCCAGATTCTTCTACTTTTTAGCTTCTCCATTAAGTACATTAATTATACACTTAACTATCACCATTAAGCCACATGTATAAGACATACTTCAATGCCTTCTTAACTTCATGCATTGATTGCATTCTTAAACACCACATTATACCACTTTAACACCCATTATAATTCACATGTTAATGCACTTCATTAAGACACACTTAAAACACCACACTTTTAAGTCATTCTTACTTCACCAATAGGATTCCACATCTCTATGCACACATCAGTGCATAGACTTTATTTGTGCACTCAAGTCACAATTACTTCAACAGTGGTAGAATGAATATTTGTTTATGCCACCGGGAGAGGAAAAGGAATAGCGAAGAAGATGGGAGTCTAAGGATTAATGCAGGGAAAAAAGGGCTGAAGGAAAACAAAAAAATGTACAATTTCCGATACAACTTTTTCATTTGAAACAAACCTATCTTTTTCATGCACCCAAGATACTTTCTTGTTATTGGGAAGTTTAGTTAGCATAGTAAAAAAATGTGGTTTTGGCTGTGATCATGATAGAGATCACAGTGATGCCGTGACGCGGATGATACAATTGTTGTATCACCAAATATCAGCCAAGATAATGAGGTTTCGTAAAGTTCGGGTAATATCAGTTATTTTGCTTGATAAAATTGAAAACCTTTACATCTCGGTCGATACGCTATAATGCATCCTTGTTTTGACACCTTGTTCATTAGATTAACAGTACTATATAGTTATAAATTATAATGTAATACTTTCAAAAGACATCATTCTATGAAGATGGGGTAATCAAGATAAGTACGTTAAGATAAATTGTTGGACATACTTTAAATCATATTATATAGAATTCAAAATAAAGACATACGAGAGTTTTTATGTCTCAAATATTGAAGCCTAAATGGGAGAACTGTTTTTCCTTTGGTTTGTTCTTTGATTAAAAAAATGGATCAGTTAGAAAAATGTAAGGTGGAAACTTTGAGGAGTTAAGATAAGGGAGAGGTACAATAATTGAACAATGACATGAAATATTGGAAGTTGGAATGAAAGAAGAATATCCATGAGCGATCTCTTACATAGATTTGTTTCGCTTCACGTAGCCGACTCCGCACTGTTGGGAAACAAGACTTTAGCATTATTGTAGGTTTACTTTGAGTTACTGTCTGTAAAGTTTTGCAACTTGCAGATTGATTACACTGGCTATCTAATGTTACTTTGGCCTAAAAAGTAAAAAATTCGTAGCTGCAGAAAAATGCAAAGTTTCGTGAGCTTCATTATTAGTACTCCAATCTTTTTGGATTGGGCATCTTTTATTTATAATAGTTTGATTGGGTTTATATGAATACTGCTATGTTATCAAAGAAAGTGAATTGGATTTTGAACTGGCGGTCGTGAATCTGTTTTAGAAGTTTATTACACACTAGATTAAAGGTATTGATGTAACTGTAAAAATTCACTTTGTTATTCATTTTTTAATTTCATAGTTTCTCAGACAGGAGTTCGGCTAGTCCGTGGAATTGTCAAAGACGTACAGCCTGACAAGTTAATTCTTAGTGACGGCTCGGAAGTTCCCTATGGGCTTTTAGTGTGGTCTACTGGTGTTGGTCCTTCACCTTTCGTGAAGAATCTTGAGGTTGAAAAGTCACCTGGTGGAAGGTCAGATATTTGCTATGAATATATAGATTTTACTTAATCTTTTTTTCTGAAATTGTTCGGTTGTTTGAAATTTGAGTAGGATTGGCATCGATGATTGGTTACGTGTTCCTTCTGTTCAAGATGTGTATGCAATAGGTGATTGTGCTGGTTTCCTTGAAAGTACCGGCAAGCCTGTTCTCCCTGCTTTGGCACAGGTAAAACTCGAGCTTAATCTTTGCTCACCCATCTATTTCATAACCCTTCGTCCCCTTAAATACTAAGAACTAAAAAGTGCCAGTATCTTTATGATCTTGACTTATGATTGGATCGTCAACATTGATTATAACAGGTACGTATTAAGTCGATTTTAGGTAATAAATCTACTCGATAAAACACTCGCAATTTCTGGACTTCAGTTTTAGGAGGATTGTTATTTCATCTCTTTTAACACGTGCTTGATCCTTACGTCGTTCCAAATGAAGAAAGAATCTTCCTTCTTGCAACAGGTAGCAGAGCGACAAGGAAAATATTTGGCGAAGTCTTTGAATAGGCTTGGTAAAGCTGGTGGAGGGCGTGCAAACAGCGCAGCAGATATTGATCTGGGAGAACCTTTTGTGTACAAGCATTTAGGATCCATGGCAACTATTGGAAGATACAAAGCACTTGTAGACATTAGGCAGAGCAAGGTGATGGGAGTAAAAATCTTAAGTTCCTTCTAGCTAGGAACAGCTAACACGTTACTCACACAATAGTTCATTTTCTACAGGATGCGAAGGGCTTGTCCTTAAAAGGTTTCCCTAGTTGGTTTATCTGGCGCTCTGCATATCTTACTCGAGTTTTAAGCTGGAGAAATCGACTCTATGTGGCCATTAATTGGTTAACTACTTTTCTGTTTGGCCGTGACATAAGCCGAATATAGAAACTGTAAGAAACTCTCTCCTTTTATGTTTCCTGAAATCCTACTCTTGTCGGCCTAACTACTTTTCTGTTTCGTGAAGTACTGCATATTAGTGTTGTATTTCTTTCCTTACGGAACTTGTATCGATCTCAGGATTCTCCCACTATAATCGTTTTGCAGGCGATAGGAGCCACTCCAAACAAGGAAATAATAAAAAGAATCACAAATATATACATAAAGAGGATAGCTTTGTAGTTGTCAATTTCTGGTTTCTTAGTATTTTTTTTTCCAACAGTTGACATTATCATACGAAGAATTGTGGAACAAGTGATAGTTTTGACTTTTAGAACAAAACATCATGTCATAATGATCAAGGTATTTAGTTTTGTTCGTTCAGTCATGAAATTCTATGTGACTAATTTTCATGCAAATAGGATTATCAAACCTAAGTGAAGGTTTCTAATTCAATTTAAAGGTGTGTTTGGTATTGAACCATTGATAATTTTTTTTCATATTTTTTTCCATAAATACTATTACCAAGCATTTTATTTTATGCTTGTTTGACCAATTAAAAGGCCAAAATCAAATTGATGAATGATTTGCTAAACTGAACCATCATCATTATGATTCCCAGTGTATCCCGCCTATAAAAATACTATGGTATGTTGAACATTTAGTGTCTAATAATCCAAAGTTTATAATCACTAAGTACTACTACAGTAATAGGACAATATGTATTAAATACTAGGTCCAAAAAAAGTTTAAAGGATAGGACAAAATGAAAATAAGAAAAACCAAGTCAGCACAAAAATCCGACTCGACTTTCCTTGGTATAGACTTAAAGCTGACTCGACTTTAGGTTCTGGAAAACAGTTTTTGTCTAGAAGGAAAAGCCGAGTCGACTTTCCTTGATGGGGTCATACAGCCGACTCGACTTTTGCCCCTGATATGACCGTTGGGTCTCTTCTTGATCCTTGAATTAATTGCATTGGATTCCTATTCTTAATTCACTCTAATTCAGAAGTTACAAAGGATTTAAATGGTGAATAATGCTCATGAATGCTATAGATTAATGGTATTGAATGTGTGATCATCAATTTGATCGTTAAGGGTGATTATTAAGGCCATGACTCTTAGATATACTCTTGTAGTATAAATAGGGGCTTGGTGTTGAGTAGAAGGTGCACTTTTAATGAAATTCTTTTTCTCTTATTCTCATTTGCTTGTGTTCTTTCCAAGAGAGTAATTAAATCTTGTTTAGAGCTTCCAAATCTTATAGTTTCTAAACACTTTGCCATTAAGTTATATACTCTAAGTACTAAGAGTATATTGTGTTGTTTGTATCTCTTTGTGGATTTCCAATCATCAAACCCAAGTAACTTTGTAGGGGAAATATCACAAAAGGAAAGTGATCACACGCCTACAACAAGTATTAAGTTTTCGGGTAACAGTTATCGTTACAAAGCAATCTTCAAGTTGTTTAGTATTGTTATTTGTAAGTTTATTTTTGTCATCAACAAAAGGATAAATACAAATTCTAGTTTGTGATTTGTATCTGCATTATTTAGTCTTAATATAGTAAGGGTCTTGGGAGGGAAGGAGTGTAGCAACCCATACCCATAAAGGATGATACGACCAATGAACCCCAACCTTGAGATTGATCCACAGAATGATGGGTCTGTAGAAACACTTAGAGATTATGAATGCACTATCCTAATATTTAACCGTACGATCAACTAAAAAATAGAAAAACTAATTTCCTACGTTTACTTTAGTTGACCAACTTCTCCAGACCTGTTTCGTTGGGAACACTGCACTGTCTCTATCAGCACTTATATGAGTTTATCAATTCTTGGAACAGTAGACATCAATTCCATTTTGACATTCCAAATGATCTTCTATACTGACTATTTTGACTTTTGACTTTGACTTTGACATGTACAATATCCTTTAAACAAGCTTTTTAGGTGCCATCGATGACTTTAGTAAAATCGGATATACGACTTACAAAACAATCTCTAAAACTTGTTTGTTTATAAATAATGAAGTCATCATCAAAACTTAAGAGGGCCAACAGGGTCCCTGTAAAGAAGAAGAGTTAGTGAACTTAAACTACTAGCTTGTATCTTAATATACAAGTTTGACCCTTAACTTAACAAATTGGAAATAAAAGAAATATATATATATATATATATATATATATATATATATATATATATATATATATATATATATATATATATATATATATATATATATATATATTATATATATATATATATATATATATATATATATATATATATATATATATATATATATATATATATATATATATATATATATATATAGATAAATAAAATAGCTAAATAAAAACAATTAAAGGAGTGATATAGAAAAGGCTAAGACAAAAACAAGAACATCAACTGGTAGGCGAAAGGGGGTTAGTGGTCTAAAACATGGATAAGTCGCCTCTAACTACTCCTATCCTTGGTCAGGTCCGCATAGAGGTGTAGATCATGCAAGTCATATTTTATTTGTTCCTCCCACGTTCTCCTCGGTCATCCTCGACTTTTCTTACCCTCCATAATGATGTTTTCAATCCTCCTTAGGGGGATGTCAAAAATCTTTGTCTGCACATGCCAAATTCGGTCAACAGTTTGGACTTTCTTTCAAACCAAATCAAACCGTAATTTATTCGGTCTTTATATTTCCAGACCAATACAAAACAAAATTAATTTCTAGACTGCACCGCACCGAACCATATTTTATATTCATAGATCGAATCCAAACCGCAGACCGAATTAATATAGCCGAATTTTTTTGTTTAGACCGAATAGCAATTTGACTATACTAGTAGTAGTTGAATCAAGAACACATGAAAGAGATATAGAAATTCTAAAGAAATTAAAACAGTCAATTGACCCAAAATCAATAACACTGGGTTCATGTCTAAGTTTCTTGTGACCACATTTTCAGTTCAAATTTGCATTAATTTGATGTAAGTCATAATAATATATCTTCAATTGGTTCTACTAATCCACTTTCACTTCCCGATCCCTATTTTCATTCTCAATGAGAAATAATAGCTTAAAAATAGCAAAAAATTCAAATAAATACGAAAATCAAACAAAAAAATCATTGATAAAAACAAAAGCAACATAGATGAAACACAAATGAAGATGAAAGATTTAACACATAAAAACGAAAGTAAACTTTGATAATAACAAAAACAGTAAAGATTAACACAAATGGAAATGAAAGATTAAACACATAAAATAAAAAAAAACATGATAAAAACTAAAAGAGCATAGATTAAACACAAAGATACTAATCTGGATGGAAATGAGTAAGGCGACAAAAGGAGAGGACGACTAAGGAATAGATTTAAGAAAAATGAGAGATTGTAAAGGGAATAAGGGATAAGATTTTCTCTTTTCAAGAAGACAGAGGAAATAAGGGGACTAGGGACGGCGGGCTTGGAGACTTATAATTAGGGAATTTAGGGTAAGAAATTAAGTTGTCGGCCTAGGCTTGTGGTAGTGGGCTGAACTAGATTGTTAAATATTTCGGTGTTCAGTCTATTAATTCGGTTTTCAGTTTTTTAAATTTTCAAACCAAATCCAAACCTAATGATTTCGGTTTTTAAATTTTCAAACCTAGTTCAAACCAAAATTTAAAAATCACCAAACCATATTTGTTATTCAGTTTGGTCTGGTTTGATTTGCGGTTTAAATCCAATTAAGTTTCACTACTAGTCTAAAACATGAATAAGGCGCCTCCAACTACTCATATCATTGGTCAAGTCCGTAGAGAGGTGTATGTCATGCAAGTCATATTTTTTGTTCCTCCCACGTTCTCCTCGGTCATCCTCGACTTTTCTTTCCCTCCCTAATGACGTTTTCAATCTTTTTCAGGGGGATGTCAAAAATCTTTGTCTGCGCATGCCAAATTCGGTCAACAGTTTGGACTTTCTTTCAAACCAAATCAAACCGTAATTTATTCGGTCTTCATATTTTCAGACCAACTCTAAACCAAATTAATTTCTAGATTGCACCGCACCGAACCTTATTTTTCATTCATAGACCGAATCCAAATCGCAGAGCGAATTAATATAGCCGAATTTTTTTGTTTCGATCGAATAGCAATTTGACTATACTAGTAGTAGTTGAATCAAGAACAGATGAAAGAGATAGAAATTCTAAGGAAACTGAAACAGTCAATTAACCCAAAATCAATAACACCAGGTTCATGTCTAAGTTCAAAGGACTTTTCTATTGATCCTTGTGACCACATTTTCAGTTCAAATTTGCATTACTTTGATGTAAGTCACAATAACATTTCTTCAATTGGTTCTACTAATCCACTTTCACTCCCAGTTCCCTATTTTCCTTCTCAATGAGAAATCATAGCTTAAAAGCAACAAAAATACAAATAAATACGAAAATCAAACAAAAAAAATCATTGATAAAAAAAAACATAGATTAAACACAAATGAATATGAAAGATTTAACACATAAAAACGAAAGTAAACATTGATAATAACAAAAACAACAAAGATAAACACAAATGGAAATGAAAGATTAAACACATAAAATAAAAAAAAACATATTAAAAACTAAAATAGCATAGATTATACACAAAGAAACTAATCTGGATGGAAATGGGTAAGGGGACGGTAGGAGAGGACGGCTGGGGAATAGGTTTAAGGAAGATGAGAGAATGAAAAGGAAATAAGGGATAGGGTTTTCACTTTTCAGGAAGACAGAGGTGATAAGGGGACTAGGGACGACAGGCTTGGGAAATTAAAATTAGGGTATTTAGGGTAAGAAATAAAGTTTTGGGCCTGGGCTTGTGGTAGTGGGCTGAACTAGATAGTTAAATATTTTGGTGTTCAGCTATTGATTCAGTTTTCAGTTTTATAAAATTGTAAACCTAATCTAAGCCTAATTATTTCGGATTTTAAATTTTCAAACCTAGTCCAAACCAAATTTTAAAAATCACCAAACCATATTTGTTATTCGGTTTGGTCTGGTTCGATTTGCGGTTTAAATCCGAATAAGTTTCACCCCTAGTCTAAAACATGGATAAGGCGCCTCCAACTAATCCTATCCTTGGTCAAGTCCGTAGAGAGGTGTATATCATGCAAGTCATATTTTATTTGTTCCTCCCACGTTCTCCTCGGTCATCCTCGAGTTTCTTACTCTCCATAATGATGTTTTCGATCCTCCTCAGGGGGATGTGAAAAATCTTTCTCTGCGCATGCCTAAACCATCTTAATCTTTTTTCACGCATTTTCACAGAAATAGGGGCAATTCTTAGTTTCTTTTTAAACTCTTTATTCCTGATCCTATCCATCATTGTCTTGCCGCACATCCACCTCAGAAAACGTATTTAAGTAACTTACATCGCATGTTCAACACTCTGTCACATACAACAAAGCAGGCTTGATTGCAACTAAGTAAAACTTACCTATTAAATTACTTGGAACCTTTGTCTCACATAGTACCTAGTGGCTGCTCGCCACTTGAGCCAACTCACTTGTATCCAATGAGTAGACCTGTGCAATGGGCCGGATAAGGGCTGGGCCGGGCTCTAGCGAAAATGGGCCGGGCCGGGCCGGGCCTTGTAAAATAGAAAACGGGCTTTAAACGGGCCAGGCCTATCAAGCCCGACCCGACCCGACCCGGCCCGGCCCGCAAACAACATAATTTTCTTGCTGGAGATCAAATTATACTAATAGATATCTCTTCAAAGTAATGATGCTATAGCAACTGCCAAACATTATTATTTTAACAAAAATAAGAAATAAATATTATGCTCTAATGCATTGAAACTTTTTTTTTCCCTAAATAATTTTCAATGCTCTGCTTGCAGATTTTTTGTCAATATAAATATCACTTTACTACTAAATCAAAAACTACTCGTATGAAACATTATAACAAAATAAGATTAACATTAAGCAAAAAATATTCCCTCCATTCTTTAAAGTTGTCCCGTTTGTTATTTTTTGTTGTTTAATTTGTTGTTCCTACAAAAAAAAAATCAATTTATATCACAAATTTTAGCCAAAATTAACCTTGTTTATCCTCATTTTAATATTTTAATAATGCTTATGATCCTCATATATCTTTCACTAATTTTATTATAATATTTTTATAGTATTTATGAGTCTTACATGTTTTTTAATAACTTTATATAAGCATTCAATAAATTTTTTTGAAAGGATAAGCATTCAATAAATTAACTTATAAAGGAAGTGATAATTAAAAAACAACAACATTTAATTATATGAAGCTTACTATTACCAGACACATTATTTCAATAACAAAAAAAAAAAGCTTACCAGACATCATTGCCCATTGGCTATTTCCGAATTGGTACCGTTTAGATTCATGGAACAGCTTTGAATCCTTACTAAAACCCTTATCCAGCCCGCCCCTTATGTACAAAATAAGGCCCATTTGTAACCCGCCCCATATTCAGCCCACCCCACTTTAAACCCTTAAAATTACGGGTTGGATCCGGGGCTTCGATGGGGCTCCGGCCCATTGCACAGCTCTACCAATGAGTAACATCTCCATCAACCTCCCCATTACTTTGAATATTCGATCCCAAATACTTGAACTTGAATGTACTTGCAACTACATCTTCACCAATGATCACCTATGGCTCCCCTATGCGATGTCTCACTAAAGTCGCATTGCAAATATTCTGTCTTTGTACGACTTATGCACAACCCTCTACCTACTAAAACTGCCCTCCACTCTTCCAATTTGTTATTAACATCCTCCTTGGTTTTTACTACCAACACGATATCGTCAGCAAATAACATGCACCACAATATAGTCTCCCAGATCGATTTAGAAATATCTTCCATAATAGTCGAAAAATAAAAGGGCTTAATGTTGGTCCCTAATGTAATCCTACCTTAATTCACTATAACAAATTTAACTTTTGCGACATTGGATTTAGTGGTATTAAAAAATGCCACTAATTGATGTTTTTAATGTAATAATCATTGATTTTTATTAAAAGTTTCACCTTAAAGTGATTTAGCGACACTTTGATTGGTCTTTAGTGGCATATGTAGTTATTACTATATTCTATAATGGCATTTGTGAAAAATGTCACTAGATCCTATGTCGCCAAAAAGCTTTGGTGTAATTTTTTAATATGCTGCTAAAGGGTCTAATAAATGACACTAAATCCTCTATATATATTAGCAATTTGAAATAGCGACATTTAAATTAAATGTCGCTAAATATATGCCACTAAAAGCAAATTATGTTGTAGTGATTGGGAAAGACTTTGTTATCCCTATCGGTGTTTGAATGTTAGTTGATACTTGGTCATACATATCTTGTATAGCCTCAACGTACCTATGTGAAATACCTCTAGCCTTGAGCTTATCCCAAATGATGGCTCGAAGTATGCTATCATACGTATTCTCCAAGTCTATTAGCAGCATATGCAAATTCTTCTTTCGCTCCTTGTACTTTTCCATTAGTCCCCTTAAAACATGAATAGCCTCAATGATAGACCTTCCTGGCATAAATTCGAATTAATTCTCTCTAATCAGTGTCTCTTGTCTGATTCTCCTCCCTATCACTCTTTCCCACAATTTTATTGTGTGACTTAGAAGTTTGATCCCTCTATAATTTCCGCATACTTGCACATCTCCTTTGTTCTTATACAGTGGGATAAGTGTGTTGTTCCTCCATTCCTCTAGCATCTTATAATTTAAATTATATGCAATTTCATGTGTAGTGTGTGGCATGGAAATGTTAGTAACAAAGTTAGATATAAAGCTAATACATACTCCTATACAGCTAAGCCATTAGTGTTCGAATATCTTGCATCATACCTGTTATGGATAAGTATACCAAGCTTGTTAAAATTTTACTAGTCAACCCGAGTAGAACAAGGATTATATGTAGTTTGATGATTCAAAAATAATACACAATAAAATTACAATAGAATTTTAGTCTTTTTTGAAGTCTAAAAGTTCTTCTAAACATGTTATAAAACTTATTCTCAAGATATCAAAACATTAGATCAACTCAAATTGAGATATACCATATAATAAATGAATGAAACATTTTACATATCTACTAATTTAAAATTGTCTTTGAATATGTTTTAATCAACATCTCAAACGAAATTAAAGGATATTTAAGTTTAAAAATCAAGTTATCAATCTGTTTTCATAATATAATATATAGTCTATTTTTAAAGAACAGAAAATATCAAAAATGATCAAAAGTCGTTGAATAGTAAGTCTTTAAATTTTCTATTTTGAACTACATTAAATATACCTTATTACATTTTACCTACATATAATTATTTTGATTTATTTAATATTTTATCAATAAACCACTTAATATATGTGTTATTTTTATCTTTGATTATTAGTTTATTTATTTTTCTAACATTTTATAATATTAACTATTAATTGATTATCTTTAAAATACTATTAATTGATAAGACAAATATTAATATTAGGAATACATTAACTTAATTAAAAGGCCATGCAACAAGTTTGATATACCCAAATAAGATGAGTTCTCTACTGGTACATCACGTCATACATTATCACATTACTACTATTTATCTATTAGCTATTTAGCTAATTAGTCAATGTGGTACGTACATATTACATTTATGATTAATTAAGCAAGCTAAGCATTATATAAAATGAAATAAACATCTTTATTATCTTAATTAATTAAAAATTCAGAAGGGAATCAAGTTATTAATACTAATAATAATATTAATAAAAAGTTTAGGGACGATTTGATCGTCTTCCGCCATGTCGACCACCGCCGCCCATACGATTGCCCGGATCATGTCCGCTGTTAGCCTGTGGATTGCCATAATCATCAATGTAATACATCCTCAACATTCTTGCTCTTGGCTTCGTCACTCTTATTCCTTCTTCATCTATAATTAGCATCATAATAATTAAGTTATTAATTCATTAACATGTTTTAATTAATGAATAATAACGTGCTGGATAATAATTGTAAGTTGTCATGCAATGTTCAATAATACCATCGATGTTAATCATAATATCATCGTTTTCCTTATCATTACAACAAATTTAACTTTTTGCGACATTAGATTTAGTGACATTAAAAAAAAGCTACAGATTCACATTGTTAGTGTAATAATTATTGATTTTTATTTTAAATTCCAGTATAAAGTGATTTAGCGGTATTTTATTTGGTCTTTAGTGACATATGTAATTTTCACTATAGTCTATAGTGATATTTGTTAGAATTGTCACTATATCCTATGTCGCAAAATACTTTAGTGTGATGACTATTTATTATACTGCTAAAGGGTCTAATAAAAGTCACTAAATCCTTTTATATATACTATAAAAAATTTAGAATTGCCACATTCAAATTAAATATCGTTAAATATATCCCACTAAAAGTAAATTATGTTGAATGTTTATCTTATATATGTGTGAATTGGATCCGATTGCTAATTGATTAAAAACCCTTCTTTTATGTGTGTGTAGGGAGAGATCCAATGAGAAGAGTGTTGAATATGAGAAGGATAAGAAGCATTCTACACCCTTCATTTCAATAAGATAAAAAAATCTAAGGTCACGATTTGAGTTAAAAACATTCAATTGTAATAAAAGTCATTATATTATACTGAAAAAATAAGTACGTCATAAGTTTGAAGAATGTTATTAATGTATAACATAGTATATGTGGAGTAAGCTGAGAGGAGAAGAATACTAGGTGCAAATCAAATATGAGAAAATTTATATTTGTTTCAACTGATATAAGTTGGAACTCACACCTATGATCAGGTTCTAAGCATTTTCAACATGTTCGACCGCATAGGGCTCTGAAAATTTTGGGGCCTCAACATTAAATTTTGTGGTATATATTATGTGTTCAAGGATACTAAGTTAGATTATATCATAATTTTTAAAATTACACCGACTTTTAAAAGAATTTGTTAAATTTTACTTTGTCCTTGCCTATGATTTATGTTAAACAACTAGACTTCTCTAATTTGTTGGATTAAAATAGTGTCATTTACTTTCATTAGATCTGATTAATTGAAATGATTTAGAATTTTAACACAATACTCATATAATTATATATACTTTGTTTCTAGTGACCTTACTTATAATTTTTTTTTGCAACTTAATTATAGACTAAATTAACTATCTAGGGTGCAAAAAATTTACTATTTAGGGTCATCTTCAAAAAAAAAAAAAAAACTATCTAGCGTCACCATTTTTAGCCAATATCCGTTTATTTTTCATCTTTAGCAAGTTTATTGATTCAAGATCACTTTTAATTTTATTTTATTTTCAAAACAAAATTTCATGTGATGAAAAAGTAGAACTTAAAAATGATGCATCAAATATTTCTTAAAGTTCGAAATAAATATCAATATTAATAATAAAGTCCATGCATGAAATTTTGAGCAAAATAGTTGTTGATTCAACAATTTTGAACCTTTACTCAATTCTCTTCTTTAGTAGGAGAATATTTTTCAAGTAGGAAAAATAAATAGTAAATGCTATGTGAACACTTGTTTAATTTGATCATTTATACCATCTCCATTTATATTAATTTGATCCGATATATAAATCAAATAAAATAAGATTTACAATACACAAGTGATAAATTCAAAAGAACAGAGCGAATAAATTTGATTAATATAAAATAATGATTTTAAATATAAAAGTACCTGAAAAAAAGATTGAAGCACGAGCGGAAGCACCAAAAATGGTACAACACAATAACAATAGAAGCAAGCACTTGTTTTTTGTTTGAAAGAAACCCATAGTGTTTTTTATTGACTGTTTCACTCTTTAAAGACACAAATATTAATAGTGAATGGTGAGAGATTTAAGATTGCATATTTATACTACACCTTACAAGTGGGAGAACCCGTTGACGTTTAATTTAAGTGTGTATACACATCTAAGTGGGAACCACGTTTGTGTTCACAATTTTTATAGGTTTCCACTGGATATTAAATATGTTCAACGTTTTCGATTCTATATACAGAGCCCAAAAATAAAGATTAAATTTCCATGTATATATATTTTTAATTCGAGCATATAACATATATATCCTGATAAATCAAATGCAAAAGGTCGGTTTTGATATGAAATAATTAGGATCTCAAATAGTATAATATATATATATATATATATATATATATATATATATATATATATATATATATATATATATATATATTATATATATATATATATATATATATATATATATATATATATATATATATATATATATATATATATATATATATATATATATATATATATATATATATATATATATATAAAGTTCTAAAATTGTTTGACAACTGATTACTACTCCTTCAATTGTTTTCGATTGTTAGAGTATATAGAATATATCCTGGGGCCTCGGCCTCAACCAAAAGCTTAAGCTGATGGTTGAGGGGATATTAAAAGTGAGATGTGTCAAGGAATCAACTCAACCAAAAGCTTAAGCTTTTGGTTGAGTTGTTTTAATACTTGTGTGACCAGGATATGTTATATACTCTAACAGGATGGGGTCCGCAAAAAAGTGGTAGTTGGAGTATTTTAATTTATTAAATTAATTGTAAATGTGCTAGTTGGAGTATTGTAAGTAGTAAAAGTACGAGTATTTTGGTTATTACTTGTGTGAACATGAGGTATTTATGTAAAATAGTCATTGAAAATGAGATACTTGATATGAATTTGCCAAATAAGAAAATGAGATAATCGAATAGAATTGAAGGGAATATTAACTTAGTAATTGAGGACTTTATTTTCACCGTTGTGATAAAGATTTGGCCCTAAAAAATTAAGGGGAAGAATTAGTTGTTTTTCTTTTCTAATTATGTGTAAATGTTTTCAAACCAATCTTTAAAATAAAAAAAATAAAAAAAAATTAATTTGCCACCCATAATCCAAATAGTCAACGTTTAGTTTTGATGTGTTTCAGATTTATTATATTAAAAATAAATATATGTTTCCGTTTATGAATGTTAAAAAGTACTTTAAGTGGTTGGTACTCTGTGTATAAAGGTTGGATGTCAACGTCTCATGAGTCTAAAGAGTTTGCTTATACTTCCTTTCCTTGAAATGGAAAATTTCGGAGTTTAAGTACTTGATCATGAATAATACTCTTCTCGATAGTTGTTATATGCATATTACATATTACATATTACCATTATTTTATCTATCTTACTTCAAAATGAATAACAACATTACTAGAAACATTGAGTAATAACTAACAAAAGTGTCCCATTTCGCAATGCTAATATATCATTATTATTGTCTGTATGGAAGATTTTATCTCTATTTATCTAATCTTGCAATATTTTGTGTGTATGCATTTTATTTACTTTAGCACTATAATTATATGTATCATATTTTTATATCGTTATATGTTTCATATCAATTAAAAGTTCATGAAAAAGTAAATAAATAATTTCACCAGAATAAAGTAAAACTTAAAAAAATATCATAAACAAATATAAATTTATTTCCATCAATTAACTTATTTGACTCTCATTTGCTAATATTGTAGACTTAATAATAATAAGCATTCTTAGTTTATCAATAAATCGGGCTATTCACACATGATTACATTAATGCTACTAAAAAACAAAGCACACAAGAAACTAGGGCAAACAAGAAAGCATGATGCCGCTAACAACTCTAAGAAGAAAAGCCGAAGTCTAAAACCTGGATAAGACGCCTCCAACTACTCGTATCCCTAGTCAGGTCCTCAGAGAGGTTTAACTCACGTAAGTCTACTCTTATTTGCTCCTTCCAAGTTTTCTTGGGTCTTCCTCGACTTCTTTTACCCTCTACTATAAAGCTTTCGACTCTCCTCACAGGGACGTCGAAAGTCTTTCTCTTCACATGTCCAAACCACCTCAATCTTCTTTCGTGTATTTTTCCCGAAATAGGAGCAACCCCTAGTTTATCTCTAAACTCTTGCTAATTCGATCCATCAAAGTGTGCCCGCACATCCACCGCAACATACGCATCTCTGTGACTTTCATTTTATGTTAAAAACTCTTCTTTACAGGCCAGCATTCTGTCCCATATTTTAAAGCCGGTCTGATTGCTACCCGATAAAATTTTCCCGTTAACTTATTTGGGATCTTCCTATCACATATCACCGCGGTAGCTGCTCGCCATTTGAGCCAACCCGCCTGGATACGATGGTCTACATCTCCGTTGATTTCCCCATCCCTTTGGATGATCGATCCCAAATACTTATACTTGGTCGTACTTTTAATGACTTCTTCCCCGATGGAAACTTCTGGCTCCCCTATCGGTTGTGTCCCACTAAAGTCACAACGCAGGTACTCGGTCTTCGTACGACTGATGCGTAAACCTTTACCTTCTAAAGCTTCCCTCCACTCATCCAGTTTACTACTAACCTCCTCTTTAGTTTCTGCTACCAGCACGATATCGTCCGCAAAAAGCAAGCACCACGGAAACGTCTCCCAAATAGATTTAGAGATCTCATCCATAATGACCGCATACATAAAAGGGCTTAGAGTTGATCCCTGGTGTAGTCCTACTTTTACCGGAAAAGGCTCTGTTAACCCCACCGGTGTCTGAATGTTAGTTAATACTTTGTCATACATAAATTTAAATAATCATTAATTGGTCCCAAAAAAAATATTAATTGGGATTGGTCTAAATAATCATTAATGGGTAAAAAAAATATAACAAATAAAAATAAAAAATAAAAAACTTAAAAATACAAAATTTTATCTTTAGTCTAAATAAATATTAATTGGTCCAATCGTTTTTATTATAAGTTATAGACTTAGGAAAATTATTTAAGTACTAGGTTATTGCTATACTAGTATAGAATCCCGTGCAATGCACGACTTTTTTGGTATCGACATATATAAATATATATATTAATTAAAAACATAAAGCCTAAGATATTTTGTAGTATTACTCAATTTTGACAATATATGTATAAACTAAATTTGTAATTCTAGAATATATGATGCGGTATGTATATTTTCTAATTTACTCAAAATTTAACTATAAATAAATGCTACTCAAAGATAATTTAATGGTAGAGATATTGGTCAACATTAAATGCATTTTATTTATTTACTCAATATTATTCAATTTAGTTTAACAAAATATAACAATTAATTAATTTGCTTATTCTATGTGAAAAATCTTTGAAAGGATGCCACATGAAATGTTTTTTAGTTCTTTTAGTTAATAGTATGATTGGTGGATTTGTTTTAGTTTAATAATACAAAATCAACTTTACCTTATTTAGTTTAATAAATATAGCAATTAATTAATCATATTATTAATAAATATAGAAAGAATCCAAAGATTATTCCATGTGGCAAATCATTGTGAGCATGCCACATGGAATTTTCCGGTTCTTTTAGTTGATAGTATGATTTAGTTTAACATTGATGGGTAGAGATTGGTCTAAAAGATGCCTAGCAAATAGCTAAATTCGAATTTGAATATCTTCGAAGGCTTTGGAGCTAAAATCCCACAAGAAGCTAAACGTAGATTTTAAAGGCGATGACGCTATTATTATGCAACAGCTAGTATAAGGCATACTATATATTTGAAGCTTCTTTAACATTGGTAAGACGTAAATTCAACAATTCTCTTCAAATTAATAACGTCTAGAATTTACTTAAGAGTTCTAATTTGTTCTTTAATTGTCTCCTCAATTGTAATAGGTCTTAACTAGATAGATACCCGTGTTATGCATGGAGATCGAAAAAAAGCTTTTGAATTAATTTTATATAATATCTGAATAATATTCTAAGTATATGTTTCCATAAGAGTAGAGGATACGAGGAGTTGAGGAAGACCCAAAAAAACTTGGGAGGAGCAAATAAGAGTAGACTTACGTGAGTTAAATCTCTCTGAGGACCTGACTAGGGATAGGAGTAGTTGGATGCGTCATATCCAGGTTTTAGACTTCGGCTTTTCTTAGAGTCGTTAGCGGCGTCCGTGCTTTCTTGTTTGCCCTAGTTTCTTGTGTGTTTTGTTTATTACTTTTGCTTTCTATGTTTTACTTTCGTTTTACATGCGTATTGGTCCCATTACGTGTTGATTTTCACCCCATGTGGCAGACACGTATCTCTATCATCTTGGAGCCGGGGGACTCCCTTTTGGCCGTGTCCTTTACGGGTATGAGTTGCCGTCGTCCTTCCCTCCCCAGACCCTTCCTATAGTTTTGATGAGCGGGATATAGTGGATAGGATGATGATGATGATGATATGTTTCCATAAATGATGTTACAAAAAGTTTATATTATATATTTTCCCACAAAGATGATGTTATTGTAATTATTTTATAGATGGATAAATAAATTCAAAAAAAAATACATTGGTTCATAAATTTAGGAACAATATTATTATTCAGCTGTTAAATAAAATTGAAAAATAATTTTCCTATATCAAAATTTATTTTTCTTTTATTTTGGAAATCATATTGAAGAATGATTTTGATTTACATTTTAGTCACATTTCAGTTCGGAAATAATATAGAACTCATATTGAAAAATAATAAAGCTAATCAAATCTTATCTGCATCTTAAATAAATTCTACTATTTTGGGAAATGATTTTCAATTGATAATCAGTTGCCTCAAAGTTAGTATACTTTTGAAAGTATTCAGTTATCGAAGTGTGAGTGTGAGATTTATCTTTAGTTAAGAGGGAACTTGTAGACCGTTCTTCAAGGAGGAACGTTTTGTTGTGAGAAGATGGTGAGATCTTCTTATTGGTCTAGCTTCTAATTAACAAAAAGAGACTGAAATCTAAGGGTTGACAAAGAACTCATAAATGGAGAGTAGGCTATTGATATATGAAACTCGATAACAACCAATCGTGTCTGTCTACATTTCAATTAGGCATTCTAATATTGTTCTCTAATCAGTTTTGATAATCGGCCTTATAACATTTTTGAAAAACTATTTAAAGCACCTTACAAGAGCTTAAATTAATTGTCAAAACAAAATTTTCATAACAATAATCCTTAAAAGAAATAGTTACCATTTTCCCGGATTACTGATAATGAGTGTAATTAATTATCACATCTTTAGTATCGAATATCATTAATTAATTATATTTTACACAAGTTGACTTTGTTAAAACATTCAATGAACAGTATCGTTGACTTAAATAATTAATAGCCAACTTGCTCTGTGATCTTCATATCAATACTCCATGATAAATTTGTTATTCGGATTCTATTATAATAGAATTCGCGAATAGTTGACTACACATAAATTCGATGAGGTTTCATCTTAAAATTAATTAGTTCTAGGAGGAGTAGCTTATCAAGTATATATTATAGTTAATATTCGCTCTCTAATTCTTCGATATGTGATCACATGCAGGAGCGAAACCAAGATTTTGAACTATGGGGGACAAATAGTCAATATACTAGCAAACTATTTAAAATTGTCGTGATTAAGTGCGACTTGAGTGCACAATTTAAAAGGTTCATTCATGAGTGAACTTCTGGGATGGAATTTTATGAGGTTGTTAATTGATTATTTAAGTTGGTAACTTAATATGTTATTGAATGTGATCGTTAAAACACGAATTAATGAGACTTAATTAAGAAGTGTAGTGGTTTAATGAAGGATGCTCTACTATGCAAGTCGAGTAGCAACTGTCCAAGAGGGATCTGATGGTCGCTCGACCCGAGAAGACTATTCTTTTCGCTCGAACAACAAGTCAGAATGTATCCAATAGCTTATGTTTCTCCGCTCAACCCAGCCCCTCGACCCGAGAAGACTGTTCATTTCGCTCGAACAACAAGTCAGAATGTATCCAATAGCTTATGTTTCTCCGCTCAACCCAGCCGCTCGACCCACCTGCTTTGCTCGACCTAGTCGAGCGGATCCTCTGACAACATAGGATGCTATTTTTCAACGGTTCAAGTGCATGAAGGTGTTACAACTCATCATTGAATACCAACTGATTAATTCTCTTAATGCTGTTTATTATGCAATTTACTACCTATATTGAATCATGTGTAACTCTTAGTGAATCTAGCATTATAAATAGTGAGCAAGCTAAGAGTGTTCATCCAAACACATCCACAAAATAACCCAAGCCAAACACTAGCCTAATATCTTCTCTAATTGCAATTCTCCATTTGTGATAATATAAGAGATACTACACATTGTAGGACGTAGCCTTAATTGGGTGACCTCATTAAATCTTTTTGTCATTTTATTGAATTGTTAATTCTTACAAACATCAATTTCATCACTACAACAAATTTAGCTTTTTGCGACATTGGATTTAGTGGCATCAAAAAATGCCACTGATTCATATTTTTAGTGTAATAATTATCGGTTTTTATTTTTAATTCCACCATAAAGTGATTGAGCATCCCCCGATCACCAAATTCAACTTTCATTTCTTTACTCCACGTGGTGTAATTTTTGTAGTTTAATTTTTCAATCTGGATTGGTTATTCAAGTTTTTCAGTCATTTTTTGGAAAAGTTGGAACATTTATTCCATTTGTGCCATGGACATCATGGTCTTGTTTTGGTTTTGGTTTTGATTTTGATTGGTGTGATTGGTTTTGTTTTAAATTGATTTTTGTTTGGATCAGTTTTGTCCGATTATGATCAATGATGCCGATAGAGTTTTTCAGTCCAGGAAAACCTTACGGCGCTGATAACATGTAGAAAATCATAATGCGGAAATAAGATTGATTGCAGTTTTGAATACTTGGTTTGTAGTCAATAATAATAAGAGGTACTACCTCTATTTATACAAGAGTTTAGAACTAAATTAAGAAAACAAAATATTACAGAATATTAAAATATTGAAAACTAAATCAGAATAATATAAAATATAAAATAAAATATTCTACTAATATTATTCTTTCCTACGTATACATATTTAAAGTATCGACTCTAAAATATTATAATTTTGCCAAAACACCTCTACAATTTGACCAAAAATAGATCTATAATTTTGCCATAACTATGGCTTAGTGTCAGAATATTATTTACTTCCTCTGTTATCCAATACTTGCTATATTTCTTTTTGCACGTAATTCAATATTTAATTTGATATTAATTATCTTTATTTTCACTAAACGAAAAATTATAAAAATTACATATTAAAACTTACATTTTAAGACGAATAAAACAAAATCTCATATGAATATATTATTTCTTATGCATGAATCGGAAATATCGAAATAAGATCAAAGATAAATAGTGCTACTATTGAAACGTAACGAGTATTATGAAATGGATGAAGTAGATCATTAAAATCAAAAAAGGTGTTTATGATTCATGTGCACTTAAACAGATTAATACGTCCACCTTGATTAACAAATTTCAATTTCGCCATATATGAAAGTAATCTAACGAAGATTGTATTATAATTAAGGAAAAATTATAAGAAACTACTTAATATATACACTTTTATTATAAAACTACCTTATATAAAAAATTTTGTACAACACTACCTTATATAATACAATTCTTTGCAAAACACTACCTTTTACTGATCTTCGTCAATTGACTGTTAATATTAACATTGACCTGCACAAAAACTACCTTATATAATAAAATTATTTACAAAACACTACCATATATAATACAATTCTTTGCAAAACACTACTTTATATAATACAATTTTGTGCAGGTCAACGTTAATTTTAACAGTCAACTGACGAAAATCAGTAACAAGTAGTGTTTTGTAAGGAATTGCATTATTTAAGGTAATTTTTTGCAAAATTTTTTATATAAGATAGTTTTTTTAAAAATGGTATATAACTCAGGTAGTTTCTTATAATTTTTACTATAATTAATTTAACTTAAATTAGAAACACTATTTTCATAACTTTTGGGTCAAACAGCACTACAATTTAATGGTGATCTTATCTTATTATGAAAGTACAAAATATGTATATGACACTTATTTTTTGTTGTATATTATGAAATTGTACGGTATATATATAATGTTCGAGTTTTGATGTTGGAAAAAGAAATAGCAGTGAGAACCACTTATCTCAATATTGAGAAGGTCAATGCTTTTTTATGTTTCAGTGTTTAAAAGTACCCGACCCGTCCGACTCGACCCGTCGACCCGCCTCATAAATGACGGGTTAAAATTTTAAAAATATTGTAAATACCGGGTCGGGTACCCGACCCGCCTTAACCGGGTCGGGTCATGGGGCGATTAAAACTTGATTCGAGTACCCGCTAATTACCCGATTAACAATTTTAATATATATACTCAATTTTTTTGGGTTTTTTCGTAACTTCACTCTTATATATATATATACCCATCTACTGTAAACATATTATTAAATTTTGTATAACCTAAATATCATTCAATTTTAAACACAAATCTTAAAAAATGTGCTGGAAAAATTAAAAGCAGATAATAGATAGAAGAAGCAACATCAAAGAGTCCAAATGCTTCATAAAGAGGATTTTTCTCACTGGGAACCATATACCCACATCCAGGAAGCACATCCACATTTTTTTTTGATTTTAATAGAAAGATGGAGCAATTTACTTGCTACTAATTTCATTTCAGCCATTAATTGTGAGAATACTCCATGATTGATCACTCTAAAGCAACCCCATTTTTCAAATACTTCCTTTACTTTCTCTGAATTCATTTCGAATTCTTCAAGATTTTTATCTTAAAAATTATAATTAAATATGAAAAATAATCAAAAACAATAACCGGGTACCCGGTGTCCCGACCCGTCCTATCCGGGTATCCGCATTAAATGGGCCGGGACACGAGCCATTAAAAAAGGTACCCGGCTAACCGTGTACTCGACTTTTCGGGTACCCGATTAGCCGGGTACCCGGTAATGAACACCCCTACTCATACATAGTATTATGGCTACTTGTGGTTCATGCGGTTAAGTGACTCCCACCGTGTATAATCATCATCATCATCATACCCAGTATTCTCGCACATAGATACATCTATGGTCAGGGTCTGGAGAAGGAGGCTCGACGGCGTCTCATACCCATAAGAAGAGGGCGGTCAAAAGAGTCCTTCGGCTCAAGAAGAGTCTTCAAAGATAAGAACCGGCAAATATCCGAACTCCTGCATCTTATGCACATGTTAGCCAAGCATAGGATTCAACTAGCCACAAGCATAGTAGGCGACTTACACAACTAAAAGGATACATACAAATAACTAAGAAAACGATACAGGTAAGAGAGGCGATAAAGAGCACTGACGAAAAGCAAAGCATAGTAACAAACAAGTCTAGTAATCTAGGACGTGGATAAGGCGCCGCCATTTGGCCCTATTCATGGTCAGGTCCTTAGAGAGGTGAAGTTCGTGCAGGTCGCTCTTAATTTGCTCCTCCCACGTCCTCCTAGGTCTTCCTCGGCTTCTCTTGCCCTCCATTATGATGCGCTAGATCCTTTTTACTAGGGCATTATAGGTGCTTCTCTGCACATGCCCAAACCATCTCAGCCTGTTCTCCCGCATCTTTGCAAAGAGAGGTGCAACCTTTAACTTCTCTTTAAACTCCTGATTTCTTATCCTGTCCATCATAGTTTTACCACACATCCATCTCAGCATGCACATCTCTGTTACATCCATCCTCTTTTCGAAAACCTTCTTTATAGGCCAACGTTGTATCCCGTACAATAAAGCTGGCCTAATCGCTACGCGATAAAACTTACCCTTTAGTCTACTAGGGAATCTCTTTTCACAAAGCACCCTCGTCGCTGCTCTCCACTTAAGTCATCTTGTCTGTATACGGCTAGTAACGTCACCATCAATCTCCCCACTACTCTGAATTACTGAGCCTAGATATTTGAACTTGGACGTACATGCAACCAATTCTCCTCCGATGGACACCTCTGGCTCCCCTAACGATTCTGTCCCACTGAAGTCACATCGCATGTATTCTGTCTTCGAACGGCTTATGCACATCCCCTTACCCTTCAAGGGTTCCCTCAATGCTTCTAATTTACTATTAGCCTTCTCCTTAGTTTCTGCGGCCATAACGATATCGTCGGCGAAAAGCATATACCATGGTACGGTTTCCCAGATGGATTTTGAGATTTCATCCATAATGGCTGCAAAGATGAAAGGACTAAGTACTGATCCCTGATGTAGGCCCACTCCAATACTGAAAGTCTCTGTTAGCCTCACCGATGTCTGAATGTTAGTCGAGACTATGTTATACATGTCCTGTATAACCTCAATGTATCTTGATGAAATACCTCTTTTTTTTAGGCTATTCCAAACGATGCTTTGTGGTATGCTATCATATGCTTTCTCCATGTCGATGAACACGAAATGCAAATCTTTCTTTCGCTCCCTATACTTTTCCATCAATCTCCTCAAAATATGAACGCATCGGTAGTTGATCTTCCCGGCATGAAACCAAACTGGTTCTCTATATATATCACCGTCTCCCGTCTAATCCTTTTCTCAATAACTCTTTCCCACTGTTTCATAGTGTGGCTTAGGAGTTTGATACCCCTATAGTTCCCGCATTCTTGTGCATCACCCTTGTTCTTGAACAATGGGATAATTGTACTAATCCTCCATTCTCCGGCATCTTACTAGATCGCAAGATTGCATTAAAGAGATTAGTAAGCCATTGAATTCCCTCCACTCCTAAGTCCCTCCACACCTCGATCGGAATATTATCCGGTCCAACTGCCTTAAATCTTCCTATCTTTTTGAGGGCTTCTCTTACTTCTCTCTTGGTTAATCACCAATCGACCCACAAACCTGTGCCCTTTGGGTGTCCGAAGTCTGTCGACTTTCCTGTGTAGGACCCCTTGACTTATTGAGTACTTGGGAAAAATATATTTTTAAATTTAATTTTCTATCCACATTGATTTTAATATATTTTTAAATTCATAGTAATTTTTGATCAAAATAGGGTTTTGATACAAGGCCGGGTTAATTTTGAGAAAAATAAAAGTATCGACTCAAAATAACTGTAATAAAATATTTCTTTTGCTTTTTGACATTACTTACTAATCAGTAATCACGCTCAGTTTGTATTTTACTCAATGTTTAAGTTATTTGGACAACTAAATGAGACAATGTTAGTTTCGTTATAAAGTAAATTTTATAGGAGAAGGAGTACAAATTGAAAAAAAATTTAATGTCGCTGTGCAATTTTAAACATTAAGATATTTTAATTATTTACAAAATTGACACCAAATATGTAAACCATTCAAGATTTTATGTATACTTATTTTCAGTTTTTATGTAACCTATTGTAGCGTGTGCTACCCATAAAATCTAGGGAAAAACTTTTTAGTTTTGGTATTACTGTTTTGGTGGCTAGAGGTTGAAGAAGATGTTTGCTTGTCACGAGCTAATTGTTGTATGTTCTTTTTTTCTTTTCTTTGCTTTGTAGGTATTTGAATCCACTTCTTATGTGGTAGTTATTGATTATAATTGGGTCTCTATACGACTATATTCACTCATAAATCAATTGTGAGCTAAAGATAACCATTATTGCACTTTATAATTCTTCAAACTAATTTCATTTACTTTTGAGATTAATTTACTTAACACTCTTAATTTTTAGGAAAATTTGCTCAAAATAATCCCAACTATCAATCATTTTTTAATAATTCCAACTATTCTCATAATTTGTTGAAAACATACCCACCTCCTTTCTAACCGACTACAACATACCCACCTCCTAATTTTTATTTTATTTTAATCTATATTTATAAGTTAAAACGTAATTTTAATTTCGACATCATTTGTTCGTCTCAATGCAAGAATTTTAATATCAACTTTTTATTTGATTATAGGTATTAACAATTAAAATGTTGTATCGACAAGTGTGAAAGTAAATAGGGCTACTAGAAATATTATGAGGGAGTGTTAAAACTATTATTTTTGTACCAAAATATATGTTTTTTTTACGTATTATTTAGGGATATTTTAATATAAACGTGATACAATTATCTAACCTACGTCACTAGGTCACAAGTATGGATGGTCACGGGTCCAAGACCCTGTTGGACCCGCCCCGGATCCGCCCCTTTTTAAGGGTCTGGGTCGTATTTTTTGAGACCCATCAGATCCGGGTCGGATCTGGATCTAAAAAATAATTGGCGGATCCGGGTCCGGGTCCGAGACCTGGACCCTAGACTCGCCCCTTGGACCCTTATATATATATACTCCCTCCGAATCAGTTTAGATGTCCCATTTGGGATTTCACGGATTTTAAGGGTTGAGTGGGGTCTATTAAAAGGGTGGTAGTTGGGTATTTTAATTGATTAAATTAATTGTAAAGATGGTAGTTGGGTATTCGGAATTGGAAAAGTGGGGTATTTAGGTAAAAAAAGGATAGACAAAAAAGAAAATGGGACAATTGATATGGTTTTGCCAAATAAGGAAATGAGACATCTAAACTGATTCGGAGGGAGTATTAAATTGTTCATTTTTATTGTCTTCTACGTATGAATTTTGCCCCCAAAACTTATTTTCTTTTCATATAATCATAATATATATTAATAATATATATGCTACTTGCTGCTAACCCAATTACCCTTATTTCATGGACTCGAACTTAAGCGTATATGGATGGTCCTATGCGACTTTAGATGTTAAATTAGTATTAAATATTTGTAAAATGTGATAATAACTCTCTTACAAATATACGAAAAATATAATAACTTACAAATAGTTCAAATTTGACAAATTAAAGACTCTTTTTAGACCCATTAAGGATCCATTAAGGACCCTAGACCCCTCAGATTCGGAGGGTCTGGGTCTGGGTCTGAAAATTTTGGACCCTTAGGGTCCGAATTCGGGTCTGAATCTCAAAAAATTATAGGAAAATTTTACATGGTAGCATTAAGTTTTAATGAAATGCCAATGGTAGCACTTTTTTAAGAAAATTCCACATGGTAGCATTCAGTTTATGCATTATCTAATTGCCTTAGCATTTTCCGTTAAGTTCTTGTTAAATTCCGTTTAATTCATCTTTTTGTAAGTTTTTTCCACATGGTAGCATCAAGTTTTTGTTTAATTCACCATTTTGACATTTAATTCACCATTTTATTGTTTAATTCACCGTTTAATTCATTAACGTCCATAAATGTTTAATAATTTTATCGAAAAATAATATAAATGTTAAATAATTTTACGGAAAAATAATTTTAACATTTAATTCACCATTTTAATGTTTAATTCATTGGTCAAAACAAGTACTCTTTTGAATAAGTACTTGTTTTTATATATCGAATTTTCGAAAGAGTATCCCAAAAGGATGGTAGCGACATCCGTTTTTTCAAAAAAAATCGTTATGATGGGTAAAAATGACGTCAAATATCATTTTCGGTTTACGTATCGAAAAATAGGCGAATAAGTATTTGTTTCGACCGGATTTTCGAAAGAGTTGCCCCATAAGGATAATTGCAACGTTTGTTTTTTGAAAAAAATCGTTATGATAGGTAAAAATAACGTCAAATATCTTTTTCGGTTTACGTATTGAAAAATAGGCGAATAAGTACTTGTTTCGATCCGATTAGATAGTTTCTTATAATTTTTCAATAAAATTATTAAAAATTCATGAGCGTTAATGAATTAAGCGGCGAATTAAACATTAAAATGGTGAATTAAAAGTTAAAATGGTAAATTAACAAAAACTGGATGCTACCATGTGAAAAATACTTACAAAATGATGAATTTAACGGAATTTAACAAGAACTTAACGGAAAATGCTACGGCAATTAGATAGTGCATAAACTGGATGATACCATGTGGAATTTTCTTAAAAAAGTGCTACCACGGGTATTTCATTAAAACTGGATGCTATCATGTGGAATTTCCCAAAATTATAAGGGTTCGGGTTCGGGTCTGGTTGGACCCGCTCCAGACCCGCCCCATGACCATCCCTAGTTACAAGTGTATAGGTTGAGAGACATTAATTACCTTACTTAATCAACTTATCTAAGATGATTTGTGAAAATATTCTTTTTATCAAAAAAATTTAGAGTCTATAATTATTTAAACCGTGTTAGACTTTTTTAAGCTTCTGGTCAATTCTTCACTGGACTAATTCTTTTTTTATTTTATTAACTTTTTTAGGCTCAGATTATTACAAAGTCTATATAAACAATTTAAGGTATTCCATATTAATTTAGTGAGAATTATAGATTGAATATTGAATATTCTTTGTCAAATCACTTCAAGTTCATTATTAATCATACTATTAAGTAAAAGAATTGGAAAATTCCATGTGGCATGCTCACAATGATTTGCCACATGGAATAATCTTTGGATTATGACTATATTTATTAATAATATGATTTATTAATTGCTATATTTATTAAACTAAATAAGGTAAAGTTGATTTTATTTTATTAAACTGAAATAAATCCATCAATCATACTATTAACTAAAAGAACTAAAAAAAATTCATGTGGCATCCTTTCAAAGATTTTTCACATGGAATAATCAAATTAATTAATTGCTATATTTATTAATTTAAATTGAGTAAATTAATAAATTGCATTTAATCTTAAACAATAACTCTACCATTAAATTATCTTTGACTGACATTTATTTATAGTTAAATTGAGTAAATTAGAAAATATATATACCGCATCATATATTCTAGACAATTCCTAAAATTACAAATTTAATTTATACATATATTGTCGAAATTGAGTAATTTACTATATAATATATCAGGCTTTATTTTTTTAATTAATATATATATATATATTTATATATGACGATGCTAAAAAACCGTGCATTGCACGGGATTATATACTAGTTTGAATAAATAATGATGAGCAAATCTTAGATGCAATAGAAATGATTAAAGAAAGGAAAGTTTGATGATAATAATTGTACTACATTATACTCCCTTGTTCTTTTTTTCTTGCTATTTACTTTTTGCACAGTATTCAAAGTAATTTTCGAGGCTAAATATCTCTAAATAAGCATTATAAAAAATATATGATAAAAAAGTATACATTAAGACGAATCTAAGAAGATCTCATATGAATATATTTTATCATCTATAAATGTTTTAAAAATCTTAATCACATTTCTCTCTCCAAAATAAAAAATTCTAAACGGGAATAACAAAAAAGAACGGAGGGAGTTGTTTATTATTTTATTTACTCTAAATTTTGAAAAATTTGATTATTTATATAATTTTTTTTCATAAATATTAATATTTTATATATTGGTGATATCTATGTTTTCTAATTTTAGATCCGCCACTATATGTATCATGTATGTATGTATGTATGAAGCACCAAAAACATGTTAATTGCTTAATTATTTTCACTATTTAGAAAAAAGAAGGCTGATGGGGTTGAGGCCCAGAATATCTTAATATTCTAAGATGTACTACTTACCTATGGTTTAAAACAATTCCACTTTAAGAAAGCCTCTATATTCATGATAGTACATTTATATGTTGTACCAAAAGGTGAATGGTCGGTTACAATGTAACGCTAAGTTATAAAAGTTTCAAAGTAAAGTTAAAGTAGACCTAAACCATTTTCCTTGAAAAGGTTAAAAAGAAGCAAACACATTAATTATTTATACTTATTAGTATAAATTATTATAGTTTGAATTAATATGCACTCTAATATTCATTTATTTCAAAGGTTGTAAATTAAAAACAATTTATTTGTATTCCGCCAACTCATTGAATTCCATTATTCCACGAACTCATGCAATTTATATTCATACTACTTTCGTGATTAGTGGGGAAATGAAAATACTAGGTGAAAATTAAATTTAGTATCAACTAGATAATCTCCGTGCGATGCACGATTTTTTTATTTTATTGTTTTATATTATTTTAAAAATACAAAGAAAATAATTTGTAAATTATTGGTTATTGATTTTCAATGAAGTATTAATAGAATATAATAGCTAATATTTAATTTAGTTTTGACTTTAAAAATACTTTTTTATAAGTTTATGCATAATGTTAAATAATGTTATTTTTAATATTAATTAAATTGTATTGATCACTATATAAGATTGTAAGTGACAAATTTTTATTTTTTGTTTCCAAAATGAAAGTTAGCAAATTATTATTTCAAAGAACAAATTTTTTTGGTTTCTAAAATCAAAACTATCAAATTATTATTTTGTTTTGAACAATGAAAAGTTACACACATCTCATTCAAACAATTTAATGAAAGCTAATATAATGATAATTCACATATTTTCCATACACTTTTATTCGCAAATAATGATTGTTCAAAAAAAAAAATTGATAGCAAATAACAAAATCAGCAGTGATAAATGGAGGGAAAAAAATCTCTTCAGAAGTTGACAACTCATCACTTTTTGAGTTTACTTATTTCATCCGTATTTTGCTTTAATATAATTTATAGAATAGATATGAAAAAAATGTTTTTTTCTTAATCTACTTCTATAAGATAATAATTATGCTCTCAGTTACCTAGCTATAAATGTTTCCATAAGTTAATAGAATAGTAATATATTATTTTATTGAATAATTAAGTTATTGTTCAAAAAGTTAAAACCATATATATTAGAAAAAAAATAAATAAATTTAGTCAAAAAAGAGGACCACCATTATTATTAAAATTTTTGATAAAGTTAAAAGAAAGCATATGAAAAACATAAATAATATAAAAATATTAATAAAGTTAATTTGCCCATGCTGGACATGCATGTCAGATTACGTAACCAGAGTTGTTCATGGGCACGTTTAGGTGGGTAGTGAATCGAGTAATGTTCAAAAAGTTCATCCGCATGGTTAAATATTCAAAAGTCCATCCGTATTTGCAGGTATATTTTTTGTTGCTACCCGCCCGTGTTTTTGGCGGACGAGATCCGCGGGTATTTCTTATAAAAAAGTTAAAAATACAAAAATAATAAAGTTAAGTCTTAATAGCAATGGATAGTTCCTCTTATCCTATTCATATGTCCCATCTGAATTTTTACATTATTCACCGATAAATGGATATAGAAATGAAACAAACTTATAGTTCATTATGAATCACAGATTACGCATCCTTCTCGTGAAGCCGTATTTCTTACTTTCAAAACAGAGACTTGTTTTAGCGCTTCCTAGATTGACGATTTTTGGACAGCCGTCTCTATCCTTTTCTTGTTGAGTGCAGTCCTTACGGTCGTCACAGATAACACATCTACACTGGAAGGATCCATAGCTGCATTCATCACAGACTCGAACGAGTGTGCAAGGCCGGACATATGAATCACAGATTACGCATTTACCATCACATTTCTCACACAGCCGTCCAATTGCAATGCTTGGTTGCTTCCAGCACTTAATAATAGGGGTCATGCTTTGCCATGGCTTCTACAAACAGCTTAGGTAATTCTGCAATAACCAACTTCATAACTAAACTAATTGCTCACTGCTTTAGGATGTATAAAAGTACTAAAATTTAATTCAGAAAGCACCATAACTAGCTCTTGAACACATCAGAAAAAGGGATAAAATTATTAAAAATTATTTATACTTCTGCTGATTACAATATCCTAAAGATGTACACCAACCGAAGCTGAAAATTCATGGGTTCCTCATATGAACACATAATTAAACTTCCAAAAAAGGGTATCATTATCATAAAGAAAACTTAAAACTTCTGCTAATAACATAACCTTCAAGGTGTTCCAACTTCCTTCATTGCAATTTGCAAATGCCGTTCACAACATAACTAATCTTCAATTTATCATTTCCTTTGAAACTGTTAAAGCAAGTAACAATATTCTTGACTTGGACGTTAACTTTGAACACTTAATCGAACATGCATGCTTTGTTTTGTACTTTGGAGAAGGACGATAAAGATGTGTTGAGGTGCGTAAGTTTAAGGTTTGAAACGTTTGATGAGGTGTTGCTTCATCAAAGCAACAAAGTGTGAAGATCAGAGAGCTCGCTCGACCCCCTGAAGGCCGCTCGACCCGGTCGAGCGAGATGGGTTTGGTCGAGCAAATGAGTCAGAATGCAGGCAGTAGGTTTCTGGAATATGGCTCGACCAAGCGCTCGGTCGAGCGGATCTGGTCTTGGTCGAGCAAAGCTGTCAGAAAGTCTCTTTGGATTCCTTTTGTGTAGTTTCTGTTTTGGAACACTTAGTAGGTAGCTTAATTGCTTGTTTAATATGTTGCTTTATTTCTATGTTAATTGTGATGTTTATTAGCATAGTTAATAGAGAGTTTTATTGTGCTTTATGGTGATTTATGTGAGACTCTAAGAATCACACCCACCTACATCTATAAAAGGGAGTGTAATTCTTAAAGTAAGATACACCACAAACACACAAACTTGTGAGGGCTATTGCATTGTTAGAAACTAGAGAAGTGTTCTTGCTTTGCATTAGTATTGTGATCTTAAGAGATTGTTCTCAAGAAAAGGGAGAGTTTATTATACTTGTAATTGTTGAGTTCAATATAATAAACAACATTTGAGGGGGAGGTATCAAAGATACCTCATAAACACTTGTGTCTCTTTTGCTCTATTTTTCATTTGTGTTTTGATTGTTGAACCTCTTTGTGACGTTCGTTTTCAATTGGTATCAGAGCGGGAAGATCATTTGGGCCATTTGGGGGTGTGAAAGTGAGGTTATAAGAACAAGAAAAACACAATGAGTGAAGGGGGAAAGTTCCTTATTCAATTGTTTGATGGAAAGATCAACTTTGCTATTTGGAAAAGCTCCGTGGAGGATTATTTCACTAGTGGAAAAAAAGCTATTGGCTGCTGCTAATTGGCTGCGGTTTTAAGGTTTACGTAGCCAATAGACAAAATTTAAAAAAAAAAATCAACAAAGGCTGCGGTTAGGAAGTTTGTCCGCAGCCAATATCCCATGACACACTCAATGGCTGCGGTTCCATGTACGTCCGCAGCCAATAGCCCTTTCCAAAAGACAAAATTAAAAAAAAAAATCAAAAAAGGCTGCGGACATACATTGAACCGCAGCCAATAGCTTCCTTAAAAAAAAGCCTATTTTACCAAGTAGCTTCCTTATAAAAAAAAACCCTAAGTAGTTACCCTTCAAAATAAAACCCTAAGAATTGCACGCCTCTTTCACGCCTCTTCATCAGTCTTATTCACGCCTCTTCTTCAGTTTCTTCACGCCTCCTTCAAAAAAACCCTAAGAATTTGTAGATCGTTTTTTTCATCGTCACTACTGGTTCGTTTTCATCGTTTCTTCACGCCTCCTTCAAAAAAACCCTAAGAATTTGTAGATCGTTTTCATCGTCACTACTGGTTCGTTTTCATCGTCACGCCTCTTCAGTTTCTTCCCGCCTCCTTCATCAGTCTTCAGTTTCTTCCTCAAAGGCCAGCGAAGATTTTCATCGTTTTTTTCATCGTCACTACTGGTCCGTTTTGTTCTAAGAATTTAGATTTTTGTGTTCTAAAAAATCTAGAACAAGAAATACTTTTTTGTTCTAAAAAACGCTTAATTTAGGGATCTTTGTTTTGAGAATTAGTAGATTTGTAATTTAGATGTAATTTTAATCTTTGTTTCGAGAATTTTAATCTAGTTTGGATCTGTAATTTCGTTTGTATTTTAATTTAGGGATCTTTGTTTGTATTTTAATTTAGTTTGGATCTGTAATTTCGTTTGTAATTTCGTTTGGATCTGTAATTTGCATTCTTGAATCTTGAATCTTGAATCTTGAATCTGTGTTCTTGAATCTTTGGATTTGCATTATTTGTAAAAAAATGGCGTAAAAAATGACATGAAAATAATACTCAAATGAATTTACATGCTTACAATTAAAAAATAAAATGAATTAAAAAAAATAAATAAACAGGACTCAAAGGCTGCGGTCATTTGAAGGAACCGCAGCCAATAATACTCAATTTTTTTCTTCTGAAAATGGGGTATAGGCTGCGGTTTTTAGGACCGCAGCCAATAGGTTTTTCTCATTTGCTGCTATAACAAAGGCTGCGAGTCAAAACCGCAGCCTATACCCCCAAAAAAACCGCAGCCAATGTGCTTTTTTCCACTAGTGTTTGATGCAACAAGGCATTGATGATGCTTTTTTGAAAGAGAGGCCAATTCATATTGATGAGGCAAAATGGACACAAATAAGGAAGAAGGCGGTAAGCACAATCCGACTTGCCATTGCACCCGAAATCAAGTACAACTACTTGAAAGAGACAAATCCCGGTGAGTTCTTAGAGAAATTACAAACGGTGTATGCTTCTAAATCTCTAACAAATAAACTTTGCTTGAGGTGGGAATTGTATCAACTCATGAAGGATGAGGATACATCAATGCAAGACCACATAAACACATTTAACAAGTTGGTGTGCCAATTGTTAAATGCGGATGAGAAATTAACCGATGAAGAGCAAGCCTTACTACTCTTGGCTTCACTTCCCAAGGACTATAAAAACATAGTCCAAACATTGCTCATAGGTAGGGACTCTATCACTCTTGATCAAGCATTGGCGGCGTTGAGAGAGAATGATAGGTTCATGGTGAGAAGAGAAGGGAAAGAGAGGAAGAATATTAGGGATGGCTTGTTTAGTGAGGGTTCTAATAGGGGTAGGACCAAGGACAAATGTTATAAAGGAAGGGGAAAGTCTCAAGGGAGGGGTGACTATAGTGACAAAGAGTGTTACTATTGTAAGAAGAAGGGGCACATACAAATGATGTGCAAAGAATTTAAGGAAGACCTTAGGAAAATGAAAAGCTTAAGGAATGGGAAAAATGATGATGAGGGTAGCGGGAACGCCGCTCTAGGCATTGGAAGTGATGATGACTATGATGGGGCTCTACTAGTTGATGGGGGAATGGTTCATAGTAAGGAATGGGTAATGGACTCCGGTTTCTCATTCCGCATTTGTTGTGAGAAAGAAAAATTTACTAAGCTTAGTTATGGGGATAATGGCCTTATTACTTTACCAAATGATGAGAAGGTGAAAGTAGAAGGTATTGGGGAAGTTTTAATTGAGACTCTCGGAGGTGTCAAGAGAAGACTCGGTGATGTGAGGTATGTACCTAAGTTTGAGAGGAACATAATATCATTGGGTAGACTAGAGAGTAAGGGATGCAATTTCAAAGCGAATGGAAGGGGTTTTGAAAGTCATTAGAGGGAGCCTTGTGCTCATGAAGGGAGTAAGGAATAAGAGGAACTTATATGAGTTACAAGTTAAGTGTGGTAGCCTAGGCCACAAAAGTGATGATGGTGTGTTTGGGTCAAAGAGGGTTACTTTTGAGGATGGTAAGAATATTGCACTTGAGGGAGATATTTTTAAAGTAAGTAACAATATTCTTGACTTGGACGTTAACTTTGAACACTTAATCGAACATGCTTTGTCTTGTACTTTGGAGAAGGACGATAAAGATGTGTCGAGGTGCGTAAGTTTAAGGTTTGGAACGTTTGATGAGGTGTTGCTTCATCAAAGCAACAAAGTGTGAAGATCAGAGAGCTCGCTCGACCCCCTGAAGGCCGCTCGACCCGGTCGAGCGAGATGGGTTTGGTTGAGGAAATGGGTCAGAATGCAGGCAGTAGGTTTCTGGAATATGGCTCGACCAAGCGCTCGGTCGAGCGGATCTGGTCTTGGTCGAGCAAAGATGTCAAAAAGTCTCTTTGGATTCCTTTTGTGTAGTTTCTGTTTTGGAGCATTTAGTAGGTAGCTTAATTGCTTGTTTAATATGTTGCTTTATTTCTATGTTAATTGTGATGTTTATTAGCATAGTTAATAGAGAGTTTTATTGTGCTTTATGGTGATTTATGTGAGACTCTAAGAATCACACCCACCTACATCTATAAAAGGGAGTGTAATTCTTAGAGTACGATACACCACAAACACACAAACTTGTGAGGGCTATTGTATTGTTAGAAACTAGAGGAGTGTTCTTGCTTTGCATTAGTATTGTGCTCTTGAGAGATTGTTCTCAAGAAAAGGGAGAGTTTATTATACTTGTAATTGTTGAGTTCAATATAATAAACAACATTTGAGGGGGAGGTATCAAAGATACCTCATAAACACTTGTGTCTGTTTTGCTCTATTTTTCATTTGTGTTTTCATTGTTAAACCTCTTTGTGACGTCCGTTTTCAGAAACATTAAGTCACTAGCACGACAAAACATCTAAAACCTTTCAATTACACGCCATCACTCCACTTCACATCAACCCTCCCCCTGCCCCCACCCAAAAAAGAATATCTAGCATACTGCAAAAATAAGGCCATATCATATTGTGTTGACCATATCGTAAAGATTTTCATATTTACCGGATCGGTACCCATATCATAAAGGTGAAAAACCACGTTTTAGGCTATTTCACATGATATTTTATGGTTGGGCCAAACACTAGCCCATATCTTTTCTAATTGTAAATCTCATTTGTGATAATATAAGAGTCACTACACATCGGAGGACATAACCTAAATTGGGTGAACATCGTTAAATATTTTTTGTTGTTTATTATTGCATTTTATTTCCTTCAAACATCAATTTTATTGTTTGCGTTATTTGTTTCACACAAGGCTTCACACTTTCGATCTTGGTGATATTAGAGATTGAAACACATTGTTTCATCTTTAATATAACATCGTTTACACATCACAATATAGGCTTACATGTGCTCTCTTGAGAGACCGTCTTTTGTTAAGATGACTCTCAAAAGTCCAACCCAAATCTATATTTAGAGTTGTAACAAAATATATTTAGAATTGGACTGGGCTTTTGAGAGCCGTCATTACAAAAGAGCCGTCAACGGTTCATTAGCAGGTCATCCGGTGAAGTGGCTGTATCGATGTCATATTTCCCAAGTTGAAGGCTGTTGTTGGTAAAAAACGAAGTTTAAGGCTGTTTATTTGAAATTGAGTAAACTTTGAGGCTGTTGTTGGTAAATGATCCTTTTCTTTTTTAAAATTAAGATTTTATATTTTAATTTAATTATTATTAATAAATTTAGTTTACTAATAATAATAATAGTTGATTTTATGATTAAAATATTTTTAAGGGCAATTTAGTAATTCTATTTCATAAAAGGGGTGGCGATATAATGAAAAGGGCGACGAAATTTAAGGATTGGATTTAAAATTGATAGATTTTAACATTAAAATAATCAATTTAGACCTTAAAATGAGAATTTATACATAAATAAAGGAAAATTTTAATTCTAAAAGTGTGAACTTTGCCAGATTTGCTTCTGAACGTGCGAACTAACGTTTGTCTTTTAAAGGTTCGAACTTTGGGGGTCATCCGCATCTAAGGTTGCAGGCGATTTTGGTAACCTGGAACAGCATGTTACCATCTTCATCACCTTCTTCTTTAAGCTCTCCATCAATGGCTTCTTCATCACCTTCTTCCTCAACCTCCCAAGTAATGGCTTCTTCCTTAAACCTCTTCATCAATGAGACACAACAAAACCTTCAAAACCCCAACATTAGTATTTTTCTCATTATTTCAGAAAATTCCCAAAATTAAGAGAGAAAAGTTTCTGAATTTTTTTTAAATTTTGGGTATTTCTTAAATTGTAGGTTAGCACCAGCAAGAATAGCTGCCTACCCTTCCCCTTCCTCTGATTCGATCAAACCCAGATTCGAACATAGCCTTCCCAATCATTTTTCCTCTGATTTCGAAACACAAGGACAACCCGTAGCCCTCTTTTTGAAATTTCGAAATCAAATGTTGCTTATTCTTCCTCTGAGTTCGAACCACAAGGACAACATTACTTGATAGGCTATGCTTGTAATTCACAAGTATATATAGTCCTATAGAAATGAAGAATTGAACAATCAATTCCTAGTTCTTTGATAACAAAAACCTAAACAATGAAAGAAGAATAAGAGTAATTAGAGAAAGAAGAGAAAGTAAGAGAGAAGAAAGATTCTGTAATTTTATTCATGATCTCTAATACAATTACAAATCAACTTATATAGACAAGGAGGAAGCTAAAATACACTTTCCCGCCAAAGCCTAAAACTAACTGAGTGATTTTTAGTTATTTAACAAACAAAACAGAATTACAATATTATGGGAAAGACCCAACTACCCTTAATGCTACAAAATTACTCCCCCCCTTTTAGAACTTGTCCTCAAGTTCCTGTATTGAATTCAGGAAAATGTTGTTCAAAGGTATGGGCATTTATCCAAGTTGAATCTTTTGTTGGCATATCTACCCATTTGACAAGAAATTGAGTTGCTCCATTATTGTAGATCTTGAAAATCCTCCAATCCAAAATACATTCTGGAAACTTGCTTAAGCGAACCATAGGATCAGTCCGTTGAAGCCAAGAAGGAATATGAGTAACTTGAGGGAGTTGCCCATAAAAGGGTTTAAGCTGTGATACATGAAAAACATTATGTATCTTTGCATCAGCTGGTAATCTCAATTTGTAGGCGACTTTTCCAATTACAGCAATTACCTGAAATGGCCCATAGTACTTGTTAGAGAGCTTCTGGTTGTATCTTTGTTGCACAGAAGTTTGTCTATAGGGTTGTAACTTGAGCCAGACCCAATCATCCACTTGAAATGTTCTATTTATTCTATGTTTGTTCACTTGGTTCCTCATTTTGTCTTGAGCTCTTGTAAGATAAATTTTAACCAGTTGAATCTTATCTTCTCTTTTTTGATTCTGTCCACCATCTCATTGTTAGTACTGCCTGATAGATAAGGTAAGTGATGTGGGGGTTGTTGGTTGTAGACCACTTCATAAGAAGTCATTTTAATGGCAATGTGATAATGTGTGTTATACCACCATTCTGCAAGAGGCAACCACTTACACCAATCTTGAGGTTCATTGCCACACATACATCTCAAATACATTTCAAGACACATGTTTACCACTTCTGTCTAACCATCACTTTGCGGGTGGTATACAGATGAAAAATAGAATTGTGTCCCTTGTATAAAAAATAATGCTTGCAAAAAATTACTCATGAACAACATGATCCAAAAAACCTTGAGCTACTTATACAGTAGAAAAAGGGTGACGAAAAGGAATAAAATGAGCATACTTAATCTATCTACCAACACGAGTATAGTGTCCATGAGCATAAATTTAGGCAACCCAGTGATAATGTCCATGGAAACTTCTTTCCATACTTCATCAAGAATGGCTAAGGATTGGAGTAATCCCGGTAAAGCTATAGGTTCATATTTTGCAGCCTGATATACCACACAATTCCTCACACATTGATCAATGTCTTTGCTCATTCCCTTCCAATAGAATAACCTCTTCACCCGTACTGAAGTTCCCTCTCTACTCGGATGTCCCTCTTCAGGGCTTGTATGATGCCAATCAATGATGGATTTCCTTAATGAAGTGACAGGTTCTACCACTATTTTACCCTTCCTTCTTAGCAGATCATTGAGTAAAGAATAATGTTGAATATGTTCCCCACTACTGACTTTCTGTATAAGAGCAAGTAAAGCAGCATCTAAACATGATAGCTTGCTTTGATTTGGGCTTCTAGATCTGTATTAACTAGTGAGAGAGCCATTAGGGGAATTTTTGATCCTTGTACCCTTGACAAAGCATCTGCTGCTTTATTTTCAGCATGACTCTTGTATTGTATCTCATAATCAAACCCCATAAGTTTTGATAACCAAAACTGTTGGAAGGGAGTTGATATCTTTTGTTTTAACAACCACTTTAAACTCTTTTGATCAGTTTTAATGATGAAATGAGCCCATAACAAATATTGTTCCCATTTCTGAACAGCAAAAACCAAGGCTAACAACTCCTTTTCATACACAGATAAGAGTTGCCATTTGGGTCCCCAAAGATCTACTAATATATGATATAGGATGAGAGTCTTGCACCAATTCCCATCTTGGAAGCATCTGTTTCTACCACAAATTCTATTGCAAAATTTGGGATGGCTAATATAGGTGATGTGACTAAGGCATGGTTATGAGCTGAAAATACATGTGTAGCTGACTCATTCCATTGGAAAGCCCTTTTTTAAGCAGATCATTTAAGGGTCGACTAATCATAGCATATCCCCTTATAATTTTCCTGTAATATCCAGCAAGCCTTAAAAACCATCAAATCCTTAATGGATTTTGGAATAAGCTAGTTAACCACGGATTCTATCTTCTTGGGATCTGTCTCAACCAAGGTTGTTAGGATCGAGATTCTACGTTGGATCGTTAAGGGGTAGGATCGAAATCGGTAGAATCAGATCGTAGGATCGTGTGTGATCCTACAAATATACATTAATATGCTTTAGATAACTGATTTTCAATTGTATTTGTTCTTTTTTTAGTTTTAAGGTTTATATTTATACTTATTTGAATTCAATTATTAAGTTTTGTAAAAAAATACCTTTAATAATCATTTTTAAGATGCGAATCAAGAATACCTTGAATTTTAGCATATTAATGTAATTGTTTAGATATATACATATATATACATAAGTAAAATCTAGATTATATGAAATATTTTTACGATTGAAGCTACCCTTATAGGAAGGGATCGTCAGATTGTAGGATCGTTGAATCGTGTTATGATCCTACCGCTTAAACCTTGAGCTATGTAGGATCGTACGATTCTACCAATGTTAAGATCCTACCTACGATCCGGATCGATCGCCTAATTTTAGATCGTAGAATCGTAGAATTGTTGATCAGGATCGAGATTCTGATAACCATGGTCTCAACACCTTGACCAGATATAAAATGCCCTAAATATTCAATTTTTGTGATCTCAAAAACACACTTGTTTTCCTTAGCATACATCTGATTAGCTGACATCAACTCAAAAACTTGCTTCAAATGTAACCAATGCTCATGTAAGGTTTTGCTATATATCAAAATATTATCGAAAAATATTACAACACACTTCCTCAAAAGAGGTTCAAACACTTGGTTCATCCAATGCTGAAATGATGCTGGAGCATTAGTAAGGCCAAATTGCATTACCAAAAAACTTAAAATGTCCATGGTGTATCCTAAAAGCAGTCTTGTATTTATCATCCTAATGCATTCTCAGTTGGTGGTAACCAGATCTAACATCAATCTTACTAAAACCCATGGCCTCAGATAATTCATCTATTAGCTCATTAAGAACAGGAATAGGAAACTTATTTTTGATAGTTTGCTCATTCAATTTCCTGTAGTCAACACATAATCTCCATGTTCCATCCTTCTTACCAACTAGCACTACTGGAGAGACATAAGGGCTGTTACTTTCTTGAATAACCCCCCTATCTAACATTTCCATGATAAGAGATTCAATCACATATATCTTTGCTTGAGAGGATATCAATATAGCCTAATACTTATTGGTAGAGCATGTGGTTTAGTAGGTATTCTATGATCAAAATGACCTCTAGAAGGTGGCAACACAGATGGATCCTAAAACACATGTTTAAAGAGTGTTTTGAGTTGAGTGAACTCTAATGATTCTGCTTCCTTAGGTGTTTCTACTAAGTGTTGCATCAGGAATGAAGGTGTAATGTTTCTGTTGTTAGTAACTTGTAATAAACACAACTGAATAGCATTACATGAGCTCTTTGATGGAATCTCCTTGACCACATGCACCCTTGTATTGTTGGTAATGCCTTTCAAACAAATTGTCTGTCCTTCCACTTCAAATTTCATGATCATATTATGGAAATGCCAATGGACTTCTCCTAATTGCTTTAACCATTGTATTCCAAACACCATGTCACAACTTCCAATTTGTATGAGAAGAACATCATTGACAAACTGCTTAACATTAATACTCCAAGTAAAATTTTTGCACATATGTTGACAAAGAATTTTTTTCCCATCTGCCACTATAATAGATTGTTTAGAAATAGGCTTTACTTCACACACAACTTTCTAGTATAATCAAGATCTAGAAAGTTATGTGTAATACCTATGTTAATAAAAATATGAATTCCCCTCTTATGTACTAGCCCCACAACTCTCATAGTTTGAAAAGTTTGATTGCCAGATAGAGCTTGGACTGATATACAGGCCACAAATTGATCTTCATTTATTGCACAAACTTCTTCTTCTTGCCCTTCCCACTCTATATCATCATAGTGCATGATCTCAACTGTAAATAATTGCGGTTCTTTGAACCCACATTTATGTCCCTTCGTAAAAGGCTTGTCAACATAACCCCTTTGCCATCTTTTTTGCTCTCACTCTTGCAGGAAAAAAATATATCATTCTTGTTGGGTTTGGTGGGTTTCTGGATTCAACAGGATTAGGGAGAAGAGGGGGTTTAGTTTGCGTCAACAAGGGTAAATGAGACTGGTAGGATTGATTCATGTAAGGTTTGGATTGTAGTGATTTGATGGTATCTTCTTACAGCCTAGCATAATTAATAGCCTGAGGTATAGTTTTGGGTTCAAAAGCTTTAACAAAGGGTTTAGTATTATCTTTAAGTCCACCTATAAAGCTGTCTAAAATAAATTTTTGTGAAAGATCATAAGAATGCATATCAAGAAGTGCTCTACAAGTCTCAAAAGAATCAATGTATTCTTCCAGACTACTAATCTGGGTCAATTTATTAAATTTCTCCACAGCTCTATCTAACGATTCATCAAGACATCTGGCCCTAACTGCAATAGTGAACAACACCTTTCCTACTCTAGGTTTTAAAGCCAAATAACTTGCTGCCCATAAGCTGCCTTCCCCATCATATACAATGAAGCTAAGTCCACCATTTTATTTTCTTGAATCTTGCATTATTCAAAATACTTCCCACATTTTCTAATCCATTCATTAGGGTCAGTGCCATCAAATTTTGGAAACTCCAACTTTGGGGCAAAAGAAAGGGGTTTAATACCATCATCAATCTGCTGCTCGACATCAGACCAAGGCCAATGTGTTAATGCAGGATAATTATAGAAAGTCATCAAACAAACAAACATAACAAAAACACGTAAACGTCAGTAACTAGCATCAGATATGATAAGACCAACTAATAGATAACATTATGCAATACATTAACATCAGATGATTTCATAGGATACAAGCACAAATAGTAACCGTTTACCGTCCACCTATGTTTCTTGGATAGAATGCAGGTCTTCACATTTCTCTTCTCAAACATAAACTCTTGCAGAACACGCGTAGTATTAACTCAACTAAGGCATTAACAGACAATTAACACGTGACCCTATAGAGCTTGTCTATCTTAGAGTAAGCGTATTCATAGCCAATCTTTGGGACTTGTAACTCCTTTGAAGTACTTTAGCTTAGGCGCACTTCTCACTAGCATAAACTACTCTATCATTGAATAGTCAATGAGTAACCTTTCTGTTAATGTGTAAGCTTTCTATGAATTAATAAGCTTTCTATCAATGGGTAACAATCTATCAATAAATATTTTCTTCACTTCATGGCATAGTGACACGGCCATGGGCGTTATCGGCCACCTGACGTCCATGGTAAAGTATGAGCTCATACCCCCTCCAGCTAACCCTTTCGGGTCCTACCTTCGGGTAACTAACACTAGGGTACCAATCTAGTGGAAAGGCAACCATATTAGGGTTTGCAAGACCCGCATGGTGACACCTCGGTCAAGGGGCGTTATTGACCACCCGGCGCCCAATTGACAAAGTATGCTCATACCCCCCTTACGGTGGTCCCGTCGAACCTCACCTAGGGGACTACTAAATCAACCGGATATGATCCAGTTGAGTCACGCCAACTAATCATAATTTAGTACTTTATCGAAGGGGAATGACTCCCGCTTTTGACTATTAATGAGTGCCCTGGGATAGCAGAATGTCGAACCCAGTGAGAAAACTCAAATAAAATACGAAATTCACCTATAAAGGAGTCATTCTAACTCCGAGTAAGGCATAATTCGATTCTCAAATAAATAAGGGGGTGGTCCACGCCTTCTATCAACACTCTCATTCACTAAACTATTCTAAGCGCAAGGATTTCATAATCGATAGCTTTTCATATAATATGTATTCACTAGTACTTCATAGTTTCGATACAGTGCATATTATCACAATAATAATAAAGTCTTAAAGCAATTGCCTATAAGATTAGTTACTGCGTGTACGTTCCTATAAGCGTCATTGCACGATCAAAAGGTTACAAAACTCACCCAACTAAGGCTCCACTTTCCTCTTATGAACCGGGAACCTATATAAGTTTGAAGTAAAACTAATAAGCTTACTTTTCTCCATTTAAGAGAAACTAAAAGCTAAATCGAACTATCATTCACTTATTCAAAGTAACTTTCAATTATTCTAACACGCACTTAATCAATTCCCGCTACTCAGTTTATACTTGCTCACAAGTTATGACACTAATAAGCAATCAAATAAGCCTTCACATTCACTAGACCAACAATCGAATAAGCTTTCACAACAACTGAAAAGACAAGCATGTCAAACATCCATAGCATGCCAATAATCATTCTAATAACTAAGATAATGTCTCATTTAATTAGCAATAATACTCAACAACATAAACAATATCCACCATCATCTTTATAAAGCAAGTGACAATTCACAACCATTTTTTAGTGACTAATAATATTAACCATTTATAAATATTATTATCACCATTCAAACTACAATTACATATTCAAATCTTATACAATTTATTCAAGTTACAAACATCTTTAAACACCCAAATTAGAGCAACTAACATCATTTCTATCCAAATTGAGAACCTTAATTCATAATTATATCAATTTCACAATCAAATTCTTATACCACCATAATAGATTCAATAAAATTAGTAAACAATCAACCTAATTCATAAACATGGCAAATTCTAATCAAAATAAGAAACTAATCACATTCTTACATTATTATAATAAGATTCGATAAAAGATTAGTAAAAAATCGACCCAAACTCATGATTGAAGAATGGTGAGAACTCATTATAAAACTCATAAAATTCTAATCATACCAAAGATAGAAGAAATAAAATAAGGGAGGAAGATGGCTTACAAAGGTAAACTAATGAAATTGGAGAAGAGTCAAGAGGTGTTTGGTGTTGTGGTGGTGGCATGCAAAACCCGAGACTGAGCTGCTGTTGGGCCACTGTGCAGCCGCCTGTGAAGGTGTGGTGGAGCAGCAGTCCACGTGAGGCTAGTCCGACGCAGCTGTTCACGGTGGGGAGGCGCATACCGCCGGCCTGCTGGTTGTGTGGTGTGGCGCAGCTGGTGTCTTCTATGTGGGGTTTGAGGGAGATGGAAAAGAGAGGAAGAAGGAAATGGGGAGTGAAGGTGACGACTTCTTTGTGAGCTTAGGGTTTCATACCCTTTTATATTTTTATTTACTTATTTTTTTCCATGGTTATTATTATTATTATTATTATTATTATTATTATTATTATTATTATTATTATTATTATTATTATTATTATTATTATTTAGGTTCACCTTCTTGAGAGACCCAACTACGAAAACTTACCTTCGAGTGCTTACAATTTTAATAAATTAATTTTAATTCGAACCTCTTTGGTTTAGTATTTGCATATCTATTTTTAATCTAAATATGTTCATGTATAAATCGTACGTGAATGAAATTTATTAAGACTAACTTAAATATATATATATATATATATATATATATATATATATATATATATATATATATATATATATATATATATATATATATATATATATATATATATATTTATAAAATCTCCAAAACATTATAATAATAATAATTAATGACGTCATAAAAATGACGGGGTGTTACAGACTATCCCCCTTTAAAGGAGTTTCGTCCCCGAAACTAGAGTAATAAGGACACTAATCATAAAAAAATCGTATTTCTAATAACTCTGGAAGGTTTTCTAACCATTTTAAGCCTAGGAATTGACTCAAAGATCATGACTTTAATGATACTATTAATGAAAGGATACTCAATCTATTAGAATATTCGTACATTTCATTTCGAGTATTTATAATCACCTAGATTAAGTCAAACACCCAATCAAAAGCATGTAAATTTCACACAAAATGATTCAAACAAACAATCAGAAGCATGTAAGTTTGTAATAGGTTGTTACCATAGATGAGAAAATGGGTGCAAAATGCGTGCAAATGTGCGAAAATCTATCGCATTCTACCCCCCTTAAAAACTTAGTTACGACCTCGTAACTCACTAACCTCAACAATAGAACAATTTGAATCTTCTCTATGACCTCATAAGGTCCTATTAATTTAGAGCTTGACTTTCTTTTACTAACAAGCAACTTTCATTTGGCGAAACCCTCTATAATCTCCCATAGTGAACGCATTAGAGTTTGTAGTAAACTATCTTTCAAGTTTACTAAACATCACAATCACTTTTTTTTCACTTAGTTATATCATAGAACTGTCGACTCCATGAGACGTTTGCTTAATTCACTTTACTTTGATTTATTTACTTCAATTATTATATATGAAAGGCTGGATAATAGTATCACTAGTGGAAAAAATGTTAAAGGCTGCGGTTTTAGGCCAATATAGGCTGCGGTTTTGAACCGCAGCATTTATATTAGCAGCAGATGTAAAAAACGTTATTTGCTGCGGTTCTAAAACCGCAGCCTAAAGTCTTTTTTTAAAAACCCAAAATACCTATTTGCTGCGGTCCTAAACAACCGCAGCCTTTAGCCCTTTACTTCAATTTTTTTTTTTAAATTCGAGGTCTTCATTTCGAGAAATTGAAGCAATGAAAAATGATACAACCCCAATCAATCTATGAAAGTTACTAAATAAATTCCAAGAACAAAAATGATACAGCCCCAATCAATCTATGAAAGTTACTAAAGAAATTGAAAGAACAAAATAAAAAACAAGTACTAAATAAATTCCAAGAACAAAATAAATTCCAAGAACAAGTACAATCAAAATCTAAACATAACGAAAAATCAACAAAAAATCGCAGATCTGGAGAACTTGATTTGAATAACTTGACTTGAATAACGAAAAATCAACAATTTCACAAATATTTTACGACATCTATCAACAAAAACCTTGACTTGAATAACTTGGATCGAAACCTTGACTTGAAAAAATTGGACTTCAAGAAGAGGGAAGAACTTGAGGGAAGAACTTCAAGAACTTGGACTTCGAAATTTGTTGAGGGAACTCGAAATTAAAGTAGCAAATTTGTGCAAGAGTGTTCGAAATTACCCAAATTTGGAGATGAGAAATCAAGAAAACGCATGAAGAAATCAAGAAAAACGCATGAATAAATGAAGAAAAACGTATAAAATTACCCAGAAGAAGATCTCTTGAAGAAATTAAATGTATGAAATTACCCAGGAGGAGATCTCTTGAAGAAATTAAATGTTGAAAGCTTAGGGTTTTTTTTAATGGAAAATGAAGAGAGAGAAAGGGAGATAAGGAAATGAGGGCATATGAGAAATCTGAGATGAAGAATACACATAATGGGAAGGAAATGAGGCGCGTACAAATTAGGGTTTTCATTATTTGCTGCGGTTCTATTTAAAAACCAAAGCCAATACCTGTCTTGATTTTCTTTTTTTTAACTTATTTGCTGCGGTTCTACTAGAAACCGCAGCCTTTAAGCTATTTTTTTCCGCTCTTTTTTCCTTTCATTAAAGGCTGCGTTTTTTAAGAACCGCAGGTAATGTTTAGCAGCCAATAGCTTTTTTTCCACTAGTGTATAGATCTCAGAATAACAAATATCTCAAATATTTTATAGTGCGGAAAGTCATGCTAGAACAATTAAAGGAACTATGATTGGATAAGGGATTTCAATAAGGTAACACTAGTCTTATCGCGTGCCCTAATTCATAAAATTTGATACGTTTGTATGGCTGCAATACAGTATGTTAAATTTGGATGATTGCGCAACGTAAGGTAGCATGGTTACTACATGAAAGAGCATAGTTTTATTAGGACTTGTAGAGAAGCAATTTTACTTCCAAAAAAGTTTCAAGGGAACTACTCAAATTTTTTAACAAGGTATTGATTAGTTGATGGAGTTAGGGTAGCAAAATCACTCCAAGTAGAGTTTAACAACCATAGCCAACTAGTAGATGGACAGACATTATAACTTTTTCACATAGAAAAGTTTCATGATATAATTGTATACTACTAAAACTCCAATTTAAAAGAGAAAAACCACACTATTATATTTTAACAACTCATTTGACTTTTGAATTACTTATTTTAGCTTGACAAGTTTATCTCAGAAAAACAATCAAACACTCAATACTTTACCTTTAAGCGTTAGTGAGTTTTATATATGTAGATGAGAACTTTAGTTATGCAACTGAATCATTAGTTAAGTTATACATTTAGGAAGACATTTCACGATAAACTTTTGAACGAGAACAATATAGAGTATTCATAGTGATTCAATCACCACATTCATGACTATCCCATCTATAGAATCCTTCAAGTCCTTCGTAACAATCCCATTACTACTATAGTTGGATCATCAAACTTGACTAATATTCCCAAAATGATCCATACTAAGATAAACATGTAGTTCTCTAGGTCCTTGCACTTAATCCAAGGAACAAGACACGAGCTATCCAATTTACTTTACTTGATTCTAACACTTGCAAGATATTTTCAAAATCTAACTGAGGATCTTTTACTTAACTTATGAGGGTCAATTAAACGTTACTCTAACTATACTTGACACTTTCGTGCTCTTGTACGCGTTACACATCAATAACAAGCCTTTCAGATTATCGGGTACATAATCTCATTACTTAAAAATATACTTTAAGCTTTTACATAACTTCTCGACTATAATCCATGACTCAATACATGGTTGAACCAAAACTCACACTCACGCTACCACGTTACATATCATACAGCATGCTACATGTAATACTTCACTTTCTTAATTAAGTAGATTTTGGTGATATTCAACAATTGTTATACATATATGATGATATATCATTACATGCTCTGAGCTTCACATGCTCACATTCATTACTTTACTTATCATAACATGATCCTAACAATTTACTTAAATAAACATGCTCTTTTAGTTAATGATACATGATGAAAACGTACTTTAACATGCTAAATTATACACCATGACTCGATTAGGAAATTAACTAATGCAATTGATAACTTTAAACATTACAACTAAATTCGATATATAATCCAACTAAATATATCACATTTTAGCAAGTTAATACTTACAAGTTCACATTGTTAAGCCATGATAACAATATATCTAGTAAAACTGGTTTTAATTAATCATTAGAAGTTCTTTGTACATTACTTATGACTTACTTGTGGGGTTACAACACATTTTAGAATCAATTAAGAAGGATATTATATCAAAACCAAATTGGACATATTTGTCAGAACTACACTTGAAATATCTGTCTAAAACTTATTACATAACAAATGACCTCGAATTATTACTGAACTAATTCAATATGTTATAAATGCTTTTAAGCATGTAATATTTTAATTGGCTTCGAAATTAATCAAATCATCTAGGAATTAGCTCATACTCTTTGATAACTTAATGGAAGGTGCACTTCTAATTGATCCTCATAGCTTGAATGCATGATAACATTGTACATAGGATTAAAAACTTAGAACAACACATTTAAGAATCATCACAAACAAAACAAAATGAAAGGACAAACAAGTTCGAACCAATTGAAATATTTATCTGATTTTCTAGTGTCATTCCTGCGTCAATAACTTCCAAAGACAATAACCAAGGATCTCCAATTTACACTACACCTATGTTTAAAAAAAAAAGCGAGAGGAGCAAAGGATCCTTGAAGCGTAAGCTTTTCGTAGGTAAGGCGCATTCATCTCACTTAAGCGTAATGATCGGTTCAAAAACATACATAATACATCAAACAACATGCTATTCATATTTTAGTATCAACAAGGTTGAAAACATTCATTATCCTTGCGGTAAATATCACTTTAACATAAAACTATTATAAGGAGAATATGAAAATTCCCAAAGTTATTTTCTTCTTCACATGTTGTATTTTTTGTTAAAATTTATTTATTTATTTTTTTTTAACAAACAAGCAAAAGGTAATTACCAAGCTCAACAAGGAAGCGCACAGAGTGCATCATGCATGAAGCACATCAAGGCGCACACCTCTTGTAGTGGGCTTTGTCTCGCCTAGCCGAGGCGTTTCTAGCCGAGCCTAAGCTCGACGTGCACGAGGGGCAAAGCAAGACACGCTTCTTGACACTAAGCACTACTTTAAGGTGTAAATATTTTCTTACCAATTTTCACAACATCAATAAAACTATTACCATTTCATTTACATAATCACCAACTTGACTTCAAAAACTATAGTATTATCCTTAATATATGATCAAGACTTTATTTACAGGCTATCATATCAATTATCTAACCAATCGACTAAAGTTACAATCACGTGTAAATATTATCCTATTTTTAATTCCTTTCCTTATTCGTGTTTAGACTACTTACAATCATACTTGCGCAATCATTAACCGTCTTCAAGAGAATTATGGTCACCACATTCTATCTAATGACGAATGAATGCATATGACAAATGACATTTGCAAACAGACAAATAAGCAATAGATTTATGTGTAAGATCAATATCAAAACTCATAAGCTTTGTGAAAACAATGAACATGAACAAATGTTCAAGCACATAAGACCAAAGTTTATATTATCCTCACCATCAAAAGGAAATACCAGATACAACCAACTTCTCTATAAGTCAATTATTCACATTGTTTTCTGTAATTAATACTTATCACGCAATTCATGAATTGCCCAGCATACGTAACAATTGTCATTAGTACTCGGATAATACATAAATCAACTCTACTAATTGGTTAACATCATATCATAATTCAAACCACAATCATAACTTTTAATTATAATAATAACACACATGAAGATGAGTCTTATAATAAGCTTAACAAATTATATATTTACCTATGCACGTGCAATGATAATCATTATGCATGAATATGTGATATGCACCTATCCCATATCTACCCAAACTCTCACGATAAACTTCTATCTTCAAGAAATTACTCAACGAATTTGAAAACACAAGGCGTCGAATATAGGAACCACTGGCTCTGGTAACCACCTGTAACACCCTAAAATTTCCGACCTCTTAAACGAAACCAAAATCGTGAAGGACGGAAGGAAATTCGGGTGTTACATAAAAAGGAATAGGAAAAGAATTTAAATAAATGTCAAAAGATTAACTTTAAAAAGGTGAGTGGAAAATTCGACAGCACTTCTACTGAATTCGAACATATGAGGCAGAAAAATTAGCACAATAAAACATTAAACTAATCTAAGACATCATTGCCTTTAAAATCTCACGCCACGGCGGAATAGTTCATCGCCGACCCCTCAAATCGATGTGCCAAGTATGGATCGTGGTTCCAAAGCCAACGCGTGCGTTTTGAGATGACTTGACTCCTTTAAACCATATGAGTTATAAACTACGCAGCGAAAATGCAAATATATATAAAAGGAGAACACAAGGCCTCATAAAAAAATGTATATAACCAAAGCTTACAAACGATAAATAAGAACTACAAAATCGAATTAACGGTATGACACAAGCTATGCTTCGCCCTCGTCATTCTCTCCCAATGCAATGCAATGAAAAAGAAGCTCCAAAACCTGCTACTACTGCCCATGATCCTCCTGCTGCTCGACATTAGACTAAGGCCAATGTGTCATAGTAGGACAATCATAGAAAGTCATCAAACAAACAAACATAACAGAAACACGTACACGTCAGTAACTAGCATCAGATATGATAAGACCAACTAATAGATAACATTATGCAATACATTAACATCAGATGATTTCATAGGATACAAGCACAAATAGTAACCGTTTACCGTCCACCTATGTTTCTTGGATAGAATGCAGGTCTTCACATTTCTCTTCTCAAACATAAACTCTTGTAGAACACGCGTAGTATTAACTCAACCAAGGCATTAACAGACTATCTAACACGTGACCCTATAGAGCTTGTCTATCTTAGAGTAAGCGTATTCATAGCCCATCTTTGGGACTGGTAACTCCTTTGAAGTACTTTAACTTAGGCGCACTTTTCGCTAGCATAAACTACTCTATCATTGAATAGTCAATGAGTAACTGTTCTATTAATATGTAAATTTTCTATGAATGAATAAGCTTTCTATCAATGGGTAATAATCTATCAATAAATCTTTTCTTCACTTCATGGCATAGTGACACAGCCATGGGAGTTATCGGCCACCCGGCGCCCATGGAAAAGTATGAGCTCATACCCCCTCCAACTAACCCTCTCGGGTCCTACCTTCGGGAAACTAACACTGGGGTACCAATCCAGTGGAAAGGCAACCATATTGGGGTTTGCAAGACCCGCATGGTGACACCTCGGTCAAGGGGCTTTATCGGCCACCCGACGCCCAATTGACAAAGTATGCTCATACCCCCCTTACGGTGGTCCCGTCGAACCTCACCTAGGGGACTACTAAATCAACCGGATATAATCCAGTTGAGTCACGCAAACTAATCATAATTTAGCACTTTAACAAAGGGGAATGACTCCCGCTTTTGACTATTAATGAGTGCCCTAGGATAGCAGAATGTCGAACCCACTGAGCAAACTCAAATAAAATATGAAATTCACCTATGAAGAAGTCATTCTAACTCCGAGTAAGGCATATTTCAATTCTCAAAACAATAAGGGGGTGGTCCTCGCCTTCTATCAACACTCTTATTCACTAAACTATTCTAAGCGCAAGGATTTCATAATCGATAGCTCTTCATATAAAATGTATTCACTGGTACCAATGTTATTAAAATCGCGAGTTGAATCGTAAAATCGCCCGATTTTACGATTCTAGATGGACCTAGCGACTTGGATCGGAAGCAAAATCAGAATCAATTAAAATCGGTTGTAAACTCGTTAAAATCGGTTAAACTCGTTAAAATCGGACGAGTTTACCGAGTTTAACGATTCTAGCAAAATACGTTATTTGGCCCTAAAAAAACCATTATGCTCTCACTTGCAGCCGTATTATCACCCATCTTCTCTCCCATTTGTCTTCACCTCCTCCATTTTCATTGAACTCTTCCTGTCTTCCATCATTACCAGCCAAAATACAGTCCTCCATTATCATTCACAAGCAGCAGCGCCTCTCGTCTCGATTTCGACTCAGTTGTCCAGTCCAGCATCGAGCTTCGTGGGTCTTCGTGGGTCGACTTAGTCAGTGGGTCGATATCAGTTGTCGACTCAGTAGTCCAGCTCCAGCAGGTTATTCTTTTTCCTGAATAGTGTAATTGTATTTTGTAATTTTGATTCATGTTAGATTAAATATAGAGTAATTGATTTATTAGATTAAATTAGTTATTTATGTTAGATTATTGAACTCGTGTGAATGTGATAACTGATATGTGTGAATCGATTTAAGATTAGTTTTCCTGAATAGTGTAATTTATTAGATTAAATTAGTTATTTAAGATTAGTTTTGCTCATGACTATTAAATCAAATAGTGTTATTGATTTAAGATTAGTGTTATTGATTTACTGTTAAATCAATTAGTTTTGCTTCATTTTTCTGTATTAATCAGTATTTTGTTATTGATTTAAGATTAGTTTTGCTCATGACTATTTCTTTGGTGTGTTTTTGGATTTAAATCAGTATGTCTACTTCCGGTTTTAGTACTGGCAAAAATAAGAGAAAAAATAAGAGAAAAGTAACTACCTTGACTTTTGTTTTATTGCACAATATATTGGTAATAGTTGATTTTAAGTGTTTATTTTACATTTAAAATGTCTAGAAATAAATACAAACATCAAAAACTAACTAAATCAGCAAAATTGGTAGAATCGGTCGATTTTACGATTCGATTTTAGAAGCTGCTTCCGATTCAAAGTAAAATCCCGATTTTACCAACCTTGACTGGTACTTCATAGTTTCGATACAGTGCATATTATCACAATACTAATAAAGTCTTAAGGCAATTGCATATAAGAATAGTTACTGCGTGTACGTACCTGTAAGCGTCGTTGCACGATCAAAAGGTTACAACACTCACCCAACTAAGGTTCCACTTTCCTCTTATGAACCGGGAACCTATATAAGTATGAGGTAAAACTAATAAGCCTACTTTTCTCCATTTAACAGAAACTAAAAGCTAAATCGAACTATCATTCACCTATTCAAAGTAACTTTCCATTATTCTAACACGCACTTAATCAATTCCCGTTACTCAGTTTATACTTGCTCACAAGTTATGACATTAATAAGCAATTAAATAAGCCTTCACATTCACTAGACCAACAACCGAATAAGCTTTCACAACAACTGAAGAGACAAGCATGTCAAACGTCCATAGCATGCCAATAATCATTCTAATAACTAAGATAATGTCTCATTTAATTAGCAATAATACTCAACAACATAAAAAATATCCACCATCAACTTTATAAAGCAAGTGACAATTCACAACCATTTTTTAGTGACTAATAATCTTAACCATTTATAAATATTATTATCACCATTCACATTACAATTACATATTCAAATCTTATACAATTTATTCAAGTTACAAACATCTTCAAACACCCAAATTAGAGCAACTAACATCTTTTCTATCCAAATTGTTAACCTTAATTTATAATATATCAATTTTACAATCAAATTCTTACACCATCATAATAGATTCAAAAGTAAACAATCAATCCAACTCATAAACATGGCAAATTCTAATCAAAACAAGAAACTAATCACATTCTTACATTATTATAATAAGATTCAATAAAAGATTAGTAAACAATCGACCCAAACTCATGATTATATTAAATTCATATATCCAGCTCTAATCCATAAGGAAAATTAATGAAGAATGGTCAGAACTCATTATAAAACTCATAAAATTCTAATCAAAACAAAGATAGAAGAAATCAAATAAGGGAGGAAGATGGCTTACAAAGGTAGACTAATGAAATTGGAGAAGAGTCAAGAGGTGTTTCGTGGTGTGGTGGTGGCACGCAAAAACCGAGACTGGGCTGCTGTTGGGCCACTGTGCAGCCGCCGGTGAAGGTGCGGTGTGGCAGCAGTCTACGTGAAGCTAGTCCGGCCAGCAGTTCACGGTGGGGAGGCGTATACCGCCGGCCTGCTGGTGGTGTGGTGTGGCGCAGCTGGTGTCTTCTATGTGGGTTTGAGGGAGATGGAAAAGAGAGGAAGAAGGAGATGGGGAGTGAAGGTGACGGCTCCTTTGTGAGCTTAGGGTTTCACACCCTTTTATATTTTTATTTACTTATTTGTTTCCATGGTCATTATTATTATTATTATTATTATTATTATTATTATTATTATTATTATTATTATTATTATTATTATTATTATTATTATTATTATTATTATTATTATTATTATTATTATTATTATTATTTATTTTTAGGTTCACCTTCTCGAGAGACCCAACTACGAAAACTTACCTTCGAGTGCTCACAATTTTAATAAATTAATTTTAATTCTAACCTCTATGGTTTAGTATTTGCATATCTATTTTTAATCTAAATATATATATATATATATATATATATATATATATATATATATATATATATATATATATATATATATATATATATATATATATATATATATATAATCTCCAAAAAATTATAATAATAATAATTAATGACGTCATAAAAATGACGGGGTGTTACACTTAGGGCTTTTATTCCCTTAGTTTCTACGCTATATATATCCCACTTGTTTGAATGTATTACTCATGCCTACTTTGAGAGACTCCCTCTCAACTTAGAACATCAATCTTATTTCTTTTTCTTTCATTTTATGCCCTAGTGTAGATTTATTGCTTTTATTTTAAATTCATGCTTTGTATCTTTACATTCCTTTTGTTACTCTGATTTAAGCTTAGGTTTATTTAAGTTTTTTTTTTCTTAATTTATTGTTTTCTTGTCTTTCAATACTTTCATTTATTGCTCTTTATTGATTTTTTTACATTTACTCAAGTAGTTGCTTCAATTTTTGCTTGTTTATTCTTCAATATTGCCTTTACTTAACATATTGCTTTGTGGAGTAGCTCCTAGTTTCATTTATTACTTGCTTTTCAGTTTATTGTTGGTCTATTTCTTATTCTTAATGCTTTCAATCATGTTCTCATTCACTTGCTTTGTCTTAATACTGTCTAGCATGTGTAAATAGTTTCTTTAGGGGTTGTGGTTTGGTGCTTGTTCTTCATGTGTTAGGTTAGGGTTGAGGTTGTTGTTAATTGATTCATTGGTGTATATTTAATTTCAATCGTGTCCTATATCTCTTTAAGAGACATAGGGCGATTATGGGTCTTTCGTGTTCCTTATTGGGTCACAAACTTCCCCTCGCTAGCTAGAGTGTCTCGATCAATTACCGTTTTATCTCCCTTGACCTAGCTTTCTTTGAGGCCTTAGAAACCGACCTAGGGTGGAACCTTACCACCGTCGTTTGTGTTTTATCGTTTATCGTTACTTTTATATTTGCTTATTTGTTGCTTTCGTAGTCTACTTCATACACCTTCTCATCCCTTAACCTATATATCTACGTGAAGTCCTTAGTCTCGCTAATCTTGTCCTCGTGGTTCGATTCCCGACTTACTACTGTACTTGTTGTAGTTGTATTATGGTGCTATAATATTGTTTGCATAATTAGGTTCTTAATATTATATTAACGACGTGATAGAAACCCGGTCATCAATTCTACATTCAAGAACACCTTAATTTGTTAAGTTGCCTTGTAATATTTCTAAATGTAGTTTTATTTGTGTTGTATAACTCCATTGCAAATATTTGTTTGAGTTATACACAAAGTCTCAAATAAAAACTATTACTATATTCGTTGTAAGAAGATTAGAGGAAATGGAAAGTATCTTTAGTTCATTAGAATTTGAGTGTCTCGTTTTGGAAGCATTTTAACTATATGGAGTTGTTAGAAAATAACTATGACCTTCTTCTAAGGCTTGTAATCTAGAACTGTAAGTGAAATTTAATAAAGAGACTTTTCCCAAATCCTACGAGCAAAAGAAAAGGTCAAGGGTAGAGATTATGTGCTATTAGATGACTAATCTCTATAATCATTGTGTTTTTATTTTCGTACTACTTTTTATTTTTCATTTGCTCAAGGGTAAAGACTTTGCCCAGATCCTACAGGAAAAGATAATAGTATAATGTGCGGTTAATTATCTTTAAAAGGTAATTATATTGTCACCTAATTTGATTACTTGCTGTGAAAAATACAATCTTTCACTAATTGGATAACAATTACCGCAACAATTGGTCAATTTATGACCATTGCTTTTCAAGTCATCTTCTTCCTTTCATCTTTTCTCTTCACCCATTAGTATTACTAATTCTATCTCTATTTAACTTACATTCTCTCTTTTTTGTCCGTATTTCCTTCTTTTGTCTCTCATCTCCATTGAAAATTCCTTTATCTGCAATGAATTCTCCTTTAACTTTGCCATGTGAACATGGTGTTGTTGTTAAACTACATATTGCAAAAAAATGAATTAGGGTTAATGAGATGTGCATTATTTAGGCTAGTAAGTATTCAAAATTTTAAAGGTTCGTTTGAATAAAATTAATTACTAAAAACAATCATCGATTTGGGTTTAATGATTTGATTTGAATTGTACGGACAAAATTGGAACTTTTTAAGTAAGAAAAAGAAGTAGATTATTCAAGTGGAATTTTAATTTGTTTGGAAGAAGGCAAAGCTAAGTTGATTGACAAACTAATGAAACTGAAGGCTAAGAATGCAAATTCGAAGGATAGTGAAGCTATATTAAAAGTGGAACTTGTTAAAAATGTAAATTCACCAAAGCCTTAGGCTCTGTGCAAGTTGCATCTTGGGTATTATTTGGGTTATTCTTGTTAAGCTAGATCGTTGGATGTGACCACGTCATACAAATTCAACGTAATGAAAATGAGAAGTATGTTTTATTTATAATTGAACTGTCTATTTACTATATTTTTCTATTTATTATCTTAAATTGATTCAAAATGTCATTCGATTGTTCATACACAAATTATACCCATAATGTTACATTAACATAAACATATAATGTCAAACCATAATTTACACTATACTCCTTACTAACATATACATACATAAAGAAGTACTAAATTAGTTTCCAAAAGCATCACTTGACATTTTGAAGTACACAAAATCTCTTTATGCAAAGATTCTAAGTATTGGAGCTACATTAACACTCCAAGTCTTGGATTACGTATTCATTGTTGTAAATGCTTGGGTTGCGACTATTTCAATAGAAATCTAGAATGGAACAAAGAAAGATTAGATTTAATCTAAAAATTATTATAAACTAATGATGCAAAATAAAAATTACAATTGGGAATTTGTATTTTCCCTTTGTTGATGGCTAAATAAAACTTACAAAATAAACTAAGAATTAGCTTGATGATTATCTATAACGACAACCGTTACTTGGAAACTTGATAATTATTGTAGGCGTGTACTCACTTTTCTTTTGTGATATTTCCCCCCAAAGGTAATTAGGTTTTGAATTGGAAATTTACAACGAGATACAAACAACACACCCTTAGTATTTAGGGTATGTCACTTAACAACATGTGTTTGGCGAATTATAAACTTTGGAAGTTCTAAGAAAAGTTAATTACTCTCTTAAAAGAACACAAGTGAAAGAGAAAGAGCAAGAATGAGAATTCAGAAATTAGGTGTAGTGAACATCCTTCCCCAAGCCCCTATTTATACTACTCCAAGTATCGCTAAGGGTCATGGCAAATTCAATCACCCATTGATGACCAATATTAATGGCCTCTAATCAATACCATTAACAAGGTATTCATGAGCATTATTCCTCCTAATTACTCCATTTTAACTGCGAAAATAATATGGAATAAGTAAAGGAATCCAATGCAATCAACTCAAAGGAAACGAAAAGACTCAATGGTCATATCATAACAAAAAGCCAAGTCGGCTTTTGCTCCAATCCCATGAAAAGCGGACTAGGCTTTTTCTGCTGACAAAATCAACTTTCCAGACACTAAAGTCGAGTCGGCTTTAGGCCCTAATCCAAGAAATTCGAGTCGACTTTTCTTGCTGACTCGGTATTCCAATTTTTCTTTTGTCATATTCTTTGAATCCCTTTTGGACTTTGTACTTAATACATATTTTCCCACTACTATTTATAGTACTTGGTGCTTATATAATTAGGATTATTATACACTAAATGTTCAACAATTTTCTTCTATAATCATATTGGCTTAGTCAATAACTCATCGGTTCAATTGTACCAACAATACTTGCACCACTCCTTCCGTTTACTGAATCACCCCTTTCACGTTTGCCACATCAAGAACCACCACTTCTACCCCTTTCACGTTTACCACGTCATGAACCACCACTTTCATAGGCATGTAACATCCTTGTAGGACAATGTGATCCCTCCTTTTACATTAAGACTACCACATATATATAAGAATATGAGACCCTATACGATGATCAAACTACCCTTACAATAATATTCCTAAACTACTGTATTATCAATAAATCCTAATACACCCCCTCAATCGAAGAGGGAGGAGATGGGATGTTGAGATTGTAACGAAACTCATCAAATAAAACCTAGGGTAATCCTTTAGTAAAAACATCGGTAATATTAAACCGAGATGGGACATGCAACACCCGGACTTGACCTCGAGCTACCTTTTCACAGACAAAGAGAATATCTAACTCAATATGTTTAGTGTGTTAGTGTTGGATGGGATTTTCCGAAAGATAAATGTCCCTAACATTATCACAGTAGACCAAGGTAGCCTCAGAAAGAGGACATTGAAGCTCTAGAAGATCATTATGAAGCCAACAAGTTTCGGCAACTACATTCGCAACAGCGCGATACTCAGCCTTCGTACTAGAACGAGATACAGTAGTGATCGTGAAATTTTAATTAACCGCAAGCGCACGGTGTATGCGTGGTGCGGATCGAACACAAGGAGGCTATATAATTCTAAGCTGTAGGTTTTAAGATAACCAAGACAAGGGAAAAATAAATAAAATGAGTTTTATATCTAACCTATGGTGCAAGAAACTAAAACAAGTATTATAATGATATTAAAACAAGATATGACAAATACTAGCACGTCGGGCATCACCTAATTAATCTCATGATTGTATGGAATTGAGCCATTAACATTCGAACGTGATCTAATTAATGTCAAGCTTCCGCTCTATTGAATAATATCGATTTAAGGCCAACTACTATTAATCCTCAAACTTCCGTTCTATTGGTTAATACTAGAAGGAATTTAACTTAAATATATCTCAATCCTAAATTAGTCCTAATCTCAAACTTCTGTTTTATTGAAAAGCTTAATAAAGATATTTAAATCAAGCTTCATTAAGCATAGGTTCAACCATAGGCTTAAATCGCACACAATTAATCAATAAAATATCAAACCATGCTTCGAATTAGAGATTTTACCCTAACCCTAGATAAGAAAACTACTCACTAATCATCATCATCCAAAACATATAATAATTGATGAACAAGAACGTAGAACAAAATGATAACGCAAGAAAACTTACAAATCTGGAAGATAACATAAAATAGATATACGAAATCCAAATGCAACAATGAATTCTTCAAGAAATGCTTCGAAAATCCAAAAGTACGATGCTGGAATTGAAATAACAATAATAAAAATACTAGAGAATTGAAAGAAAACTCAAAGAAAATACAAAAATAAAATGGTTCTAAGATAGGAAAATAAGAACAGTAACCGCCACTATATATAGTAGTTCCAAAAATTTCAGAAGAAACTGCCAAGATCCGAGTGAAAACCGCTAAGCGACGACTCGTCGCTTGATATGCGACGACTCGTCGCATACTTTCTGCCTGAAATTGTAGCCTCATCGATCAAGCGGCGAGCGTCTCTTAAGGAGCGACGACTCGTCGCTTTCCCACTGGAAAAATGCCAAGTCTTTTGAATATGAGCGACGGTCGTCACAAGGTGGGTGACGACTCGTTGCTTAGTCCCTGGAAATATCTTTGCATTGCTGATGAAGGCGACGCGTCACTTCAGGGTGACGACTCATCGCTTGCTCACTAATGGCCCTAATGCTTCCTTTCTTTGCTTTTTTCTCACATAACATCATCTTGGCATGGATTCTTCACTTTAATAAGGGGTTCTTACGCCATTTCTCCAAGCCTTCACCCCTCTTATTACTCCAAAACCTAGTAAATTTCCAATTTTGACTCAAAATCATATAAGATACAACGATGAACTCGTTGAGCTAAAATTATCATAAAACACTAAAAATACTACCTATAACGTACTAAAACAACCTAAAAGGAGCATACAAAAATGATACGGATAAGTGCAAATGATTGCACTTATCAAGTAGATTGTCTCTTCGCATACAAGAAATCAAATATTCACCAAAATACACACAATATCCAGACGTTAAACGTCTAGTATCAGGGCAGCCCGCCCAATCTGCATTAGTATAGCACATCAATGTAGAAGACGGAGTACCGTGAAGATAAAGACCCAAAGTTAAATTACCCTGAATATACCGAATAATACGTTTTAAGGCATGGAAATGATGATCCCGAGGATCATGCATATGAAGACAAATTTGCTGAACAACATAAGATATATCCGGACGAGTAAATCTCAAATATTGAAGAACACCGGCACGACTCCTATAAAGGGTCGGATCAGACACAGGAGCTCTAGATGAAGTATAAAGTTTGTGTGAAGTATCCACCGGAGTGTGAGGAGGCTTACAGGACGAGCCTGTGCAATTATATCAGTAACATACTTATCCTGAGATAAGAACAACCCCCCTTGAGTACAAGTGACTTTAATTCCCAAAAAATAATGAAGAAGCCCCAGATCTTTCATAGCAAATTCGGATGACATAAGTGATATGATATAATGTTGCAGAGAGTCAGAAGAAGCAGTCCACACAATATCATCAATATAAAGAAACAAAAAAACAATGTGCTTACCATGACGATAAATAAAATAAAGAATTATCACAATGACTATTAATAAACCCAATGGAATAAACATAATTAGCAAAACGCTAATACCAAGCACGAGGTGTTTGCTTTAAGCTGTATAAAGATCTCTTAAGTCTGCACACACAATCAAGATTAGGATAATCACGAAACCCCATTGGCCGATGCATATACACAGTTTCCTGCAAAGTGCCATGTAAAAAAGCATTCTTAACATCCAACTGATGAATAGACCAGGATCTAGATAAGGCTAGGCTAAGAATAAGTCGAATCGTAGCCGATTTAACAATTGGACTAAAAGTTTCCAGACAGTCCACTCCAACCTGCTGCTGATGTGCTCGTTTTAGAGCACATTTATCTCCTCATTTTAGTGTCAAGTCTCGCGTTTTATATTTGCTTTTGCATACTTTACGCATGATTTGCCTTGATCTTGTCTCCGTGGTGCTTTAGAGTATTTTCAGGTGTTTTTGAGGAGATTTCGAGGTGTTTTTGTTGCGTAACAGACTTTGACGCTTGAACCAAAGATGAGACGCGTATTTCGAGGCATTCCCGAGCATTTCAAGTCATTCCAGAGCATCTCGCAAAGTCCCAATACCTTCCGGCGCTTCAAGGATATGTTTCGAAGGAGAATGGAGCGCTTTTGACCCATATTCGACCGAAGCCCTGGACAATTCGGGCGAATTGATAGCAGCCCACAAAGTTCAAGGCTCAAGGTGCTGATTTGGGCGAATGAGCAGCCCAATTCGGGCGAATGAAGTTAGCTTCGGTCGAATCCCACATCAGGTTCGGTCGAATGGACCTCGAAGCCAAAATCCATCAAAAGTCTCTGGAAATACCGAATCTGAACACATTCGGTCGAATGTGTCAGATTCGGTCGAATCTGTCTGGTGCATTCGGGCGAATTTGCTTGAATTTCAGCGCAGCTTATTTTTCGCAAGCCCAATCCACGTAGGATTCTTTTAGGGTTTTTACCCAACTTTTGTACAGCCTATATAAAGGCTTTTATCTGAATGTTTTGCCCATGACTTGATGGGGAGTAACCCTCCCTCTCTTGTTCATCAACTTTTATTGCTTTTCTTCTCTATTTTTGCCCTAGCTTAGTTTGTTCTTCATTTATGTCTTGTTTCTTCTTTTAAGCACTTTCATTTATGTAAGTCTTCTTCATTTAATGCTTTTCTATCTTTAATGCTTTCTTTAATGCTTTCATTTATTGCTTTCCTAGTGTATACTTTAATGCTTTCATGTTCTTTCTTCCCATTTAATGCTTTCTTGTCTTTCATTCCTTCAATGCCTTCTAGAATAGATTTATTGCTTTCCCCTCTTCTTGCTTTTGCTTTTAATATGCTAGAATAGTGTTTTAGGGTTTTGGGTTAGAGAAACCTTAGGGTTTTGGTCTTGTGTTTAATGTTTAGGAAGATGGTTGAGATTGATGTTGGTTTGTTGATTGATATTCGAGTCGAATCTTGTCCTGCCACTCCTTAGTGAGACATAGGGCGATTATGGGTCGTTCGCATGACTATAGGTCATCAACTTCCCCTCGATGTCTAGAGTGTCTCGATTGACCTTCGTTCGATCTCCCTCGACCTAGCCTATCTCTATTTTCAATAGACCTACTTAGGGTGGACCTAACCTAAGCCCGCTTTCTTTTATTGTCCTATATCCATTCTTAGCATAGTTCACCCACTTTCTTACCAACCATCAACTTTTCCCACATCAAACCTTTAGTCTAACATCCCTTGTCCCTGTGGTTCGACCCCCGACTTACCACTACACTCGTTGTAGTAGCTTTTTGGGTGATTATAAATGTGTTTGCATAGCTTAGGTTCTTAGCGTATAGTTGCAAACAACCATCACCTACAAGACGAGCTTTATACCTAGCACAAGATCCGTCAGAATTGGTTTTATGACAAAAAATCCACATACGACGAATAATATTGACTCCAGACGGACGGGGCACTAACTCCCATGTATCATTAGTAATATGAGCAGTAAATTCCTCTTGCATAGTTGTTTTCCAATGAGGATCCGATAGAGCCTCCTTGGGATTGCAGGGAATAGGAGATGGAGTGGTGACCAAGGAAAAATTAAAAGGTTTACGAGGCTTAAATATCCCATGTTGGGAACGACTAGCCATAGAATGTGTACGTATGGGTGGAGGAGGAGGGGGGTGAGAAGTATTAGAGGAAGAAGGGTCTGGAGAGACTAAAGAAGCATTGGAGCCCCTGTCCCATTCTTAAGAGTTAAAACTTGGTATAAAAGATGGGGAATCATGTCGGACAAAAGAATGAGGTGCGGATGAAGAATTAGGCTTGAAAGAAGAAAGAGGCACTTGATCTTCAGTATGTGGAGAACAGACTGGTTCACAACCAGGTTGTGAACCTGACTCTTTTTCACGAACAACATGAGAAACGGGCTGCTTAGGATGTTGAGAAGAAGTATGAAGGTGAGAAAGATTGGATTGATTTGTAACCATCGGATGTAATCCAAGAGGATAATTAGAGTCTAGAAATTGATATTCCGAGAGCATGGGCGAATGATGTTTTCCAAACGGAAACTGTGTCTCGTCAAATTGAACATGTCGTGAAATAAAAATCCGATTAAAGGAAAGATCTAAATATTTAAACCCTCGATGATTTGATGGATAACCCAAGAACACACGAAGTAAAGCGAGCTTGTAATTTATGAATGGTAGTGGAGGCGAAAAGAGGATAGCACAAACAGCCGAACACACGAAGGTGTTCATATGACGGATGCTGATCATACAAGAGTTGAGTGGGGGGGAAATCATGGAGTATTTAGTTGGAAGAATATAATGGATATATGTAGCCATTGCCAATGCATGATGCCAAAACTTGGGTGGCATTGATGCATGGAGTAAAAGAGTACGAAGGATGTTATTGATTGTTCGGATTTTACGCTCAGCTTTTCAATTTTGTGCTGAGGTGTGTGGACAACAAAAGCGAAATTCCATCTTATTTTGCTTACAAAAATTATGAAATGCAATGTTTTCATACTTCCGTCCATTATCACAATGTAATTTTTTAATTTTACAATTAAATTGTGTGGATACATACGTGTAAAATTTTTGAAACAATGCAAACACTTGGGATTTTTTAGCAATGGGGGTTGTCCACAACAAATTTGAGTAATCATCCAACAAAACAACACAATATGAATGACCAGCCGAACTAACAACGGGAGTGGTCCACAAATCGCTATGAACAATATCAAATGGAGACAAAGTAAAAGAAGTAGACTCATAGGCAAACGAATATGTTTACCAAGAACACAAGATTGAAAACACTTATTATTTATGGAGTGATTACAAGAAATATATTTATTTTTCGTAAGAGAATTAAACACATGAGCGCCAGGATGTGCTAAACGATCATTCCATAAGGTTGTAGATAAAGCCGCAAATGGTGATTGAGGTATGTGTGAAGATGTGTTGGTGAGTGGGTATAGCTCCCTAAAATGGTTTCATCTCATGTTTGACCTCCCCGTAAATAGATCCTTCACATAAAACCCAAAAGGATCAAATTCAACAGTTACATTATTATCAACAGTTACATGAAGAACATTTTTTAAAGTAAGGGGAGGATGAAGAGGAGGAATACTAGAATGCCCATGACAAAGAATGGGAATTTGATCACCAACACTACCAACAATAATAGAATTATGACTGCTCGTATTAACGTATCGAGAAAGCGTACCTGACGAAGAAGTCATATGATTAGTAGCACCTGGAAGAGTAAGAGACATGGTATGAACAACAATGCAACCGTAATATTAGTGGGGCATTGAGATGAAGCATCATTCAACTGACGCTGAGTAACAAGAGACTGAGGTCAAGGCCCAAGAATACTAGTTTGGGGCGGAGGAGAGGGTCTTGGCCACTGAGAGGACCTAGTAGGATATGGACAAGGAGGATAATACTAATTGGGTCATTGATTAGGAAACCATTGTTGAGGCATTAATGACAAAGGAGCCGCACCATTGACGCCTACTTGTGGACGTGCACTACTATGGTTATGATATCCTTTAGGTTTTCAACCCCCTCTGCCTCGACATGTGTTAGTACGAAGGCAACCACCCCGATGAAAGGATGGCAAGGAACCACGGCCAGAAACAACACTATGGACGCCTGTATCGTCTTGAATTTGAATCAACAATAATGACGTAGCCTCGACGGAAGCTTCACGAGATGCTTGATGATTACGCCTTGTTTCTTGAAGAATCAAACGAGAACGAACTTGATAAAATGACGGAAGTGGATACAAATGTTCAAGATAAGTGGAAATGTCATTAAATGCACGAGTAAGGCCCTTAATAAGTTTAAGAACCGAACGATTGTCAGATACTTTGGAATCAACATTAGCAAGTTCTTCTGCCAAATTCTTGAGATGAAGATAATAGGAATTTACATCCATGAAGTTATCCGTATCCGCATGAGTAAACTGATCTTCAAGATAAATTGCCTGGGTTGCCTTGTTATCTTGAAAAATATACCGAATCTTAACCCACGTTGTTTGAGCAGTATTACCAGGAGAAATAGTATTGTGCATTAGGTCACGAGAAATCATCCCATAAATCCATGTCAAGACATGAGCATCTACATAATCCCATTCTTCTTTATCAACGTCCAATGAGGACGTTTTTTCGGCGTAATATGATCAAGAACTTGGTACGCCTTACAATGAGTTTGAAAAAGATGAGACCAATTAGTAGAATAAAGACCCTTTTCAATCTCAAATTAGATGAGGATATGATTCTTGATATTTGTCAAAGTTAAGGAAAGATGGAAATTAGTCTTGCTTTTGTTTGCCATAGGAGCACACCAAAAATAAAGACAAAATATGCAGACTATGTGTTGAACATTTAGTGTCTAATAATCCTGCGTTTATAATCACTAAGTACTACTAAAGTAGTGGGACAATATGTATTAATATATGTGGTCCGAAAGCTATTAAAAGATAAGACAAAACGAAAAAAGGGAATAACCAAGTCCGCCTAAATCGCCGACTCGGCGATTCCCTTTTTGGGGCTAAAGCCAACTCGGCTTTAGCTTCTGGAAAATTGGGATTTTGTCCAGAAGGAAACGCCGAGTCGGCGATCGTTGGGTAAGGCCAGATCGCCGACTCGGCGATTTGTGCTGGAAATGACAGTTGGTCTTTCTTCCCGTTTTCTTGAGTTAATGCCTTGGATTCTCTTAAGTATACTCTTGATTTCTAGAGTTACAAAGAGTATTATGCTGAATAATGCTCTTGAATGTCATGTTTATGGCATTGAATTACATGATCATCAATTTGATCATTAAGGTGATTAATTGGGCCATGATCCTTTGCTATGCTCTTGTAGTATAAATAGGGATTTTTGGTGAGGAGTTCAATACAACCAATTTCTGAATTCTCCTACTCATTTCTCTCATTTGTTTGTGCTTTGTCAAGAGAGTAATTAACTCTTGTCTAAATTTTCCATTTCTCATAATTCCAAACACAAAGTTGTTAAGTGGTGTACCCTAAGTACTAAGGGTATACTGTGTTGTTTGTATCTCGTTGTGAATTTCCATTTCATCAACCTAAGTACCTTTGTGGGGGAAATATCACAAAAGGAAAGTGATTACACGCCTACAACAAGTATCAAATTTCCGATGAACGGTTGTCGTTATAATCTAATCTTCATATTTACTTAGCATTGTTATTGTAATTTTCATTTTGTCATCAACAAAGGAATAATATATAAATTCCCGTTTGTAATTTATATATTTGCATTATATATTCTTAATAATCTTTTGTGATATCCTTTTCCTCCTTACTACTTTGAATGTGGCCTACGTGATAAGTTCGGCTAAGCCGGAGGCCCCTAAGCCGGAGGATCCGGAAAATGAAATCCTTGAGCAAACAAGGAAAAGGAGCAAGTGGAGAAATGATGATTTCATTTGCCGGGGCCATATTCTAATTGGAATGCAAGATTCGCTGTTTGACATCTACCAATACCATGAGTCCGCTAAGGAATTATGGGATGCTTTGGAGAACAAATACATGGCGGAGGATGCTAGTTCCAAAAAGTTTCTTGTAGGTAATTTTAATTCTTATGAGATGGTAGAAGATCGCCTTATAATTGACCAACTCCATGAATTACAAAGAATGCATGCCAACCTTAAATTACATAAAATTGAAATAGATGAAGTTTTTCTTGTTTCAAGCATTATAGACAAGTTGCCTTCCTCATGAAGGGATGTTAGACATGCTTTAAAGCATAAAAGAGAGGAGATTACACTCTCCGATCTTGGATAACATATAGTTGTTGAGTCTAGCATACGGATTCATGAGAATCGGAAGGATGATAGTCCTAATGTTGGTACCATCAATATGGTTGCGGAAGGGAAACCATCCCGTTTCGGAGATTAAAGGAAGAGAGTTGATTCTTCAAAGGGGAAGGCCATTGTCTCTAACACCAAAAAAGTGTGTTGGGAGTGTGGCAAGCCCGGACACCGAAGGAAAAATCGCTTTGTTCTCAAGAACAAGCAAAAGAAGGCAAAGGGGAGTGCTCAAGCTTCTACAAGCAAAGGACCATCCACTCAAGGTAATCTTGCAATTTTGAATGAAAATTCTTCTATGAATCTTTTTTCAATGAATACTAATTTTAGTGCTATGCAGGATGATTCTTTGTCTTGGTGGATCAATTCGGGGGCATCGAGACATGTATGCAATTCTACAAAATGGTTCAAATCCTTTCACAAGGTAGTTGATGGGGAGCATCTCTTCATGGGAAACAATGCACCTACCATGGTCCAAGGCAAAGGACAAATTGAGCTATTGTTCACTTCGGGGAATCTCTTAGTTTTAAGGGATGTGTACTTTGCACCCGAAATTAGAAGAAATCTTGTCTCGGGTCCTATTTTGAATCGATTGGGCTACAAATTAGTATTCGAAGCCGATAGGTGTATTATCTCGAAAAATAACTTGTTTGTAGGACGTCCTTTTCTTTGTGATAGTTTATTTAAATTGTCTTTGGATTTAAATAAGAACTTTATTTGTAATATTTCAAATATGAATGATAAAGATGATTTGCATTATTTGTGGCATGTTAGATTAGGACATGTGAATTTTGATAAAATTTCTTTTATGTCTAAGCATGATTTGATTCCTATGTGTGTTAAAATGTCTAAAAATTGCAAAACGTGCATGTTAAATAAGATCACTAGGACACCTTTTAAAAGTGTTGAACGGAAATCCGAAATTTTGGAATGAATTCATAGTGATCTTTGTGACTTTCATAGTACACCATCATTGGGAAATAAAAAGTATGTAATAACTTTTATTGATGATTTTTCTAAGTTTTGTTATGTATACCTTTTACATACAAAAGATGAGGCTCATGATCACTTTAAAGTTTACAAAAATGAAGTAGAAATACAAATTGGTAGTAAACTTTAAAGATTAAGAACCGATAAAGGAGGTGAATATTATGATCCAAACTATTTTAATTCAATGGACATTATACACGAAACAACCGCTGGATACGCACCACAATCAAATGGTGTGGCTGAGAGGAAAAATCGTACTTTACAAGAGATGGTTAATTCTATGTTATCCTACTCGGGTTTGAGTGATGGATTTTGGGGTGAAGCAATGTTGACGGCTAGTCACATTCTTAACCGAGTTCCAATGAGAACGAATAAGGAGACTCCTTATGAGCTTTGGTACAAAAAGAAACCAAACTTAAGCTATCTTAAGGTTTGGGGTTGTAGAGCCATTGTAAGATTGCCCGGTAACAAAAGGAAGAAACTCGGTGAACGAGGGATTGAGTGCATTTTTATAGGTTATGCTATTCATAGCAAAACTTATAGGTTCTATGTTATAGAACAAAATGACTAAATGTCGATTCATTCGATAATAGAGTCAAGAGATGCAATTTTTGATGAAAATAGATTTTCATAATTGAGTAGACCAAGAAATCTACAAGTTTGTACCAATGAATATGTTGATGATAATCAACAAGGTTCACCTCTAGATGTTGATGAGAATCAACAACAGATGAACAAGAATTCGTTGATCCTATTCCCAAAAGGAGTAAGAGGCAACGGAAAGCTAAAAGCTTTGGACCGGACTTCCAAGTATACTTGGTTGAAGGTGATAGAAGTGAAGTATCTTCTAGTGCTCCATATTTATATAATGTGGAAGGTGACCCATTGTCTTACAGCGATGCCATGGCATCACATGATAGCACCTTTTGGAAGGAAGTTATTGATGATGAGATGCAATCCATCATGGGTAATAATACCTGGGTGTTAGTGGATCTTCCTCCTTCTTGTTAACCAATAGATTGCAAGTGGATTTATCGAAAGAAAATGAAGATTTATGGTACTATTGACAAGTTCAAGGCCCGTTTAGTGGCACAAGGCTTTAGACAAAAGCATGGAATCGATCATTTTGATACATATGCACCAGTTGCATGAATAATCACTATTCGGTTATTGGTAGCTTTAGCTACGGTCTATCATCTACAAATACATCAAATGGATGTTAAAACCGCATTCTTGTATGGGGAGTTAGATGAGGAGGTATATATGAAACAACCCGAAGGGTTTGTTTTGAAAGGACATTAGCAAAAGGTGTGTAAACTTGTTAAATCCTTGTATGGACTTAAACAAGCACCTAAGCAATGGCATCAAAAGTTTGATGAAATAATTTTTTCTTTTGGATTCAAATTGAATCAAGCTGATAAGTGCGTTTGTAGCAAATTTGATGGCCATGGTAATGCGGTTATCATTTGTCTATATGTAGATGACATGCTCATCTTTGGTACTAGTTTAGTACAAGTCCAAGAGACAAAAGATTTTTTGTCTAGATCCTTCCAGCTGAAGGTTATGGGAGAGGCCGATGTGATCTTAGGTATTAAGATCATGGGACAAGGTAATCGTATTAAGTTAAGTCAAGCTTACTATATTGAGAAGATACTTAAACGATTTAGTATGCTTGATAAAGCACCGGTCTCTACTCCCATGGAACCTGGTATAAAATTTGCCAAACATACCGGCCAACCAATTTCTCAATTGGAGTATTCAAAGGCCATAGGATCTTCGATGTATGCCATGACCTGTACTAGGCCAGACATAGCTTTTGCGGTTGGTAAACTTAGTCGATTTACAAGCAACCCGGGTCCCCATCATTGGATGGCGATAAGACGAGTATTAAGATACTTGTTGCGTACCAAGGTTTATGGTATTGCGTATAGCGGTGAACCTACTATTTTAGAAGGTTATTCCGATGCTAGTTGGATCACTAATGAAGAGGATAACTCTTCTACGAGTGGTTGGGTGTTTGTTTATGGGGGAGGTGCCATTTCATGGTCTTCTAAGAAACAAACATGCATATCCGACTCTACGATGTCAGCTGAGTTTATAGCTCTTACTTCTGCATCTAGGGAAGCGGAGTGGTTGAGGAATCTCATGTTTGAGATACCTCTGTTGCCTAAGCCAATTTCACTTGTGGCGATTCATGCAAATTGCATGTCGGCTTTGGGTAGAGCTTATAGTCAAGATGAGACCAATTAGTAGAATAAAGACCCTTTTCAATCTCAAATAAGATGAGGATATGATTCTTGATATTTGTAAAAGTTAAGGAAAGATGGAAATTATTCTTGCTTTTGTCTTCCATGGGAGCACACCAAAAATAAAGACAAAATATGCAGACTATGTGTTGAACATTTAGTGTCTAATAATCCTGCGTTTATAATCACTAAGTACTACTAAAGTAGTGGGACAATATGTATTAATATATGTGGTCCGAAAGGTATTAAAAGATAGGACAAAACGAAAAAAGGGAATAACCAAGTCATCCTAAATCGCCGACTCGGCGATTCCCTTTTTGGGGCTAAAGCCGACTTGGCTTTAGCTTCTGGAAAATTAGGATTTTGTCCAGAAGGAAACGTCGAGTCGGCGATCCTTGGGTAAGGCCAGATCGCCGACTCGGCGATTTGTGCTGGAAATGACCGTTGGTCTTTTTTCCCGTTTTCTTGAGTTAATGCCTTAGATTCTCTTAAGTATACTCTTGATTACTAGAGTTACAAAGAGTATTATGCTGAATAATGCTCTTGAATGTCATGTTTATGGCATTGAATTACATGATCATCAATTTGATCATTAAGGTGATTAATTGGGCCATGATCCTTTGCTATGCTCTTGTAGTATAAATAGGGATTTTTGGTGAGGAGTTCAATACAACGAATTTCTGAATTCTCCTACTCATTTCTCTCATTTGTTTGTGCTTTGTCAAGAGAGTAATTAACTCTTGTCTAAATTTTCCATTTCTCATAATTCCAAACACAAAGTTGTTAACTGGTGTACCCTAAGTACTAAGGGTATACTGTGTTGTTTGTATCTCGTTGTGAATTTCCATTTCATCAACCTAAGTACCTTTGTGGGGGAAATATCACAAAAGGAAAGTGATTACACGCCTACAACAAGTATCAAGTTTCCGATGAACGGTTGTCGTTATAATCTAATCTTCATATTTACTTAGCATTGTTATTGTAATTTTCATTTTGTCATCAACAAAGGAATAATATATAAATTCCCGTTTGTAATTTATATATTTGCATTATATATTCTTAATACTATGCACACTAAAAAAACACGGTACTCAAATATTATACCCAAATATTACACCAATTCATCCACCAAGAATACTAATATTACACCAAGCAATTTTCTTTACTACACAAGTGGTAAGTATATGATACCCAAATAATGCTATAATATCAACAGGAACATGACTAATATTACTGGATTAGTTGATAATGCAAACCAAGCATGAAAACTATATATATAGGGTAGAGATCAAATAAGAAGGAGTGTGAAAATAGGAAGGATAGGAAGGAGTAGCTACCGTTGATTGATTAAGATCTAACGGTCTAAAAAAATTTGTCATAGCAGAATATCTAGTAACACATGTTTATGAAAAAATTAATTTAGAAAACATCACACTTTTAAGCGACACATGATTACACAGAAAGTATCACATATTAATTAAGAAAGCATCACAATTTGTTTTCTGTTCTCAAACGTGTGCAAGATGGACCACTGATCTAAGATCTAATGGATGAAATTCCTTCCTATCCTTCTTATTTTCAAACCCCTTCCTATTAGATCCTAAATCTTATAATATTATATATATATATATATATATATATATATATATATATATATATATATATATATATATATATATATATATATATATATATATATATATATATATATATATATATATATATATATATATATATATATATATATATATATATATAGATTTAGGATCAAATGAGAAGGGGTCTCAAAATGAGAAGGGTGAAAAGTAACCTGAAGCGTTCATTTTTTAGATCAATGGACATATTTAATTTGTTAATTTTCTTAGTTGCACGCGGTTCTCGTGTAATATGAACCAATTTCTTTAATACTGAACCGGTTCAATATATCATTTTCTAAAGATACTATGTTCTTAGAAAAAGATACTATTTTATGAATAAAGGTTACTATGATTATGTAAAGTTAGTGTCTTCTCTTAATCTTATACAGAACATAGTAGCTTTTTAAAAATAACATAGTAACCTTTAATCATAACATAGTATCATTTTCTAAAAACATAGTAACCTTAAAGCACAACATAGTAACCATAGGATGTTGTGGTACATCAAACATGTACATTATTCTGCAAAAACGTGCCAAATGACTATTTCAATTAAAAGCATAAGCTTATAGTTGATGCCCCAAATGACACTAAAGTCGCGTGTTTTTGATACCATGGTGGTGGAGTGCTTGAAGGCAATCTCAACCCCGATCAATGATCGGATTGCTCCCTGTAGTGCAATTTGCTACCCTTTAAGACCCTTAAGAAGCTAGCTTATAGCCATCGAGTAGTCATCATGAATGAGTTAACCCAACCCCCCCTTTATCATTTATTGTTTACCCTTAATTCTTTTGCATCCCTTTTTGTTATCCGATTGATACGCAAAGAAAGTTGCATACCCTTGAACCTTGTGTTCGACCCATGTGTGCTAAAACACCGTGCACTTACGGTAACTCACATGTTGAGATAAATTTGTGTGAACAAGTATCTAAACTTAAAGTTTAAGTTGAAAGTTTAGTCGTAAGATATGCTATAGAAGTATACTCTAACAAATGGCTATGACAATCTAACAATAAACAACATATTGATCATTGGGACTGGCACAAAAAGTCCAGTCCCAAATCGGTGATCAAACAAATACTCAAGGATAACTTTTTTAACAAATAATTCATGATCAAAAACCATTTGTCTCCGTCTACCCTCAACCAACACATTTACCAATCTACCCCCAGGAACAGGTAGGTTGATCTACCCATACCTGGGGATTTTCATCACTTTTCAGCAGAAATACAAGACTCAGAATACACAATCATATTCCAAAATTTGTCCCATTCTTCTGATTTTTTTATTCAATGTCATACTGCTGTTATATTCAGTAAATAAACTGACAATATGCAACTTGACCATCCTCCTACACACCTACTACCTCAATACCGCACTCAATTTTCAAAATCACATCATTCCATTAACATTTTATCATTCAATAGTCCTAACAAATAATCCTAATTAGTTCAAAAATCATTTGCGACTTCACTCGGCTATAGTCCATTGTAATCCAAAGCAAATAAGTACAACAACCGACGAAAGTGACAAAATATTGCCCAAAAAACAATAGGCAATACTGTCAACAGATAGCCCAAATATTTATAAAGATTTTCTATTGACTTATTTGTACCAGTAACATTTAATACTATGAGTATTATACTATCTACTACAATTCACTTTCCATCAAAAACAAGTGACAAAATATAGCCCAAAAAACTATGCAACAATATGACACAAGAGCAAATAAAATACACAAAAACTTGGCCGAGACGGCCTCAATATGAGACGGGACATGGGCCGGCCCAATGATAGGCGCGTGGCGTGCACGCGCGCTCTTTGCCCTTCAAAATTGTTTTTTTCATTTTTCTGGAAAAATTTCAATTTGGACCTTAAAGGTATCAATTTTGACCTTAAAGATATCAATTTTACTCTTGCTTTGCTCAGTTTTGCATTCAAGTTAGAATAAGAAACAAACATATAATTTGATTGCATACCATTCTTTGTTAAACATATACAACTTGTACAACAAATTTTTGCATCAATTACATACATCAAATAATTTGTACATCAAATGATTTCTATAACTACATATACAATATGAATGGATAGTTAACGTTACAACCTATAAAATTGAGTATTTTAAACATATCAACTGTTATGTTAAGAGGAGAATTGAGTATTTTAACATATCAACTGATTATGTTAAGAGGAGAATTGAGTATTTTAACATATCAACTGATTACCTTAAGATGGTAACTGAGTATTTTATCATATCAACTGATCATGTTAAGAGAAGAATTGAGTATTTTATCATATCAACTGATTACTTTAAGAGGGAAATTGAGTATTTTAACATATCAACTGATTATTTTAAGAAGGAAATTGAGTATTTTAGGAAGGAAATTGAGTATTTTAACATATCAACTGATTACTTTAAGAGGGAAATTGAGTATGTTAACATATCATTTTATAGTATTCAGTTTCATGATTAATGTAGTTCATACATGTATGATTATATTGAAATTGATATCTTTAAGGTCAAAACTGATACCTTTATGATTAGAATTGAAAAATGCCCAGAAGATGGAATCAAAGAGAGAAAGGTGGGCTGGGCCTCGTCTCAAAATGAGACGGTCTCGGCCAAGACCGGCTGAATAAAATAAGGGTATTGTTATAAGACGCTCCCTTTTCATTTTAACGCCACCCCTATATATTGAATTTACATTATTGCCCCTTATTATTTTTGAACTCAAAAACTCTAACGTCTCTCTAAAAATCTCTTAAAAAAAATCTTTAAAGTAAAAGAACTTAAAATTAACAATCGAACAACAATGGCGAACCAAAACGAGTATGAAAATGACTCGGTAAGTTATTAATCGATTAAAATTAAAAAAAAATTAAAACTCGCACAAAATACGTCATTTGTATAGTGGTTGCCTCGCACATTTTAGGTCTGGTCCCCGCGGTAGCACATACCTAGAATGCGCGAGTGGACCGTGGTAGCAACTACCTAAAATGCGCGAGTGGACCACGGTAGCCACTACCTAAAATGTGCGAGTGAACCACGGTAGCACTTACCTAAACTGTGCGAGTGTGCGACGGTCCAATGACCTGTTTTGTGCGAGTGTCCATTTTTTTTTTTTTTTGAAATTTATTAATATTAATAATTGTTATTATTATAATTTTATTATTATTAATTTTTCTTATTAGTAATTAAATTATATATTTATTAATTTGTTATTATTAATTAAAATATTTATTTAATTTATGTGTTTTAAATTATGTACTTATTATTAATTAAATTATTTATTTATTATTTTGTTATTATTTATTTATTTTATGTGTTTTAAATTATTAATTGTGTTGTTTTATATGTATTTATGTAATTATGTTGAAGTTGTAATTTATATTTGCAGGACTTTGAAAACTTAGGTGATAACATAGATTGGTGTACAAGAACCACGTAATAATAATCCTGAAGATGCAGTCAACTTAGATAGTCCATAGTCGTTCATTTTTAACATTACATTTATTTATTTAGTGTAAATTGTATATAATATGTTCATTTTTATCATTACATTTATTTATTTAGTGTAAATTGTATATAATATGTTCATTTTTACCATTACATTTATTTATTTAGTGTAAATTGTATATAATATGTTTATTGTGTTCATTTGAAAAATAGTAGAACATAAGCATGTAAATATGATTAAAACAGTAGTACAATAATAACACAAGTTGTTTAAAATACAGATAAACATAAAAATACTGTTTAAACATTCAAATACATCAATACACCCCATCCTTAAAAGCTTGCCATTCGGCAAATAACTCTCTAAGCTCATCCAAATACCCCTCAGCAGTCTGTCTATCTCGAGGCTGCCATTGCTCCACAAGTCCCATCCTTAACAATGGCGCAAGGCGGGCCGGAAATTCAGCTAAAAACTGCAAATCATAGGAAATCAAAACTATTAGACTGACCGGTAGCCCCCCTAACTGGAATCCAATCAACAGGCTCCCCAACAGACTCTCCCTCACCAAAAGAATCGTCGTAGTCAGTATCATCATCCCCTAAGCCAAGCGTATCACTACACAAGCTCGTCTGATGCTCAAATCGAGTACGCACTTGTTCCAACGTACTCGAACGATGGGCCTCACTATATCTTGCCGCCTCTTCCTGCCTAGCCCTCCTAGCAGAACCCGTAACCGCTCTCTCATGGGGGTGCCCCCTAAGTAAAGTCGGTCTAAAGCTTTGGCCGCTCAATAGGCCTTTAAAAAAACCCTTACCTTTACCCTGGTTTCCAGCCATTTACTACATTTTTCATAATTAATAAATTATTATAAATAAATAATAAATTTAATTTAATTAATAACTTTTAAAAAAATATAAAATAATAATAATAATCACAAATTAATAAATCATTTAATTAATAATAACAATAATTAATAATAATAAAATATTAATAACAATTATTAATAATAATAAATAAATTAAAAATAAAAAAAAGGAAATTACCACTCGCACAAAACAGGTCATTGGACCACGGTTTCACTCTTTTTTCTCAAATTAATAAATGTGCACTTCGCACGCTTTGTGCGAGTGAACCATGATGCCTGACTTGTTTGTTGAGGTGCTCATGGTTCCCTACTGTTTTGCGAGTGAAACCGTTTTCCTTTTTTTTTTTGAATTTAAAACGAGTTAAGTTTAGAAAATACCTCGATTTATGGTAACGATTCGAAGACCGATTTTTTAGCAAGTAAAATTTTTTGTGTGAATTTAGTGAGTTTTAGAGTGATAAAAGTGTTATGGAGTGAGTTCGAAGTGTTTTATAGTCGTTTTAAGTCCAAGGGCATTTTCGTCATTTTATATATTAATTTAAAATAGAGGTGACGTTAAAATGAAAATGGTGGCGTTTTATAAAGATTGGGTAAAATAATCCAAACACCAATCCCTAACTAGTACAAATTTGAAGCTACTACACTTTTTCAGATCCTAATAAAAATATACTCCTACTCCTTCCAATTATTTGATTTTGCTACCCTAAAAAATTGTTAGCAAAATCAAAAGAAAGAGGAACTAATAAGTGTTAAAATAATGGATTCGTACCCACGAGTCACATGTCACTATTAATAGCAAATTAATGGCAACGAAATAAATGAATATACGATTGAAAAATTAATTAAAAGGTTAAATGAAACATAGTAGTATAACAAACTCACCTAGATTTGGAAGCATCAAATGAAGGTCTAGAAGAAGTAATGGGCAAAGGATGAAGATCCCAATCCTTCTCAACAGTTGGAAATTTACCCACAAAATTTGAATAAGTTTCATAATTTGTAGCAAAACCAATCAACCAAATTTTCTTATTATTATTATTCCCATCAACTTGTTGAACTAAACTACTCATCTTCAAAGCCACTTTTTGAACACTCTCAAAATCACTTTCCTCATCCATTAACCCTTTTTAAGTCACCCAAATTAATCAAAACTTTACAACTACTTTCATTCTCCACCATTGATCTCACTTCTTTTATCTTTGAATCCAACCCATCATTATCTTTAGTTATCTCCTTAATCTCATCTTCCAAACAAATTAACTTCAACCCATGAATTCCCACATGAACTCCATCAAATTTCTTCTTCAAGATACAATCTTTAAACCTTGCAAGTGCATCTTTAGCACATACACCCACAAGTAGAGGATTATTTTCCTTCTTTTTCACCATAACTTCACTAATCCTCTTACTATTCTCATCACTTCCACTATTGTTATTCTCCCCAAAATACCCAGGAAAATCCATTAAATTACACAAGAACAAAGGAGGACATCTTGAACCCGGGCTTAAACCCGGGCTTCAACCCGGGCTTGTAATTGGACCTGAAGCCCACCTTGGTGGATGAATTATAGCTAACTTAATTTCAGAGCTCCGAAAACCCGCTTCACCGAATACCCGACTCACAATCGGATCATCCAATATTGATAATACAAAATGCTTCAATTCTACTTTAATAGAAGAAATTGAAATATTTGGATTAGTATTAATATTATTATTATTATTAATAAAACTATTATTATTATTACCAAAATGATATATGTCAGGCTGTCTCCTTTGATGTGCTTGAGAGTGTTTAATGGCAGCCATTAAAGAATTAGAGATAGGAGGGGCAAAATCGTCATTTTGATCATGGTTGTTTTTGGAAGAAGGAAGACGATCAAGAGAAACTCCGACACACAATTCAAGTGCCCGAAATTGTAAACGGGGCGAGTAAGCGGAACTCCGACAACGAGTAAGAGAATCCTTTAAAAGAGAAACAGAAGGAGAAAGTAAAGCTGAAACTGCATGAAGTGACGTCGTTTGAGCATGGTTACGCCGTTTAGCAACTGAAACGGCGTCGTCTAGTGCTTTAGCTGCTTCATCAGTTAAACATTGCCTCGCCGTTGCCACCGCCGTCGGCATTGAATTTCCGGTGAGATATAATCTTTAACTCACCGGAAACCTAATCAGAAAATTCGACAAAAATAATAAGAAGAAGAATAAGAAGAGTAAGAAGATAAAAGGTGATTATTGATTAGGGAAGAATGGATTTTTTATTTAATTTATGGAGGTGAAAAGTATGAATAAAAATGGCTGGTGAGAAATAGAATTAGATCCTTTGGTACTGTGGAAAAAAATTTGATTTTTGTTTGTGGGATGTGCTTTTGTCATGTTGCTAATCCCCACATTACTTTTTGGTTAATGGAACATTTTTATTGGGCTTTGATTGGAAATGAAAAAAAATTATGTTCTTTGTTTTAGTGTTGTGTAGTATAAGTAGATTAGTAGTAGTAGTAATTGACTTTGTAATTTAAGACTAGTAGTGTAGAACCCCGTGCTATATACGATTTTTTAACATCGACACATATAAACATATGATATTAAAAAAATCTTAAAATATTATGTTGTAGAAACACTCAATTTTGACAGGTATATGTATGAATTAACTTTGTAATTTTGAAAATTGTCAACAATATATTAAACAGTATATTATATTCTTTAATTTACTCAAATTAACTATAAATAAATGTTAGTCAAAAGATACTTTAATAGTAGATATATTGTTCAAGATCAATTGTCATTTCATCAGTCTTTAGTTAATAAGTGAATTCTGGCAAGTTCTCTAAAAAATTGACACTTGAAATTTTCCAAGCTTTTTATTATAATCTATGATTGTTTGCTTTTTCTAAATTTATTTTTTTATGTTTATAGTATTGAATGAGAAGTGTATTAAAAATGAGAAAGGCTAGAAGAACTCTACACCTTTGATTTCATTAAAATAAAAAAATTTATATTTACGATTGAGCCAAAAACACATAATTGTAAAAGTAACTATTTACACAGAAAAGTAACTATAACAAAATTTTTAAGGAAAAATTGTTCTAAAAAGCCAACATTTTGGCCATTTGCAAATAAAGACTCAACGTTTCATTTATTCAATATAAAGACCATCTTTGTCTCATTTTTGCAAATAAACAGTCAACGTTTCATTTATTCAACATAGCAGGTAAGTTTTCAACTCTAAATTTGAAAATAAGAAGGATAGAAGGAATTTCAACCATTAGATCTTAGATCAATGGTCCATCTTGCACGCATTTGAGAAGGAATTTCAACCATTAGAAGTAGCTACTCCTTCCTGTGATGCTTTCTTCATAAACATGTGTTACTAGATATTCTGCTATGACAAATTTTTTTAGACCGTTACATCTTAATCAATCAACGGTAGCTACTCCTTCCTATCCTTCCTATTTTCACACCCATTCTTATTGGATCTCTACTATATATATATATATATATATATATATATATATATATATATATATATATATTATATATATTATATTATGAATATATATATATATAAGACATGTATATTGTGTTGATATTATATATATATAATATATTATTTATATATTATATATATGTATGTATAGTATATGTATATATATGTATATATAGTATATTATATATATATATATATATATATATATATATATATATATATATATATATATATATATATATATATATATATATATATATATATATAATATATGATGTATATGCTATACATTATGTATGTGTATTCATATACAGCAATATATGTATATTATATGTATGTATATATGCCAGCATGTACTATATACATATAGCTATTGTTATATACATACACCACATATGTAGCCAGCAATGTATGCCTATATATATATATATTTATATTAATATATAATATATATATATATATATCCATATATTATATATATATATATATATATATATATTATATATGTATAATATATATATATGTATATATATATGATTTATATATATATATGTCATATATTCATATATGTATGTATATATATGTATGATGTGTATGTATATATATATATATATATATATATATATATATATATATATATATATATATAATATTATATAGTATATATATATATATATATATATATATATATATATATATATATATATATATATATATATATATATTATATATATATATATATATATATATATATATATATATATATATATATATATCATCATCATCATCATACCTAGTGTTCCAATGGATACTCTATGGTTAGGGTCCGAGGAAGGAAGGTTGCGTCTCATACCCATAAGGAGAGGCGTCATAAGAGATCCTTGACTCTAGAGGAGTCTTCAAGGATAGGACCGCAAATATCGAAAACACGATCTTACACCCAGTTAGCCTAGCATAGGGATCATATAAAAATTTATATATATATACATATATATATATATATATTTATATATAATATATATATATATATATATATATATATATATATATATATATATATATATATATATATATATATATATATATATATATATATATATATATATATATATATATAGGGGAGGGATCCATTGAGAAGGGGTCTCAAAATGAGAAGGATGAGAAAGATTTATAGCCATTGATCTTATGAAAATCTAACGGGTGAAAAAATTAGGTACTCTCTCTTGTTCTCTCTCTCCTAATCAAAGTCTTTTCTTTTCGTGAAAACCACGATCATTGCTCCATATTTCTCTTCGATCTTCTTCTCCATTTTATGTTGTGCTTTAAGGTTACTATGTTTTTAGAAAATGATACTATGTTATGATTAAAGGTTACTATGTTTATTTTAAAAAGCTACTATGTTCTGTATAAGATTAACAGAAGACAGTTACTTTACATAATAATAGTAACCTTTATTCATAAAATAATATCTTTTTCTAAGAACATAGTATGTTTAGAAAATGATATATTGAACCGGTTCAGTATTAAAGAAATCGGTTCATATTACACGAGAACCGCGTGCAACTAAGAAAATTAACAAATTAAATCTGTCCATTGATATAAAAAATGAACGTTTCAGGTTACTTCTCACCCTTCTCATTTTGAGACCCCTTCTCATTTGATTTAAATGGCGGTTATATATATATATATATATATATATATATATATATATATATATATATATATATATATATAGGATCTAATAGGAAGAGATTTGAAAATAAGAAGGATAGGAAGGAATTTCATCCATTAGATCTTAGATCAATGGTCCATCTTGCACGCGTTTGAGAACAGAAAAAAAATTGTGATGCTTTCTTAACTATTATGTGATACTTTCCGTATAAACATGTGTCACTTGAAAGTGTGATGTTTTCTAAATTAATGTGTGATGCTTTCTTCATAAATATGTGTTACTAGATCTGCTGCTTTGACAAATTTTTTTCGACCGTTAGATCTTAATCAATCAACGGTAGTTACTCCTTCCTATCCTTCCTATTTTCACACCCGTTCTTATTGGATCTCTACCCTATATAGATATAGGATCTAATAGGAAGGGATTTAAATATATATATATATATGTATATATGTATATATATGTATATGTATAGATTTAGGATCAAACTGCCCTTACAATAATATTCCTAAACTACTGTATTATCAATGAATCCTAATAATCCCGTCTAAACTCGAGTCGATGAAAAACAAACTTAAAAAGTATGTAAGGATGCTAACTAGTTCATAATTGCGAAAAGACTTCAAAAGCTCTCGTGGCTAAAAGAAAATGTATGTAGTGATATGGTTTTGTTGTTATTTATAGCCGAAGCAAATTTAAGTTTGTTTTTAGTCTTTAAAATATGAGCATTATGTACGTAATATTATAGATGCAATTTTCGACTACAATGATATGTAAAGTTTGATTGGATTTGAATAACCGACTTAATGTCGAATCGAAAATACACCGAAAGACTAGCCAACATATTCAAAAGGAAAATATTGAAATCGTATTTCTGATTTTCTAGAAAGATGCATGATTAAATTATTCTGTAACATATGATGATAATTATATATTTACTTGAAGAATATTATGTGTTTATAATTTTTGCTTTGCTTTATTAGTTTATTTATTATTATGAATATCATCATCATCATACCCAGTGTTCCCGCACATAGATTAGTCTATGGTCAGGGTCCGGGGAAGAAAGGTCGACGGCGTCTCATACCCATAAGGAGAGGGTGGTCACAAGAGTCCTTCGGCTCAAGAGTAGTCTTCAAGGATAGGACCTGCAAATATCCGAAAACAGCTTCTTGGATGAAAACAGAAGACGGAGCACCCTTCCACTTAGGATCATTATCAGGGAAAATCTGTCCAATATCCGGAAGCCCCAATGCTCCCAATATTGCATCCACTACACAATGAAGCAGCACATCCACTTCCACTTAGGATCATTATGAATATGGTTTTGAAATTTAATGGTGTCTATTTGGTTTTTTGAGTCTTTATTAAAAAAAAAAGGAAGGAGTGTAAAAAGGGAAAAAGTGGGAGGAAAAATTTAAAAAGTCACAATTTTAATTCAAACCCAAAAAAGTTGGAAAAATGAATTTGGTCCTACAATTGTCCGCTTTTTACTTGAAATAATTATTCTTTAACATGATATTAAATTAGATTGATTTAATTCTCTTACTAACAATACAAAATGTTTATTTTTTTTTGAATAAATACAAAATGTTACTTTCTTTTAGGCAAATCTTAAGAATGATAATTTTTCTTTTTGTTGTAAACTGAGTCAAGGAGTAATTGATTTTGGTCACTTTTGTATCATATAATTTTATAGTCATATGTTTACCTAGTACCTGATTTACATAGTTATTGTCATTTTGACTAGACTAGTTGTGGTTACACTATTGAATTCGATAATGCTAGCTTTTACACTTTTATTAACAATAATACAAATGTAAATATTAGATTATTAATGTGTTTCAAAGATGTAAAAGATGCAAAGATTGAAGCTGAATAAATAGTATTAAGAGCATCAAATTAGGGCATGAAAATGTATTGAAGGCCTTATACACTTATGTTTTATGTAATGCAATTTTATAATTCTGTGTCGAGGGAATGATTGTTGCTAGACAACCGTTGTTGATGGGTTGATTGGCTTATTGAAAAGCTAATTGTTGGGCAGCTATGTTTTCAAGCAGGATATTGCGATGTTGTTTATTGGTCGAGTTAAATTCATGTTAAAATAAAGTATTGATCAGGTTTTCTTGTTTAGCAGTTCTTTCTTTATTTAAATTCAATTGTTAAATAAAAGGGCAATATGCAGTATCCTATTTCTTGACATCTAATGTACATGAACACATCTTACTACATTGTGGACGTCATAGAGAAACTTATCGCAACATTTTGACAATTGAACATAAGCATGAATGTAAAACAAAAATATCTAAACTAATAAGTAACAAAGGGACATGAGAAATAATCTAATTGCCACCAAATATTAACTAACAATAAGATTAAAAAAAGATGAATAATGCCCAAATGGAACAAAGTTGAGAATGATAGTTGCATGAGTCATTATTTTTTTTTTAATTCAAATCAACATGTTTTCTTGTCTAAATGAAAAAAGGAATATACAACATTAACCAATTTTATGATAAATGTAGGTGAACTTCTTTTCATTTTTGATTTGAATTTGATGTTGATCAGCACTATTTGTTGTTGTTGTTGTTATTGTTGTTTTGTCTTGGCGTAGATGGTGGTGTTGTGGTTTCTGTGTCTCATCTGTGGCGTTGTAGGTCTACGCTATTTCTTCGTTGGTGTTGCTCTTCTGGAAATGGATGTATGCTTTTGTATAGTCTGTTGTGACTATGGTGCTTGTTTCCCTTGATATTATGTTTAGCGTGCTCTTATTTGCCCACAACCTAGAAGGCACAACCTTCTCTTTCCGCACAAAATCAACTCTAACTTCTTCATTCAGAAAACCATCACAGTTGCTGGTATTTCTCACTTCTATTATTTCAAAATCACATAAGTATTTCAAAACTTCAACTTTGTCACCTCCTACTCCATTAGCTCCAATTTATATCATTTAAATTGCTGGCGTTACTTGCATATGTGACCAATTTCACTAAGTACTTAAACTAGTTAAGCAAATACAATTTTTCATGGCATAAGTATTAAGAAAATGTAGTAAACGAAAAATGATAAATCTTGTGGCATACAGAGTGTGCTTTCCTATTTCTTGACTGTCATACACATAGTGATGCAAATCAATAAATCATTGGTTTGATTGAAAGAGTGTGAAAACATAGTGTTTCATGATCTTTTTTATTAATGTCCATTGTTGAAGTGGCTTTAATGTCAATTGATAAGCTCTTATTGAATTTAATTCACTGTTAAATAATTTTTTTATTTTAATTATATTAGAGTTTTGTGAGTAGTCTTTACTTTGTATTGAGAAAGTTACGCTAGAATTTCTTGATTTTAGACACTTTTATATTAGTGATTTTGCATCAACAAACTTTCGTAAGAGAATATCAAATTTTATACCCCTTCTATTCAACCTATTAGTTCTATTTGTTTTTTCACATTTGCCGAGACAATATTTTAACCCACAATATCTCTAATTATGCTTGATTAAAAATTATAAAAAAATTTGATATTAATAATCCTAACATTGAGACGAATCAAATCTGATCCCACTTGACTATATTTTAACTTTTAGATTAAGAATAAAATACTTATTAAGAGTGATAAGTAAATAGTCTTCCAAAAGTAAATCCATTCAAGAAAAATATGCAACCATATTGAAACTCCATTAAGGAGTTATGATTATATGTGACTTGAGTACACCAAAGTAATCAAATGAATTAGTGGGATGGAATCCTATGAAGTAAGTTAAATGGGTGTGTTAAGATGGTGTCTTAATGTGTGTTGAATGTGGAGTTATGGAGTTGTTAAATAAAGTTTCAATGAGAAGTTGAAGGGGTCAAATGCTTGACTTGAACAAGGCATTAAAACAGTAGCATCCAGTAGCTTCAGGGAATTGGCAACCGAACGAGCGTGGGAAGGCTTGAACGAGCATGTTCAGCAGAAGGGTCATTGGATTCTGATCTCAGTCGTTTCTCTTGTGACTGTTCAAATACTAAGGCTGTTTCAACATTGTTAATAGCCAACATTAAGTATGAATTGATTATTTAATTTACTTAGTGGTATAAATAGTGAGATTATTATACTAAACTAAAACATCCCACAAAAATACCCCAAGCCAAACACTTAGCCTCATCTAATTGTAATTCTCAAATTGTTATAATATAAAAGATACTACACCACGGGGGACGTAGCCAATTTTGGGGGAACCTCCTTAAACATTTGTGTCATTTTATTATTGCATTTTTATCCCTACAAACGTCGAGTTTATAGTGTGTGTAATTTGTTTCACACAAGACTTCACATTTTCGATCTTGGTGGTATTGGAGGTTGTAACACATCGTTCGATCTCTAATACGTCATCCTTTTCAAGGAGCAATCGTATGTTCATATTGGATAGCATGAACATTGAAAAATGCATAAATCTAGTATTGCTCATGAAATTAAACTAACCCTTCTGTATATTTTATTGTTTACCTTGACTTTTAAGTAAACCCGAGTCTAATTATTTATAAATATATTTTTATAAATTAAAAAAATATTAATATCATCAGTCATCAGACAAATGTAATAAGATTTCACGTGGATGTACATTGACTTTTTTATATGCATGAAAAACCATGTTAATTTAAATCAACTTTTCTTGTATGAAATATTTCAAATGTAATCTTCAAAATGAAATGAAGGAAATACAAAAATAGAATAAATTTTTAGGAAAACAAATTGAGAACCCTTAATCTATTTGTATCAGTTGGAGAAAATAACATGATTTCACAATAATGTCCTGGGTTTGATACTCGCAAGTTAATATCTGCAAAATCAGCGGGGTTGCATAGATGTTGGAGCTTACTTCTGCTTGCGATCTCAATTCCAAAATTTGAGGACATTGCGTGTTCAACAATTATGATTTCATTAAGGAATGGGATTTAAAACCATAACTAATTATAAACAACAAGAATAAGAAAAACACAAAAAGAAAATAAACCCAAAAATGAACATAAATTGATAAAAGGATATGCCTCTGTTCAGGTTTAAGAGTTGGGAGCAACATTTTCGATATGCTTCAGGGCTATTTTGACAATAATTTGCCAGCACCTGACAATAACAGAAAAGGATGATTCCTTATACGAGTCCATAAAATTCATCAAAAACCCACCAAAATTAAACAACCTGAAAACGATGACGTATTAGAGATCGAACGATGTGTTACAACCTCTAATACCACCAAGATCGAAAGTACGTGAAGTCTTGTGAAACAAATTACGCACACTATAAACTCGATGTTTGTAGGGATAAAAATGCAATAATAAAATGACACAAAATATTTACGAGGTTCACCAAATTTTGGCTACGTCCTCCGGTATAGTATCTCTTATATTATTATAATTGAGAAATTACAATTAGAGAAGAAATGAGACTAAGTGTTTGGCTTGGGGTATTTTGTGGGGTTATTTTTTTGTGGATTATTTTAGTGAGTATATATGCTCACTATTTATAGTGGTAAAGTCATTAAATAAGTAATTCACACTAAATGATGATTATTAACATTTTGTAACAGGTCTTAGAACTTGAAAAGCCAAAAAAACAGAAACGTCCAAGAACTATATTCCACTGAACTGCTGCTGACTATGCTCGTTCAAGGCCACAACCTGCTCGTTCGAGCATACCATTCTGCCAGCTACTGTATTGGGCCTGCTGTGTGCTCGTTCGAGCACCTGGACCGCTCGTTCGAGCACTGCTGAGCTGAACCTTCTGTTTTGTTCCAATGCTAATGCTTGTTCGAGGCAACTAATGACTCTAGTGTGGCTCGTTCGAGCACCTACTTCAGTAGCTCGACCATTGATCTTCAAGACCCACCTATCATTCATCATAAGAGTCCTTTTAATTTACCCATTTAATGCACAAGTAACTTAATACAAATAAAGCCACACTTAAACTCCACATTAAAACACCCATTTAACTTACTCCATAGGATACCATCCTAAGAGTCACACTTGATTTATTTTGATGCACTCAAGTCACACCATTCATAACACAACCTTTACTCTAAAAAACTAATAATCGAAGGAACTAGTTTCTACAATAGTAAAACCTGAGAATTAGGATGATTAAGCCAAAGTGCAAGAAGCCAATCAAAGTCAACTACTTGAACATAGTGAAGCTCATCAACTGTGGAAATGGAGGGTTTGTTAACGGCTTTCTGTACAACATCATTTGCAAAGGCAATAACCGTCAAGCGTAGAGATGGTGACGACAAATTGAGGAAGATGGAGAAAAATGGTAGAAAGTTGAAGAAAATGAATGCATATACGCTTGAAATTGAGTCGTTATATAGCAAAACACAATTATTCCGACCAAAACTTAGATCAAAAATGGATCCACAACAGATCAACAACACACGACAAAGTTTAAATAAAGAGTCTAATTCAAATGTATGAGAAAAGTTGAAGATTGACGTCAATTGACATAAGTCGTCAATGAGAAAACGACTGACCCATTGTCCAAAGAAATCAGGTTTGTTGATCCAAACTGAGTCATCTATCGAAAAGAACCCTACATTTAAGCTGTAATGGAGAAATTAGGTATTTTTGCTCAACCCTAATTTTCATCTAAAACTACATTAAGAACGAAAACCGATGAAAACAAAAACGGAATCAGAAGTTGTAAAGTTAGATGAAAACGAAAACAAATATGAGAATGGGTTGAATCAGTAGTTCATAACCATCAAAAACAAGTTTTAAATGCGGTTGAAAACGAAAATAAAACCTGAAATAACAATTAGGATAAATACCTTTATTTCGATCAGAATGAGAATAGAGGATTTCGCGAGGAAAGGAAATTTCACTAATGAACAATACAAAAAAATACCAAAGAGGAAAGAGGAAAGAAGAGGAGAGGAACCCATAAAATGTCTTCTGAAGGGTGAAGAAGCAGAACGTAAAATATAAAGACTGAACAGTACTTTCACTATTCATCATGAATAGTATTCTTTGCTTGCACTCTTTTTATAGTTAGAGGATATGATCGGAGATAGCGTTTTTGACTAGATATGATAAGGGAATCGCTATTGTCAAAAGTAAATCAACCTATGAGCTATCCTTTAAATATAAATTCAACTATTTCTTATTTCTTGTAAACCTTTCGTTATAGCTAGGTTATGTCGTTGCATAAACCTTTAGTTTCCTTTCTCCCTCCCGTGCTCTTTTGCCCTGATCTCTAAAACCTCCATTTTACTCTAATTTCTCCTCTCTCACTCTTTCTCCCATCGGATTTTAAGTCCCATAAACTCGGATTTTGGTTATTTTTTGGCACAACTCATCAAATTTAAGGTATTTCCATGATTTTGTGTTTTTTTCAATTGAATTTACATGTCGTTCTTCCACTCATTCTTTATTTATGATGTTCGTTGAATTATTTATTGTTAAACTTTTTTTGTTTCATTCATGTTATTTTCGTTTATGATGCTCTTTTTTTTGAATTTTTTGCTTTTTATGTAATCTTTTGTGTTCATGATGATGGTTATGAAACTATTTTGCCTTTTATGATTCTTGAACTGTTTTTTGGTTAGCATTTAATTGGTTTTATTCCTAGTTTTATTGTTATTTCTTTGGAATTGTCTTTTTTGTTTTTTGTTTTTTCTTTTAAGTTTTCTTTTTTCCTATATTTTTTGCTATTATTTGTTATGACTATTCCTTTATTTTTTGTATATTTGTTTTTTGTTTGGTGATAATTTTATTTTTTTCAGATTATTTTGTTGTTCTTCGATTTTTTTGTTGTTTTTTGTTTTTTCTTTAAGTTTTCTTTTTCCTATATTTTTGGCTACTTTTTTGTTATCACTATTTCTATATTTGTTGTATTTTTGTTTTTATTTGGAGGTAATTTGATCTGATTCTTTTGTTGTTCTTCGGAATTTTTTTTGTTATTTTTTGTTTTTTCTTCTAAGTTTTCTCATTTCCTATATTTTTGGCTATTCTTTTGTTATCACTATGTGGTTTTTTTTTATTTTCTTATTGTTTCTTTGTATTTGGTTCGGTAGTTGTTGGAATTGGAAATAAGAAGCACACTCCGGTTCCATGTCAGCAATCCGTGTGCAACTCATTGTATATCATAATAAACACAAAGTTAGTTAGGCATTCTAATTAACTCATATAGAATAGTTGCTTAGTTCTCTCTCATTCTTGTATATATATACTCTCATCATATCCCGTACAATTCAATTCAATAATAAAAGGAGTGTTTCAAGATTGTATCAATTTGCTTTCTTGCTTTATCACTGTCAATTTCAACATGATATCAGACAGTTGATTTCTTTCTCAATCCTTCTTCCCTTATTCCGCTGCTTATCTTCTTCTATGGCATAGTCTTCTTCTTCCCCACTCATGACTTCTTCTCCCACCCTTGAACCCACCAGTAAACTCGCCAGCATCTATTACCTTCACTCATCTGATGTGGGTCACAAAATTGTTACCAGCGTTTTTAATGGTTCCGGGTACAGTGACTGGCGCAGTGCTATAATTCTCGCTCTGTCTGCTAAGAATAAAATCACATTTGTCGATGGTAGAACCCCCAAACAATCCAAAGATTCCTCTGATTTGGTTGCTTGGAAACGTGTTAATGACGTCGTCATCGGTTGGCTTTTGTCTTCTCTCGAACCCAGCATCGCCAAGAGCGTTCAATGGCATAAAACCGCAAAAGAGCTCTGGGACGAACTTCAAGAAAGGTATGGCCGTTCTTCCAATGCCCAATTATACTATTTACAGGAAGAACTTAGTCAATTAACCCACGATCCTGATATGTCCATTGCTGATTTTTACACCAAAATTAAATCGCTATAGGACGAATTAGATCACCTCAACCCCCTGCCTTGTTGTTCTTATGTAAAATTTTCTTGCAACCTTACTCAAAAGTTTTATAAACTTCAATAAGACCAATGTTTAACCCAATTCTTGATGAAATTAGATTCCAAATACACCCAAGTGCCCAAATTACCCACTATTGCCCAAGCCTACCAAATTCTTGATCAGGAGCAACGACATCAGCACCTTAGTAAACTACATGAATCTCACTATGAGTCCCTCGCCTTTAATGTTGAAAGAAAACCCTCCTTTGAAAAGCCTAAGCCGTCTGTTCTTGGTACCCGCCGTGATAGACCTAAAGTGTCCGGCCACAACGGTCTGGATCTTACTATTGTGACCATTGCAAAGCTTATGGCCATAGTGTTGAACGCTGTTGGAAGCTGTATGGTTACCCTTCTATATTCAAGCCCAATATATGGCGTCGACCTACCAGTTCCGCTCATGTTGCACATACTGACTCTTGTTCATCTGATCGTGACACTAATGATCTGGTTACTGCTAAGCTTACCAACAGCCAATACAAACACCTCATGACTTTGCTCCAACGAGAGGCTTCTGGTTCTCCTGACTTCTCTGCCACAACTGTTCTTTCGCAGGTACATCTTGTTTTGTTGCTCACAATACATCTTCTTCGATTCTTGATAGTGGTGCCTCTGATCACATCTCCTATGATCTCACTCTTTTTCATTCTTACACTAATGTTAGTGCTCAAGATCATGTTATTACTATACCCGATGGGAGACAAGTCTATGTTCAAAGCATTGGCACTATGTTCCTAAATAATGGTGTTACCTTACAAGGGGTGCTTTATGTTCCTGAATTCCATTTCAATTTGATCTCTGTTAGTAAACTATGTAGAGATCTTTCATGCCATATGTTATTCACACTTGCTGGTTGTTTCCTTCAGGACAAATTGACAAAGACCTCATGACTTCTTGGTAGGAGTGCTCATGGTCTTTGTCAAAATAATGCAAGAGTGGAAGTTTCAAGCAAAAAGATTGTGCCACGTTCTCTTCCGCAAGATTGTAATGTCCAAAAGATTGATAGTTGGAATATTGTTCATCATAATAATAAAGATTGTATGTCAAATTGTGGCATCTTCGCCTAGGGCATATGCCTATGCATTTAATAAAAAATTTGTTCCCTTCTTTATTGATTGACTCTACTTATTTTTGCACTATTTGCCCCATGGCCAAGCAAACAAGGCTGCCTTTCCCACACAGCCTCACTCACAGCTCTAAGCCTCTTGAACTTCTCCATATTGATATTTGGGGACCTTATCGGTTTCCCACACGCCAATCCCACATTGGCTTTGTAACAATAGTTGACGACCACACACGGTTTACTCGGACATATCTCATCAAACACAAAAGTGAATTCCCCTCTCTTCTTCAACAATTTGTCCTCCTTGTCGAAAACCAATTTGCTCTCAAAAGTTAAGTCCATTAGATGTGACAATGCCAAAGAACTTACCCAGGGCAATGCTCTCCTTTTCTACCACCAACATGGGATTTTTCTCCAAACTAGTTGTCGAGACACCCCACAACAGAATGGGGTTGTCGAACGCAAACATCGTCACCTCCTTGAAGTCGCACGAGCTTTATCCTTTCAATCACAACTCCCTAAATTCTTTTGGGGGGATTGTTTGCAATGTGCCACTTTCCTAATCAACAGGACTCCTACCCCTAACCTTAATGGTTCCACAGCGTATGAGCTTCTTTACCAGCGTCCTCCTAATTTTTCCATCCTACGAGCATATGGTTGTTTAGCCTATGTCTCCACCCTCAAACAAGGACGCCCTAAATTTTCTCCAAGAGCCACTCCCCATATCTTTATCGGTTACTCTCCCCAACACAAAGGCTACAAAGTTCTTAATCTTGAAACAAAAATCGTCACTGTCTCTAGGGATGTTGTTTTCTTTGAAAAAAATTTCCCCTATCATTACCTTACTTCCACCTCATCTCCTACTCCTCCCTTACAATTTTTTCTTCTTAACTCCACTAATAATCTATGTCATATTGATTTTCCTGAGCCAAATCTCCCTTTCACTACCTCTTTCCCTCCTCCTGCCCCTACGGTTGTCCCTCCTGACCTTTCTCCTATTCCTCCTATCCCTTCTCTTCCTGTATCTTCTCCTCCACCCATTACTGCTTATTGTAGCCTCACACCTTCCCTTAGACGGTCCCAAAGAACCATTAAACCCCCTCCCCACCTCCAAGCCTATCACTGTCATCATGTTGACACCAATCATTGGTGTAACATTGTCTATTCGAGTGCCCTCTCTGCTACTCACAAATCCATTGTCCACCACCACCAACAACATCTTGATCCCACATCTTATACTGAAGCTGCCTTCTCCCCTCATGGGGTAGCTGCTATGCAAAAAAAACTTCAAGCAATTGCCTCTAACAACACTTGGACCCTTGTGGACCTTCCCAAACAAAAAAAACCGATTGGTTGTAAATGGGTTTTTAAAACCAACTACGAGCTGATGGCACTTTGGAAAGGCACAAAGCTCGCCTTGTCGCCAAGGGTTTCACCCAGAAATATGGAATAGATTTTTAGGAGACTTTCTCTCCGGTTGTGAGGCTTACCAGTTACCACTATTCGATGTTTACTAGCTGTGGCTGCTCATCATCATTGGCCTATATACCAGTTGGATGTTAATAACGCCTTCCTCCATGGAGACTTATATGAAGAGGTATTCATAAAAGTACCTGAGGGGCTCCATGTTCCACCTAACAAAGTGTGTAAATTAAACAAATCCCTTTATGGTTTGAAGCAAGCCTCGCGCCAGTGGTTCGCTATGCTTGTTCATACCCTCCTTGCTTAAAAATTTACTCCATCTAAATCGGATTACTCCCTCTTTATCCAGAAATCTGGTACTGACATTACACTTCTTATCGTAAATGTTGACAACATCCTCGTTACTGGTACTAATCTCAGCATCATCGAGGCTCTAAAGGCCCATATCGACACCACTTTTAGCATCAAGGACCTTGGTACTCTACATTTTTTTCTTGGCATGGAAGCCAGCTCCACTGACAAAGGCATCATTTTGACCCAAGAAAAGTTTACTAAAGAGTTAATTCATGACAGTGGCTTTACTGATCTCAAACCCGTGCTTACTCCACTGTTCTCTCACCTCAAACTGTCTGCCCTAGAAGGGGTCCCCTTATCTGATGCTACTACATATCGAAGTTTGGTTGGCAAACTGAACTTCCTTACACATACTAGGCCGGACTTGTCATACTCCGTACAAACCCTCAGTCAATTCATGCAGCGGCCTACTGATCAACATTTTGCCGCTCTGAAACATACTATCTCCTATGTGTCCCATACTGCTGGACAAGGCATTGTTCTCCAAGGATTTACTAAACTTAACCTCCAAGCTTTTTCCGACTCAGATTGAGCTTCTTGTGTGGACACTAGAAGGTCTATTACTGGTTACCTCATCATGTTAGGAAATTCACCCATTAGCTGGACATCAAAGAAACAATCTACAATCTCTCGTTCAAGTTCATAAGCTGAATATCGGGCTATGACCTCCGCATCCGCTGAAGTAACTTGGCTCATCAGGCTTCTCCATGACTTTGGCCTACCTGATCTTCAGCCTGTGACTCTCTTTTGTGATAATCGGTCAGCCCTCCACATTGCTAAGAACCCCGTTTTCCATGAAAGGACAAAGCACATCGAAATTGAATGTCACTTTACTCGGGACAAGGTTCTTGAAGGGCTCATTCCGTTGTCTTATCTACCTACTCATCAACAGTTGGCGGACATTCTTACTAAAGCTCTCCCTTCACCACGGTTTCACGAGTTATTATCCAAACTAGGTGTCTCTCCTATACCACCTAGTTTGCGGGGGGTGTTGGAAATAAGAAGCACACTTCGGTTCCATGTTAGCAATCCGTGAGCAACTCATTGTATATCCATAATAAACACAAAGTTAGTTAGGCATTCTAATTAACTCATATAGAATAGTTGCTTACTTCTCTCTCCTTCTTGTATATATATACTCTAATCATATCCTGTACAATTCAATTCAATATAAAAGGAGTGTTTCAAGATTGTATCAATTTGCTTTCTTGCTTTATCACTATCAGTTTCAACAGTAGTTGTATTTTGATATTTTTTCATTTGTTTGGCTATTTTTTTACAGTAAATTATATTTTTTTGTTTCCTTTTGATATTTTGTTCCTGGATTGATAATTGATATGAAGGTAGTTTAAAGACATTATTTGCTCTTGTGTTGGTTGTATTTTTTGGGTTCGTGATAGTGTATGAAACAAAATTAAGTAGTGTTATTTTGTTTATTCTGGTTTTTTTAGAGTGATATGTTTGGGATTAAAATTTCTTAGAATTATTATTTGCAGATTTATAAAAATGAAAATTACTTAATTAAATTCTATCAAAATTTTTATTAACTAGATTAAAATTACTAACTTTTGCTACACGAAAAAAATATATTAGTAATTTAGTATTTTTATTATCATTTATTATGATTTATTATAAAACTAACTTAATTTTTTTTTAGAATTTTTGCTTGGATTCAATTGTTTGTAGTCAAGAATAAATTGTAATTCATTCATTAAATTACACGATCTAACTGTATTAAAATGGAATTGAGTTACACAAGTGATAAACCTCATTTTTACCTTCTATTTGGACCTAATATATATTGATTATTCCTTGATTTTCGTGCATTTCCATTATTTTTGGTTGGTTTTACGCCTTTTTGCTAGGGAATTAGTATCCTCTCCATTACTAAAATGTAATGGAGGATCTAATACAAAATTTAATGGCTATAATTGACACATATTTTAGAATAAAAAATAAAATATCATAATTTCCTCCTATTAAAACAAAATCAAGCAATTATAGCCATTAGATTTTGTAATGGATCTTCCATTACATTTTAGTAATTGAGAGGATCCTAATTCTTTGCTAGGTAGCATGTTTGTTGCTTATTTTTGTAGATTAATCACCTATTTTCAAGTTTCAAAGCCTGCTAGCTTGGAGGAGGCATGGATCAAAACCGAGGACGAAATGAGGCCAAGACATGAAGAAAAAAAGCCCAACCCAAGCAAAGCGAGGAACGTCTTTAATGGAAAGTCAACTTAAATGAGGATGGAGGTCAACCCACAAATATTTTGGTAGAAATATTGATGGAATACAAAAGTTGGTATCGTTAGCTTCGAAACGACTGGTCACACGTCGAATTCGGAATTATAACGAAAAAGATAAAGCGTTTCCAAAATGGTATGCCAAAAAAGAAGGAGATCGATCGATTGATCTCTTTGGATCAACCAATCGATCTTGTAACCAAAATGCTCCAGAATGTTGCTGAACAAGAGAAGGAGATCGATCGATCTACATAGATCGACCGATCGATCTTATGAGGATGGTATTCCAGAAAGTGCAAAATATTTATATAGGAGATCGACCGATCGATCCGAAATGGCAGCCCATCCAGCCTTTAAGCGTGCCAACTGCCAAGCAACAACCAAAATGTTGCTGCCAGCCGCAAAATGTTGCTTAGAGGCTTCGAACCTGTGACCTTAGAATTTAGCCAGGCCCAATTTCAGAATTTAGCCCTTTATAACCTCAATTTCGAGAACAGAATATGGGGTAGGGATGGCAATTCGGTCCGAATCCGCCCCTGATCCGAGATTTTTTATCCGATTCGACTCCGAGTTGGAAAAAATCTGACTCCGACTCTGAGCTAGAGCCGGACCGGAGTTGGACCGCCAAAAAAAATCCGATAATCCGACCGACTCCGACTCCGATCTGACTCCGACTCCGACTCGACCCGACTCGACCCGATTCGACCCGACATCCGTCTCAAATTTTAATTTCAGGGATTTTTATATTTTGAAAATTTTAATTTTATATGAAAATAAGTTTATTCTAAGCAAAATTGCAAATTTGACATCTGACAATATGAGCCATGACTCATGAGTGACTAATTACATTGTAAGAGAGATTGAAAATTGTAAATTTAATCAAGTTGAATGATTGAAACTTATTAAAACAATCGATTAGATTATTATAGACTTACAGTCTTATATAGTTTTGACTTTTGAAGTTATTTAAGTATAATAAAACCTAAAACTAACTAAAATAAACTATTAGAAATATAGTATTAGTCTATAATAGTCTAATCGATTGTTTTGATTATACTTATATTTCTAACAGACTAAATATGAAGTATATATCTAATAGACTAATACTATATTTCTAATACTTACAGTCTTACATAGTTTTGACTTTTAAAGTTATATTAAGTATAATAAAACCTAAAACTAACTTAAATAAACTATTAGAAATATAGTATTAGTCTATATACTAATTAATATTAATCAATTGGATACTTAATCGATTGTTTAATAAAGATTTAATTGAAAGTTGGAACTTGTCTAATATAGTTATATAGACTTGAAACTATGTTGTTAAATTGTAAGTGAGATTGAATATTGTAAGTTTGATTAAGTTGAATGAACGAAACTAATCAAAACAATCGATTAGACTATTATGGACTCACAGAGTCACAGTCTTACATAGTTTTGAAGTTATATAAGTATAATGAAACCTAAAACTAACTAAATTAAACTATTAATCTATATGATAATCAATTAGATACTTAATCGATAGTATATCAAAGATTTAGTTGTAAGTTGCAATTATTATGAATGAAATGAAATTAAACCACTAATAACGAATTAAAATTTTATTTAATTATATTTAAACCACTAATAACCTCATAATTCTATATAATTGTTATTCAATTTAATTGCTAATTAGCTTTTTTAAGAAATTAAAATTGTATTTTACCATTAATAAAATTTAAGCCATTGATGATATGTATTATGTAATGTGGATGAATGAATGGTTTTGATATTGTCCAGCTCATCAATCCTTACAAACTTTCAATAACCAATCACATACAACAATGAATGTCACATGAAGTTTGGATTCTAACCATTGATTTCAACATTGTTTTAATCTTAGCCCTTGATTTATTTTAACATAAGAATAAAAAAAATAAAAAAAAACCCTAAGTCCCTAATCTATTCTTCAATCTTCCATCTTGCAGAGAGTACCCACTACGCACTACACTAGTACTACCCATTTCCATTTGCACTACCCATCTTCCAGAGAGTAAACCCTAAGTCTCGCAGCCCACCGCAAGGAACGAACCCCACCGCAGCCCACCGCAAAGAACGAACCCTACTGCAGCCACACAAGGAGCCCCACCGGCCACCGCAACTTTAATTGACGACACAAGGAACGGTAATGCACTGAGATGTTTATTTTGTTGATTTATTGTTGATAATAATGTAGTATATTGATTTTGTGGTTGATTTTGTTGTTGATTTTGTTGATTTGTTGATTTTGATTTTGTTGATTTTGTTGTTTAATAAAGATGTTGATTTTGTTAGATTTACTCATCTTGAGTAGTATATAATTGTTTTTGATTTTGACTTTGTAATTGGTAGTGATGTTGATTTTGTTGTTGATAATAATGTAGGGTATTGATTTTAAGATATTGATTGTGTTTTGTTGATAATTTTGGTTTAATTTTAAGATTGGGTATTCAATTTTGGTTTAATTTTTAACATATTGACTTTGTAATTTGATATTGATTGTGTTTTGTTGATAGTAATTGGTAGTGATGTTGATTTGTTGTTGGCAAGAATTTTGTTAGGTTTACTCATCCTTAAGATAATGATTTTAAGATAATGTGCCTTCAAAGTTGGAGCCCTATGGAATTTAAAGGTATTTAATTTTTTTACATTAGTACGTACAATTAAGAAATTATATAATTATATTATTTATTAATCTTGTTATTTCTAATTTGTAGACGCTAAAGCAAATCCCCTTCAATATGCACCAATTTTTGAAGACGAGGATGTAGAAGATCTAGAAGAAGAATGATGTTGTAATGTTGAGCATGAAGAATTGAAGACTTCATCATTTATGTAATTTTTATGTTTGTTAATGTAATTTTTGGGAACTCAGAACTATTTTGTTTATTGTAATTGGAGGACTAATATTTCTTATTAAAGTTTAATTTGAAGACTATTCTATATTAATTATTTCGTGCTTTAAAATCATGAATGTAGTATCGATAAAAATAAATCTTGATAATAATCCGAAGTCCGCCGGATGTCCGAGAGTCCGAGTCGGAGCAATGTTGGAGTATGCACAATCCGACTCCGAGTGGAGGTGGACTGAAAAAATAGTCCGAGATTTATTCGGAGCAAAGTCGGAGGGTGGATAGTCCGAGCCGAGTCCGACCCATTGCCATCCCTAATATGGGGGGCATCAAAGTGAATAAAGCAGGCAACACTTCGAGTGAAACACAGTAGCCGTTTTTTGTTCTTTTTTCCCTCTCCTTTTTTTTAAAAAAAATTTTTTTAAACCCTAAATTTATTTCCTTAATTTTTCTTAGCTTTAATTTAATGTTTTCCTTCAAGTATTTATTTTTATAGTTTATTTTGTTTAGAGTTTGTAGTTTTTATCTTTTGTTGGTATTTTATTTGAAGCTTCATGAGTTATTTTAATGGAGTTTGGTGATGAACTTTTATGGGTTTTTGTCATTTATCCTTAAATCTCCTTCAAAGTTTGTGGGTAATTTCTAATCTCATCTATGTTGAGTATTTTATTGTCTATTTATTAATTTTAGTTGATTATGGTATTTTTTAATTGCTCTAAGTTAATTGCTCTTGTCTTTGTTTATATTTTGTCATTGGTGTTTGGTTGAGAGTTTAGTTTATTTGTTATTAATGATTTTAATGTTGATGATGATTATTAATGGTGTGATTATGATTATAGTTAGTGAGTAGTTGTTTAGGGTTAGGGGTTGACTCATTTTGTGCTAATGGATTGATTATGGTTAGAAATGGGTCGGTGTTAGTTTGATTATGAACCTTGAAAGTGGGTAGCTCTGCCCATTGATTTGATATCACTTAGATCTCATTCCCGGCCACCAACGAGAGTTGGGTCCGCATGAGAACCGACTTTATTTCAATGGGAGGAGTTGAGTCAGAGGAACGGCGAAAGTCGAAACTTGAACTCGCCTCATGAAAAGGGAGTTTTACCCTCTTACTCCGAGAGGAGAAGAGAATTGACGCGGTTTTTGGATTTTTGTTGCCCTTGAATCTTGTTCTCACTCACGAGAGTGATGGGAACAAGATTCTCGGAGGCGATCCCAAGCCTGATCGAGGATCGGATCGCTCTTCGTATTTGAATCCATACCTTTGCGATCAAATCAAAGTAAACCCTAATTTAACTATATAAAGTCCGTTGCACACGAGTTAGCCCCTACCCCAATGTTTCTTTGTTTGTTTCTTTCATAGTTGTAGTTGTAGTCTAGCTCATCGCCAATCTTTCTCACATGATATCCCAACACCTAAAGAGGCCCTTAGTCTCACAACTCGTCTCTCTGTGGATCGACCCCCTACTTGCCACTACACTTGTGTAGTTTTAGTTAAGGGTGTTTATAAATTTTGTTTGATTAGAGGCTTTAGCGACGACCAAAAAAAACCTCTATCAACACGAAACGAAAGAATTCTTCTTTCATGAATCTGAGGTAATTTTCAATATCAAGTTAAATTATTTTATTGATTTTAATCAAATATGTTATATAATAACATATTTTTCATCAAAAATAATCCAAAAAGAATACAAATGGGATTATAAAATTAATGCAATCGTTAAGGATCAGTGGACAAGAAAGGCTAAAGTGCGTTATTCTGATATGGTTTATCGCTATCGAAAAGCCCTTGAAAAGAATCCCAATTATATTCCAATATCTGTAGATCCTAACTCATGGGCGGCATGGAAAGAAGCTTGGAAAAGTTCTAAATTTGAAGCAGCAAGTTCTAAAAACTTTGCAAATCGATACAGAAAAAAAGACAAAGTCGAGTCAAATCATATTGGAAGTTTACTTATTTTTAGTTGCATGATTAATATTTTATTATTTTCTTTTTAAGGAAATTGCAAGGGGAAGTCGACCTCCATCTTATGCGGTCTTCGCAAAAACACATGGGTTGATCGATGATGAAACCGAGATTGCTAAATGGGCCAACGACAAGACTAAAAAATTCATCTAAGGAGAGGTTATGATTTTGTGATAATATAATATTTTTAATTTATTTAAAATGCATTTTAATATATCTTTTTTTAAATCTAATGGAAGAGTATATTCCCACTCATTCTGCGAATGTTGAATGTGACGCCAACCAAATTTATTTGGAGGCAGTAAAGAATGTGGATGAGGCGTCTGAGAAAAAAAAAAGGAAAAGAAAAGAAGTTTTTGGAGTGGAATCTGCCTCACAAATATATTATCCTAGCGGCGACAGTCCAATTTCATCACAGTAATCTAACACGCAACCTGAAAATGATTCCATTCTTGATTCAAAAACTATAGAGTTTGTGGCTAGACAAAAACAAGCCTTTAATCATTTGCGCGAACAATTTCTTCAAGGTTTCAACAATGTTGCGATTGAAAATTATCAGAGGACACTTGACACAATAAATACAAAAAGAAATCAAATGCTTCAATTTATACATCATCATTATCAGCCGCGCCAAGCTCCTCATCCTTAGTTTAATTTATCGTAATATTATTGTATAATTTTTTTAGTTGTAATTTGGCAAGCACTTATTATTTATGAAGTATAATTTAGTAATTCATTCGTCTAATTTAATTTTTCATGTTTATTTATTTTTAAGCATTATTAATTAATATATACCTAAATACTAAAATTTAAATCCTAAACTATATCTCGACAAAACATATATTTTAAACATATATATTGACGTTAATTTGGCAAATATTATATATCAGACTGCGACGAAATTTGCGACGGAGGACGTCGTCGCAATTTATCTCATGCAAAAAGCGACGAATGAAGACATCGCAGGTTAGTTTCTCCGGCGCGATGAGAATTGTGTCGGAAAGAAACGTCGCCATTATCCTGCCATTTCTACGATAAAATTTGCAACGATAAAGGCCTTTGCGACAAAGCGTATAGCGACGGACGTTTCCGTGGTTATTTGCTCTTTGCAACAGTTTTTGCGAGGAGAACCACTGTCACTATTTATTCATTCTTTTGTAGTGGTTTTATTTATTCATTCTTATCCTTAAACATTTATTTGATTTTATCTTATTTTAGTATTATGTAGACAGAGAAAAGAGTATGGTTTGGAGTAGATAATGAGAATCAAAGTCAAGTTACTCATGGAAAAGTGTTATATGCTCTAATTATGACAAGAGTAGATTTTTATCCTTAAACTCACTGTCGGTGGTTCTCAGTATATTTAGGATAGTCGATTGCCTAGGGCCTTTAGAAAAAAGAGAAATTATCATTGGTACCCCTGAGGTTTGGGCTTTTATCAATGGTGTATAATCTTTTTTTTTATTCCATTGGCACCCCTGAGGTTTAATGTTAATACAAATCGTGACACTTTTGTACGGTTTCCGTTAAGTAACCGTTAAGTTTGAAAAAAAAGCAAACCATGGTTTATATCTGGTTAAGTGAATTGTTTTGGCTCTTCATTTTCCCTCCTCGATCATTCTCTGTGTTGTTCATCATCATCTTCATCTCCTTGCCTGAACACGCCATTATTGTCGATTTTTCCTCATCTTTGCTGCTCGATTTCTCGCTGGTAAGTTCTCGAATGTACTTTACTTTTCTTTCTGTACATGCAACTACTTGGTCTTTGTTGTTTTTTGCCCTAAATGTCGAATGTAATGGTACAATTTTTTCCATTTTTGTTCTTAAAATTTGGAAGCATTAGGGTTTTTTTGTTGAAATATGGTTTTTACAGGTGTTCTGAATCTTTCTCTGTAAGATTGAACCCTAGAAATTAGGGCTTTTTTGAATTTTGAAACTTTTGTGCAATTTATGAATGTTGATGGTTTTTTTTTGGTTTTTTTGTTGATAGATTGTAAATGGATGACTGTGTGTTGTTGAAGTTTGTGTATAAGGGTATTGAGACAGAAGTATTTGTTGAGGATGTAGACTTAGTGAACTTGTTGGACATGATCATAGATTGTTGGGACAAAGAAGAGTCTTTGGGACATTTGATGCCTAAGCATCCTAATTTCAGTTATGTGTACAAAAAGAAACACGTTCAGATTGTTGATGACAAAGCATTGTTGGAGATGTTTAGCAGAAATAGGGGAGTTGAAAGTATTTGCATCATAGTTGGAGACTCTAAACCTAGTGTGTTGTTAGATAATGCTAGGAGACTTAGGGAAACCCTAAAGGAAAATGCACAGAAGAAAGAGTTGGAGGCCAAACAAAAACCTGTTGAATCTGATCATGGGGATGATGATGATTTTGTCATGATAATTCCAACCCCTAGTCTACCCCAAGAGAAGCCTGTTTTGAATGTACATGATGATGTAGACCCCACTCCTGTAGAAGTTGTAGAACCTGAACAAGATGTAGAACATGTTGAGGAAGCTGTTAAGCATGTTGATGATATGGTAGTTGATCCAGTGGTTGAACCTGATCAAGATGTGATTGAGGAAATGGTTGTTGACCCAGTTGGTGAACCTATACAGCCTGAGGAACCTGTGATGGAGATTATGGATGTTGACCCAATACAGATTGTAAAGCCCATGACACCCAAAAAAACCAAAGGGTTTCTGGAGACCCAAACTCCATGTCCTTAGACCAAGGAAGAAAGCTGTGGAGAGCATTGTAGTGGAGACTCCACCATCTCCTGGTGACATCAATGATGTCAAACTTGATAATGTGGAGTTCTTGAATGACATAAATCAAGCTAATGAGGAGGCTGAGGAGGTTAACAATGAGGAAACCCCAACCAAAACACCCAAGAAATCACCCAACAAAACACCCAAGAAATCACCCAAAAAACCAGTCAACAAACCTAAACAGCCTAGGGAAACCCCAACCAAAACACCAAAGGCTACTATAACCAAAAGAATTCCTAAGAGTACTATGAGAAGAAAGGGTATAAAGCAAGTGGTTACTAGAAGGTCTCCAAGGCTAGTTGAACTGAGTAAGGAAAAAGAATGTGTTGCATCTACTTCAGGACACTTACTAAGTGACAGTGAGGATGAATCCTTTATTCCATCCATGTCAGTGCACACTAGTGACAGTGAGAGTGTGTCATTGGTTGATAGTGATGAAGAGGTTGAGCTAGATGATGTTGATGTTGTTGAAGATAACTTTGATCCATTTGATGGTCCAGTATGGGATGAGCATTGTGATACTTTTGACAGTTATTTGAATAAGTTGTATAGGAATGGACAATTGTATGAAGAAAGGACATTTGGCAACATTCAAATTAGAGAGTGACAATTGTTTACTGACAGGCAACACATGAAGGATGTTATTAGGAATTATTGCATACAATCTGGGTTTTCATTGGTTATTGATAAGTCTGATAAGCATAGGTACACAGCCAGATGTAGTGATGCTAATTGTGATTGGAGATTGCATGCATCTATTTTTCCTGATGGGATTACCTGGGCTATCAAAAAAATTCAAAATGCTGAATACACATGTTTGGGGTTAGAAACAAAAAACAGTATGGTCACTGTGAAATGGGCATGTAATGCATTACTTGAGGATATCAGGGCTAATAATGACATCCCAGGTAAAGCCTTGAATGAGCTGTTGTGGTCCAGGTATGGTGTTGAGATGGCTCAAGCAGGCTTGTACAGGATTAGGAACATGGCTTTGAACATCATAAATGGGGGACATGATACATCATACAGTTATTTGCCATCTTATTGTGATGTAATCAAATCAACCAATGAAGGGACACATGCAAATTGTGCTTGGTATCCCAATACGCATCCTGACACACCATTGGTTTTTAAGAGCATCTTCATTTCATTCAAGGCTTCATTGGATGGCCTATTTACTAGCTGTAGGAGTGTGATTGGAGTTGATGGGTGTCATTTAAAGGGTAATTATGGAGGATTTTTGTTATCTGCAATTGCCCTAGATGGCAACAATGAAATATTTCCAGTAGCATGGGCTATTGTTTCAAGTGAGGATGAAGAGAGCTGTAAGTTTTTCATTTGGCATCTGAAAAATGCTCTTGAACCAAGTCAGAGAGGAGACAACTGGTGCATCATATCTGACAGGCAGAAGGTATGTAATGTGTGTCATTAGTTTGTGTTTCATTAATGTGTTTCTTTGTTTTGACTAACAGTTATTTGCATATGCAGGGTATTGACAAAGCAATTACTGATTTATGGCCTAAGGTGCAAAGGAGGTATTGTTGCAAGCACCTTAGTGCCAATTGGAAGAAAATTTTCCCTGGTCCTAAGATGTGGCAACTATTCTAGCTGGCATGTGGGGCTTTCTCCACGTTCACTTTTGCCAAGGCAATGAAGGAGCTTCACAAAGAAGATGCTGCTGCAAGGAAATGGTTGGCTGACTTGGGTCCACAAGATAGGTGGACAAAGCATAAATTTGATACACAGTTGAAGTGTGATGTTAACAAAACAAATTTTGTAGAAAGCTTTAATGCAACCTTAGGAACTGATAGATGCAAGCCTGTTCTTACTTTGTTAGAAGGGATTAGGAGGGTAACAATGGTTAGGTTGGCTACTAGGAGACAACAATGTGCTAATTGGGAGAAATTGTGTCCAAATATTGTGAAAAGAGTGCAACAGTTGTGTAATGACAGTAGGTCATGTAGGGCATTCATGTCTAGTGTAGGTGAGTATGAAGTAATGGAGGGTAAATCCGTTCTTACAGTCTCTTTGAACAACCACACATGCCTTTGCAATGTGTGGCAACTCACTGGTATACCTTGTAAGCATGCAATGCGTGCTATTCTTCATGAGGGTCTTGATCCACAATCCTTTGTGCATGAATGTTACTCGGTTGAAAAGTACAAGCTGACTTATGGTGAAAGCATTAAGCCCATCCCTGATCAAGATAAGTGGCCAGCTTCAAATAATCCTAGCATTATGCCACGTATGATTAAAAGAGGGGTTGGAAGACCTTGTAGGAACAGGAGGAGAGCTGATGATGAGGAGAGGAAGGGAAAAAGAAGCAAGACTGTTAAGTGTAGAAAATGTGGGGAATTTGGGCACAACAAGTCCACTTGCAAAGGAGGGGCAACCAAGAAACAAAGGCTACGAAGACAACCTGATGAAGCATCAACATCCAAAGTGAATACAAAGAAAGCAGTGCCAAAGTCCAAGGCATCAAAGAAGGGAAAGGGCAAAGTCCACCTGTGATTAGTGTTATGTAATTGTATTAGCTTTTGGAACTAACTTTTGTTTGTATTATATATGGTTGTATGGCAATTAACTAACTTTTGTGATGTATTATATGTGGTTGTATTGAACTTAATCATTGGAAGCAATATAAGTAAGAATCTGCAAGAAGTAATATTTAACAACAGTGTTTACATACAACACCCATTTCATTAGCTTAATAATACCAACATCCAACAGTACATAATTTAGGGCTTAATCTGAATAGCCCTAATGGAATAGAATACATAATTTAGGGCTTGATAATAGCAACAACCAACAATAACAATAAAAACATTACAATATATTTCATGAATACAGCAACCCTAACTATGCCATCAACCTTATCACACAACCCTAAAATAGTAGATTTGAGTTCAATGAATTCATCTCTATTCATGGCATCAGGAGCAGGACCTTGAGCATCTGCAAGAGTAGCTTCATGAAGATTTTCCTTCAAATCATAAGAATAGCCCCATTCGAATGCTTGGCACGAAATACATTTGTAGTAGATTCTTCCAAGATTTGTAAGTGAACCCGAAACCCTAACATCATAAAACTTGGAGGGATCACAGTCGCATTTCTTCAACCGTACCCAGCTATCACCAGCTTCAACCCTAGTGATTGCCTGATGTCTTTTGGAGGTACCAGAGTAGACTTTGCAAGATGAGTTATTGGATGAGGTAACCATGGAAGGAGAAGGAAGATGATAAGGAAGAGAGAAGAGGGATTATCGAGCTACTGAAATGATTCAAGAACCTGGGTATATAAACATGAAAAAGTAACCATGGTTGAGTTAGATTTCATACTTAACGTGTATTTAACAGAAAAAATTATAAAAGTGTCACGGTTGTTAGTTACACTTGACCTCAGGGGTGCCAATGGAATAAAAAAAAAGATTATACACCATTGATAAAAGCCCAAACCTCAAGGGCACCAATGATAATTTCCCTAGAAAAAATAAGCTCAAATATTAAATGTGCTATTCAGATGGATTCTAAGCAACATTTTTATAATTGATTTGTTTGTAAATCTTTTTTATATCATAGTATAGTATACAATATCTACACCTCATGTTTCAAAGTGTTTGTTCTTTCTTATCTTGAACGTTTTGATAACTACTTCATTTGTTCCCTAATGAAATGTTCACATGAAATATTCAAAGGAATTAAGAAATATAGAATTTTTTTTATAGTGAAATATTATTTTATAAAATAATAAATTTGATGGAGAAAAAGTGAGAAACATGAAAATGAAAAAAATATTAAAAGAAAGTGAGTGGAAAAAACGTAAAGGGACTACAACTAATACAAAAATATTTTATAATGTTAATGGAAAACATGTGAGAACCATAAGAAATATAAAAATGTTAAAATGAAGTTATTCAAAGATATGTGGGAACCATAAGCTTATTAAAATATTCAAAGAACGATGAACAAGGTTATTTTTTGTCCAAAATTTGTGACATAAATAAAAAGATTATTTATGAGACAACAAATAAAACACCCCAAAATAACAAATAAGAATTTCTTAAGTAAATGAAAAGAGTCATATTTATATACTAAATATTTAATAATAGTATAAAAACTCGTACAATGCACGATTATTAGTTTATTAAGATTTAGAAGTATTATGATGTTTAAGCAATGGCATAATTATTGTATTTTTATCAAGTTGAAATTTTCACATTAAATTTTATAATCAAAATAATTAAAATTAACTAATAAATAATAGTCATATATTTTCACTTCACTTTAAAGTATATTACTCATTCCCTGCATAGAGAAATTGGGTGATTTTAATAAAATGTGGATATTAATTTGATGATAAGTGTAGAGAATTAAATCGTGCGAAAGAAATTAATAGAGACTTAACAAGTAAGGATGAGATAAAAAAGTGATGAACAATTATCTAAAAATAAAATTAATTCAAATAAAATAAGTAATATAGCAAATAATGCCAAATATGTGGGATGATGAGAGCAATTTTTACCATTTTTTCTCCTTTTTCTTGATTTGTACAAAATATAATTTAAGACTAATTTCGTAGGACATGGACTACTTTATAATATAGTTTTTAAATTAATATTAATATTTTTATACTTTTGATGTCTTATTTTTTAGTGTTTTTGTGTTTTTAGTGTAGTATATTATAAAATATAAAAATAATATTATAAAAATAATCAAAAGTATAAAAATATTAATTTAAAAATACAACCGAAAGTCACCTCTATTTGACTAATATTTATAAAAAATTTAATGTCTTATTTTTTAATTTTATAATAAGATGTATATAAAACAATGTACAATTATTTTTTAATGTTTTGTTTTATAAGTTCCATATTAAGATAAGATGTTTATACAAACAATTAGGAAAAATATTATAATATGTAATAAATTGAAATCAACTTTTTCTTATTTAGTTCAATAATTATAGCAATTAACCAATTTAAAAACTAGTATACCAACTCATGTAATGCATGAACTTTGTTAGTATAGAAATACCTATAATTATAAATATTAAAGAATGAGGCAATTGCATAATGTAGTTATCAAATTATGATATTAATACAATTATATAAAAATTTGAGATAAGTATTTATAACAAAATAATTAATGCTTGATTGAATAAATAATTATGGATTAATAATTCTACCCAAAAGTAGCTATTGCCGTGAAATATACGATTTTATAAAATACATTTAGTGTCAAAATTGACATGCTAGCAAATAGGGGTGTGACCGGTTGCATCCGGTCCGGTCTCCGGGTCTTATAATTTCGACATTCCGAGTTTTCGCTCCGGTCCGGTCTAAACCCGAAAAAATCCGGGTTGGACCGGATGAGACCGGATGCACTTAAAAATGATTTTGAAAGTGAATAATATTTACGATTGTTATGTATATACTTATTTAAAGGGCTTTAAATATTTTATTTTCAACACAAAATAATTTATTAATTCAAATATTTTAATTTCATAATAATTAATTAGCTAAATTATTTTTAAATCTTCTATTTTTTAATTTATTTTTGATATAAAAAATTATTTCCGGTCTAACCGGTCCAAACCTGGACCGGACCGGATGGAATCCGAGTTAGACTGGGACTGGACCAGATGAAACCGGTTCGATCTCCGGTCTTAGCAAATTCGGGATTCCGGTCTTCCGGTCCGGGTTTGGACCGGTGAACACTCCTACTAGCAAACTTACTATCTACACAATCCAATAATTCCAAAGTTTTGAGATTTTTCTTTGGTGATGGTGTGATTTTGGTGTGGAGTCTGCTGTTGGAGATGTCGTGGTGGGGTCGGCTTGAATAAAGGCTGGAAGTTGGCGATATCGAAGGCCAATTTGGTGAATACAAGCTGCTGGGAATTCTATGGCGGGTCTCTTGTAGATGCAAGGGCTGACGGTCTTTCTTGGTTTTGTTGGTGGGGTTTTCTCGTCCGGCTATGAGGTGTTGATTTGGTGGATGGTCTTGAATGGCCGGGTGGTGTCTACAGCTTGCTTGGTGATGGTGAAGGTGACGCTAAATTTGGGGTCTTCTTACTTTGTTTGGAGTGTTTCGTCTTTTGGTGATTTTAGCAGGCAAATTATTAATTTGTTTGTTTCGTCTCTTTATCTTAGAGTGTTGTTACCTGCTGGTGGGAAGCAATTTTGAGGGGTGTCGGGTTTTCTCCGAATCTGGTGTGTTAGGTGTGACATTGTGATGGCGACTATGGTGGTGTTTCTTTTTTGTTTTTCCGTATTTGGTGTGTAAGGTTTAGTAACCTTCTGATGTTGTTAAACTCTATGGTATTGCATAGCCCACTCTTATGCTATTTTGAGTGGCCTGATTCTTGGTCTCCTCTTCCAATGGTTTTTTCCCTCGCGGGGTATTTTTATGCCGGAGGTTTTGGGGTTTCCAAGTCTCAGTATTGGTGTTTTTCTATATTTTTATATATATATATTCCTAATTTCAAAAAAAAATAATAATAATTCCCCCATTCTCAATAAAATAAAAACACATGACAAAGATCTTAAAACTGATAAAAATTAATAAGGAAAACTGTCAAAAAATACCTAATAAATTTTTTTTCTAAAAAGTACCTAATAAAATTTTTTTTCTAAAAATACCTAACAAATTTTTTTATTTCCAAAGAGTACCAAGTAACATTTTTCTTCAGTTGACCGTCTAATAAAATAAAAATTATTTCTTTCTCATCTTCAATTTCTTTTCCATTTCAAGTTTCCCTTTACTCAAAATCGAAATTATATTGGAAAAGAAATTGAAGATAACAAAAAAGAATTTTCAATTTAGACCAATCAACTGATATATTAGACGGTCAACTGAAGGAAAATGTTACTTGATACTCTTTGAAAAAGAAAAAAATTTGTTAGGTATTTTTTGGCAAATTTTTTTATTAGGTACATTTTTTAAAAAAAAAATTATTAGGTACGTTTTGATAATTTTTCTAAATTAATAACATGATTTTTCTGTCTTTTATAGTTTTGTATGATATACTTGAATGTTTGTATGATTTGATCTGATAAAATATTTTTGAAAACTTATCTTTAATACTTAAAATCATAATTAATGTAATTAAATCTTTTAAATATCACACAAACACATATGTTTTATCTTTTATATATATATATACACACACACACACACACTCACACACACACACACTCACACACACACACATACATACATACATACATACATACATATATACATACATATATATATATATATATATATATATATATATATTCAATTCCATATTTAATAGTTTTGTATGATGATATTAGATAGAATTGCATATTTAATATGATATGATATTTGATAGAAATCCATATATATATAATGATATGATATTTGATAGAATGCCATATTTAATAGTTTTATATGATGATTTTTCAGTGTTTTAATAGTACTAGGTAATTACCCGTGCTATGCACAGGTTGTGTAAATTTTTTTATATTACATGACAGTTTATTGGTAGTATTTTTTATGTGTTGATGAATGTTTTTCGCCTTTGCAATGCTAAGAACAATAAAAACAAACTCATTGGTATTATGAATATCATTGATAGTATTGTATGATGCAATGATTTTATGATTTAATTTAATAAATAATTCTTTTTAAAAACTTAACTTTGATGCTTAAATCATAATCAATGTAATAAAATCTTTTGAATATCACACCATCACATTTTGATATATAAATATGCTCAATTTGACAAAACTCTATAGAATTGCCATGTGGAATATTCTAGTTCTTTTATAGTATTGTATTTGGCAAAACTCTATAAAATTACAATGTAGAATTTTTCAGTTATTTTATACTCCCGTTAATTTTTTAGTAGTGTCCCATTTTCTTTTTAAATACTATAATTTATTACTAATCTATAAGTTAAAATATAGTCAAGTGCAATCTTTTTTGATTTGTCATAATACAATGGTTATTCATATCAACTTTTCATAATTTTTAATTATGTACAATTAATAATATTAAGGATTGAATAAGTGCATTAGATAAAGTGGAAAAAGCAAATAAGTGAATTGGAGGGAGTAGACATATATGTATGATATGATCACATTTTAACCTGTTAAAAATTTCTCCATTAGGAAAACTCTATAAAATCACAATGTGGAAATTTCCAATTGCTTTTGGATAGTATTGTATAATGATTTTTTAGCTATTTTATAGTATTCTATGATTGAATGATTGTATGATTTGATCAGATAAATTTTTTTGAAAACTTACTTTCAATTAATACATAAAATAAAAATTAATATAATATAATATTGTAAATGTTACACAATCACATTTTAACATGTAAAACTGCTCAATTGGCAAAACGATATTAAAATAATTATGTTGATTTTCCAGATTTTTATAGTATTGTATATTTGTATGATTGAATGATTTGATCTAACAAAATCTTTTTGAAAACTTATCTTTAATAATTAAAATTAAAATAATAAAATCTTTTGAGTATCACAGAATCACATTTTAACCTGTAAAAATACTCAATTTGCCAAAACTATATAAAATCGCCATGCCATATTTTTCCGATTCCTTTATAGTTTCCTATGATATGATGATAAGATTCCTTGTGGCAAATCTTTATAAAGTGGGGAATACAAATTTTACTTTTACTAGTTTGTTATGAAATGATTTTTGTTATGTGAGATCTTGACACCAATATAGACCCTATTAAATGTTAATACTTCTTCCGTTCCATAATACTTGCTACATTTTCCATTTTGGGAAATTTCATATTACTTGCTACATTTCCCTTTTAGTAAAAAACCAATCATTTAAAGTTATATCTACTCCTACTTTTATCCTATTCTATATCTAATTACTCCTATTTTTCTTTTTCATTTTTCAACAAATAATATTAAAAAATTCCAAAAAAGCAAATTTCCACCTACTACTCATCATTGCACAGTAACTCCTTAATAATTGTGTCCATGCAATGGTAGCAAGTAAATCAGAATGGAGGAAGTATGTCATATGTGCATGGTTTGCGGTAGAGCTATTATTGATCAGCGGGCTACCCGTCAGGCTCGACCCCCTCGGCTCGAAAAACAAGCAGATATGGACAACGTTTTTCAAAATAATTAAAGTTTGGACGGATAACATTCGCTCGTCAAGATAAATGGGCGAGTAGAGACACCAAAAAAAATACTCGCGGATATACTCGCCCGTTCGCTTAGTTAAATATATTATTTTTTAAATACTTAATTTTATTAGTTATAAACTAGTACTACTACATGACCCATACCCAACTTTAGTAATTCGTAACCATACTCAACCTTAGTTTATCACTCTTGTACTAGCTCTAAGGTTTCATTCTTTTAGCTTTCTAATTCTACCATCTACATTCAATATTTTTAACCATGAAAGCAAATGCGGGCGAACTTTTGAATATTTGAGCCCACAAGTAGAATTTTTAAGTACTACCGGATTCGCTACCCGGCTAAGCCTGCCATAAACTGCGCTCTAGTATGCGGCATTTCCATAATATTTGGAAAGAACTTTAAGATAAACACAACTAATTACTAATCCAATTATCCACCCCTTTGCTTTGACTTCATCACATCATTTGTGAACCAAACCAACCTACCATTATTGTTGCTAGTATTGGACAAACCAAAATTGTGGCACATTGAATTCATGTTAATCTCATCTCAAAAGGACCATATATATGAACATTGGGTCCCACAACCTTTATTACGGGCCCACCCTTGATCTTCTGTCACTATCTACCTAGTTCATGACCCACGGGCCTTACATTATTGCTGCCTCTTCAACCTCAATATTCTTCTATATATACCTTGAAAATTTCAACTTGTACAAGTATCTCAAATAACTTTACTTTAGAACACCACCAACCAGAACCAAAATCAGTGATTTTTCTCATCAATCAAACCCATCTTTTCTGAAAACAGTCATGTCAGAATCTAATATGGAATCTTACCCACCTTTATTTCGTATATCAGATTCTAATCCGACTGGAATGCCCGAACAATTACGTGAAGAAGTAGTAATAGATAGTGACCCGACTCGAAAACCCGAGCAGGCTTTGGAACCCTTGGTTCTCCCCCTACCCTTAGTTGATATGGAGTGTTTGGATGCAGAGAAATTAGACAGGGCATGTAGGGAATGGGGAATATTTAGGTTGGAAAATCATGGGGTTCCAAGTAATGTTTTGAAGGAGCTACAGGAGCATGCCAAAAGGGTATTTGAATTGCCTTTTAAAGCCAAACAAGGGCTTAATAATAGGTGCCCTATTAAATATTTTTGGGGTACCCCTGCAATATCTTCATCTGGGGTAGCTGTTCCTAGAGCTAAAAATATGGATTGGATTGAAGGTTTTCACCTTCCTTTCTCTCAACTGCTTCATCATCATCAACACGTTCATCTTGATCCTTTAATTAATGATTTCAGGTTTTTATTCCATCCTTTTCTTTCAATTTTCTTTCCTCTAATACTCCCTATATGATATTCATGGAGCAAGGGACATTTTTTTATTAGGTCAATTCACTAAAAATGTTTTATTTTTATTTTTATATTTTTACCGTGATTACAACAACACGATAACACATAAATATCTCTATCCTTTATAGAAAAGGAGAGTTTTCATTCACTTTTAAGTGGTCCCCTACCCCTCTTTGATTTCTCTTTCTCAATGAATAGGAGGTATTGTTTTCTAATTTGTTTTACTTGTATTAAGGTTCCTACAATTAATAAGAGAGTTTTGGGATAGCCTTAGTGGAGTGCTATTTTTTCACTTATGTCAGGGATTTAATTCTCAATTTTTACCAAAAAAATTAATTTTTTCCCTCATTTATAGAGATTTTCAATTCGATTCTCAAATTATTTAAAAATTAAATTAAATTTGTAATAGTGTCTATAAGTTTAAAAATACTTGCAATGGTTGACTTTTTATGTAATTTAATATATTAAATCAGTTCTTAATATCTTTAATCATATATAATTTTAAAATTATTAAAACTTAATATTAATAATTTTTGGATTGAAATGAATGTATTAAGATCCTGCTGAATTATGTTTTAATTTATAGATTATAAATAAATTATAAATTAAAAGTGATCTAAATAGTGGCAACTAACAATATTCCAAATATTGCAATTATTTTGAAACGGAGAAAATATGTTATACTCCCTCCGTTTCTTCTTAATTGTCCACTTTGCCTTTGGACCGGATTTTAAGAGTGGTGTGGTAGTGGGGTATTTTTATTGATTATAATAATTGAAAAGGTGGTAGTGGGGTATTTTAAGTGAATATAATAATTGAAAAGGTGGTAGTGGAGTATTTTAAGTGATTATTATAATTGAAAAGGTGGTAGGTAGGGTATTATTAAATAATATAAGTTGGGGTAGTTGGGAGTATTTAGGTAAAAAGTTTTTGCCAAAAATAGAAAGTGGACAAGTAAAGAGACTTTACCAAATAAGGAAAGTGGACAATTAAAAAGAAACGGAGGGAGTATTAATTTTAGGTAATTTTTGTATTTTCATATTTCTAATAGGATGGGATTTATATGACTCAAACAATTGCTATCAATCTACCTGGAAGTTAGAACAATATGATCACAAATTCTTACTTGAGACCGTCTATACAATAGACGTCTCAAGTTTTGGGGCTGACCCAATTTATAAATTTTTAAAAAAACTAATTGATGGTTTTGTAAGTTAAAAGAGAGATATGAGATAGACTCTTAAAAAACTTCTATACTATAGACGGTTACTCAAGAGAGTACCTGTAAAATGACATAGATATAAAAATTATAGAGAATTATAGCGAAATAGTGGTGGTTTCGAAATGTTTTGAAAGTATAGTCTTCTCTAATTTTTTAAGCTTAATTAAAGTTGAAAAAATTACTTTAAATAATCTAATTTTTTTCATGATTTTTCTTTAATACTTCCACCTATTAATTCACCATAAATAAATTCACCATAAATAATCTCAATTTTAGCAGGTATTTGCCTAGAGTAATCCAATTGACCCAATGACCTGATATAGTACGGAATTTAGTAAAAACGTAAACTAAAAATTAAAATAAAAATTTTTAAAAATTTGAAAATGTATATGAACAATTCGAAATAAAAAAAATAAAATATTTTAATAATTTTTTACATTCTTTTTAATATTTTATTTTAATTTATCTTTTTTAAAAAATAAAACTTGCTATATACAAGTCATCTGGTTAATGCGTTTACTCTTGGAAAATATCCTTCAAAGTTGGGATTATTCATGGTTAATCAATTTGTGGTATTATTGTAGGAAAATCATGAAAAAGTTGGTTTATTTTAGGTAATTTCAACTAAAAAGAATTATTGTAAATTTTATTTTCTTTATTATTATTATTATTATTATTATTATTATTATTATTATTATTATTATTATTATTATTGTTATTATTATTATTATTATTTTTTTTTTAATTAGAAAAAATTTTAAATTTCTTAACCTTCTGCTCTCCAACATCTATTATTTAATTAGTAAAATACTTTTCTCTAAATCAAGCACCTCTTAAAGATAAGATTAAATAAATTAAGGAACCCACTTTTGTGTGGGAAATTCTAATGTGTCCAATGACTCTGATCCAATAGTACAAACATTATTTTACTTAATGATTAGAACATGTTTCATCGTGAGCATACTTTTTGTCTATGTTTTGGTCTCGAGATCATGGTACGTAACAACTAAATTATTTAACACTGTCATTTGGTTACAATAATTTAATTTCCACTTAGTATATGGTTTCGTTTGAATGGTTCTAATGTGTTGTTTGATTGTGATAAATTCAGTTTATATTATTTACCAAGGACATTCAAGCTTGTGTAATGAAGCTTTATTGAAATAAGGTAGAAATTGACCATTGAAAATATTGGCGTCTAGCTGGCGACCATCCGTCCCGTCGTCATTTAACTTTTTCTACCTGGCGACCACGTAGTCCGTCGCCTTCTCATCGCCATATTTACAAAATATAAAAGGCGATGACAATCTCGTAGCGAATCTGTCCTTACTGGCGATCAGTACGCTGTCGTCGCTTTTTTCCATCGCTATTTCAATACTTATTTATAGTGACTCTTATAGTCTTGCACACCAAAGCAAAAAGGAAAAAACATTATTATAATCTCCTATTATTGTTTATGGTTCATACAAAGCCACCAATCACTATGATCACTCTAGGGTAGTCAAAGTATATGGTATTACAATTTCTAATTATATATATACTAGACTAGCATGTAGACTCGTAGTACTCTTTGAACCTTATATTGTTGGATTTTTCTATCAATGTAGTAGGATTTTACCTACGTTTGGAACTAATAAGAAGTAATCCGACTCGAGCATAGTTCAATTAAGTGGGTTAATAAGACTCGAATGGAGAAAATATTTTTAAAAAACATTAAAAACCAATTAGAAGGATATATAATCCCACACAAGAAGTGAGTGTACATACTAATTAAATATAATTAAATACATACAGTTATTATAACTAAATACAACTAAATATGGGTATAATATTTCAAATTCATGTATTTAAATAACAATTTTAAATTGATTCAAGTCTTAGTAAAAACCCAATAAATTATAATCTTAATTGATTCAACTCAATTAACGGAAAATCTACCCAAAAGCCCAATAGTCAGTCTCCTGAGAGACGTCTTTCTGAGAGATGTCTCTCAGGCCCATTAAAACTTATTGTCTATATTTAATCTATATTTTCTCTGATGAGTCAACCCAATTAGAAATGGTCTCTCAAAGAGACTGTCTCTCACAAAAACTTGTGAAAGCCCCAATCAAAGTCTCCTTCCTTCTACCGACTACCACACCTTCCTATTAAAAAAATTTAAAACTTCAAAGCTTACTTCAATGGCTACCATCTGGCATACTAGGATGTTTTCTTGTATTTCATTTTATTATTCTCAGGAAAAAAAATTGAGGC
>CM033458.1:5547780-5580280 GCA_019425755.1 Amaranthus cruentus | reverse complement strand
TGTTTTGGAAGACTCTTTGCTTAATAACTAATTATACTTGCTTTATACAAAATGAACTAGGACAATGATAGTGAGAGAAAATAAGAGAAAAATAGCTTATAGACGCTTTTATAATACTTTAGAATTTTTTAATGGTTGTATTTCTCGTGCTCTTCTCTTGTTGAAGACTTTATAAAATTATTTGAAAGTCTCAAAGCTAGAAATCTTTTCTGTTATGGTAACATTTATTTGTTCATTATTTGCTTAATTAGTATTGATCTTATTACCTTTGTACCCTTTAACTTCTCGCTGACCTCGACTCTTAGTCCAGGGGCTTTTTTCTGAGTTTCTTAACTGTCTTGCTTGACCACCTACAACTTCCTGGATTCTGAAGTAACCGCCCGTCGTTTGTAACTTCCATCCATACACACTTCTTTCTCCTGAATGTAACTTGCTCTCTTCTTTAATTAAAAATCCCACCAGAAACATAAACTATCTAAGCTCCTCATTCGATACCGATACTCTGTCAAAATTACCACTCACCACTCTCTTCTGTTATCTCCCAAAATCGCCACTATCTCTGCACTCATATCTGAATTCTTACTTTCCACCTATTATTGTTAATCAATCGATTTTATATTCTCAAGTCTAACTTGAGTGTCGGAGGGGTTTTCCGAGAGATCACCCCCCGGGCAAGGCTAACGTGTTGTGGTTCAATACTTCAGGTCAAAGAGGAAGAATCACTTCAACTTCAAGTTAAAGACGATTGACTTTAGCGACGCTTTATCTTCAGCTATTCACGTGGTCTTTTGTAGATTCAAGTTTTTTATCCGAAATAGTTTGGCGCCATCTGTGGGGATCATAATTACTAATACCTGAACAAAAAGCCATGGCTCCCAAGAGGAACCCTACACAAACCGCTACTGTGTATAGCACATATACAGACACTTTTCCATGTTAGGCTAACAATCAAGTTGTGACCCGTCGTGATCTGGATATGCTAACACAAAACCTTACCGCCACCTTCTTCGAACAACTCCGCGCTATCATCGGTGGCAGATCCAGGGTCCGGAGTCCCATGGCGCACCAACTAGTGGACGAGATTTCAGTAAAGTTTTATTGGCAAAATTAACAACTATTTACTCTCTTCTGCTAAAATTTTAAATACGACATACAACAAAAAGAAATTGAACAAATTAAATTAACTAACCTAATTAAAAAAAATGTGATAAAATAAATAAATAAGATAAAATTACTAAAATGAGGGAGTATTTATCATCAAAAGACTTCAGTATTAATTTTACACTTTTACTCTTACCAATATTAAAGTCTACGTTAAATATTTATTTAAAAAAACGCCTAGGGGCACATGACCCCGGGCGACCCAATGTAGCTCTGCCACTGGCTGTCATGAATACTAATAACCCTACCCAACAACGAGCACTGGATGATATGGCTAATCAAATAAAAAACCTCCAAGATCGGATAGTTCCCCGTAAAAATTCGTCTAGTCCTCATGCGTCCTAGGACGGGCACACTGGGATGTCACGCTCCAACAGAAGGAACAGGAGAAGACGTGAAAAGTCCAAGACCCATAAAAGTTTTAGCAAATATGATTTTGAGGAAGATGAATCTAAAAACGCCTCCCGAGACGCATACACTTTCTTAGAAAACATGCGATAAAAGATATTTGAAAGTGTTCAATCTTTAGTGGTAGAAGACGAGAAGAAATAAAGAAGACGCACATCACCGAGTCCAGTCACCCCGCAGACCCTATCGTGGAACAACAGAAATCTTGGCTACTCCTAATCTCGTATATATAAAAGTTCCAAACATGGCAGCCTTTGATAAAACGTCATGCCCGAAAGAGCATATAATGGGATACAAAAACTAATGTTGTTATACACCGCCAAGCCTGTACTACTGTGCAAGTTCTTCCCAACTACCTTTACAGGGGTAGCTTTGACATCGTATACCTCACTTACAATAGGAAGTTTCCATACATTCGCCCAATTGAAAGCCAAATTTTTGGTTCACTTTGTACCATCCAAGAGGCAAGAAAAATCGAACTTCCACCTCTTCAACGTAACTCAACAAGAAGGGTAATCTATATTCTTATACATGAAGAAGTTTCAAGAGGTCGTGTTGGAAGTGACAGAGTTAGAAGAATTAGTTGCCTTGAACGCCTTGATCAATGGAATTGGAGTGGTAGAGGACGATTGATGCCCTATTTGTGACTCCCACACTAAAACGACAGAGCACCTCTTTTTCACTTGCGCCTTTAGCAATCAATCATTGTGTGAACGACTGAACGCGCGAAAGCACTAGCTAGGTGTTACCTGGAGGCTAGAGCATCAAGAACATAAATGACTTGCATCGCAAACGTCGCATGTCTAAAGCACAACGAAGGCTTATAGTAGCCATCTTCTACAACCTAATTTATGATATCTAGAATGTGAGAAATGAAGCTGTTTGGCAGAAGAAGGTTGCCACAATCATGAGAGTAGTTGAAACTACTAAAGATGATTCCAAAATCAAATTCAGCTTTGTAACCCCCAATGAGTCCACTTTCCACTTTCCTTTGGCTGAGAACTTGTAATTTAGGCTAATGTTGTCTACTCTTGTAGCTTTTCTTTTTTTGTGGCCTAGAAGCCTCTGCTCTTTTTTGGATTTCTTTGTCTAGGTGTTTAGGCCAACATTTCTTTGTATCACCGTTTTTTGCCTTTTGAGATACCCCGGTCGTTCCTTTGCACGTGAAGAGTGAGGAGGGGAAACCCATCCTAGTAGGTGGGCCCCTTTTTCACACTAATGCAGCTGACAAGAAAAGTCCTGACTATCAGGGTTTTTTTCACCCTATAATAATTATTTGTTCAGTGTTAATAGAAAATCGATTGACAAAATAAATAAATAAATAATAATAATAATAATAATAATAATAATAATAATAATAATAATAATAATAATAATAATAATAATTGAATTGAAACGGTCACTAGAGAGTCTCTCTCTCTCTACGACTACCTTGGCGATTTTAGGGTGTTTCAAAGGCTTCAAGTACAGCTTCGCCATTACAGCACTGCCACAACCACTACTGCACCACCTTTAGTGCAGTAACCATTAGTGGTTAAGGGTCTTCCAGCAGCTTTAGTCGGTCAACAAAGCAGCGTTCAGGCCTACGTGCCTTTTTCTTCCAATTGTGCGGCTTTTCCGCAAGTAACAAGTGATGTGCGGTTTTCTCCGGTCAACTCTTTGCAAAAGAGGTGCGATTTTCCACCAGTAACAAGGGTTGTGCGGGTTTTCAGGTTTTTTTTCCTCTCCTAATTTTCCGGTCTACTCTCTCTCTATTTCAGCACGGGTTCTCTAATTTAGGGTGGATTAGCTTATGTGGTGTGGGTTCAGGGTCTCTATTTCAAGTTGAAAGTAAGCTAGCTTCTTCTCCATTCTTGGGTTCTTGGTATACGTTACATTATGCACAGGTCTGCTTCCCCAGTCTTCTATTGTGATGGGTCTGTTTGTTTGGTGCTCTCCTAGCGTGTGATGATTTTTGGGTTGTTGGGATTGTGTAGTTTGGTTCCTTTCTGGATGTTCTTATCTTAGTTTCTTTGTTTTTTTTTGTCTTTGCTTACATAGCTAGTGTGTTGTTTTGGTTTTATGGTGGTCCACAATATGTTTGTTGATAGGATTTTTTGCCCGTTTAGGGGTCGTGATGGGTGTAACAGTGGCGGGGGTAAGGGGCTTACTAAGAAATACTTTATTGATCACCTTGGGTCACGCCATTTTAGCTCTGATGAGTCCAAGCGTTATCTTAAAGACCATATCGCCAGCGACCCTTACTTGTTTTCTTCCCTTCACGTAGCTCTTAAAAAAGCTGGGATTTAGCTTTGCGGTGAGTGTTTGCGTACTCACTCCCTCAGTAAGAATTGTAGGCATGCCAAGGGTTTTGTGATTCTTGCCCCCACATCTGATCATGATGCGATCTATGGTATCCCTCACCCTCCGGCTGTGGCTCATGAACATAGCTTGTTTAACGAGCCTACACCTTCATGCTCCTCTAGTGGTTTCCTCTCCCCTAATTTTAATGTTGACCTTCTTGGGCGTGTTCTTTTGAAACCTTATCGAACGGTTAAAAGCCATCCGCCCAAACTTTGGTTGGGCTTCGCTAGGGTTTTCCTGCAGGCTCTTAACTCAGTTCTAGCTTGCCCGAGTGATATATCTGCTTGGGTTCAACTTCCTATTCTGCCATGTTTTGTTTTGGGTACCTTTACACCTACGAATAGAGCTGAACGAAGGTCTGGTATGAGGGAACATTCTCAGTTTGATAGTATTTCAAGTGCCATTGCAAGATGGCGGAACCCTAGTGACAGGCTCTGTCTGGTTCTGGACCGTTTAGCTGAGGTCTCCCTCCCTGGACCGTTTGTAGTCTTGAGGGTTCAAATTTATACCAATGGAAACGTAAGCTTGGTGATGGGCATTTTTCAGCAGCTATTAAGGTTTGGTCGTCATTTGGGGTGGCACATTTTTCCACTGATACTCTCCAGATTCTTGATTCTAAACACCCTTCTGTGCCACAACCGGTTCCACCCTCTATCTCCTGTTATGAGGAAGCCCTATGTGTAACCAAAGAAGAGGTGCTGAGCAGGGTTCATAGCTTCCCTAAATGAACCTCGTGTGGCAGGGATGGGCTTCGAGCTCAACACCTTTTAAATATGCTGGGAGGTGTTGCGACCGCCATTGATGATAGTTTGTTCAGCTCCATCACCAAGTTAGCCAACCTGTTCCTTGATGGGAAGTGTCCTAGCGTGCTCGGTAGTTATATAGCTAGTACCCTCTAACCCCATTGGTTTAGCCGAGAGATAATATTCGTCCTATTGCTGTTGGCACAATATAGTGTAGGCTTGTGTCTAAGGTTGTTGTTCTAGTTGTTAGGAAAACCCTAAATTCATATTTTAAAGACTTCCAGTTCGAGGTTGGTACGCAAGGGGGTTGGGAAGCCATCCTCCATTTTGTAGTTGGTCTCTCTATGTTTCTGGTGGACTTTGAAAATGCTTTCAATCTTGTTGGTAGGAGTGTCATGTTGTATGAAACAAGGGTTTAGTGCCCTTCTCTAGCTCCTTGGGTAGAATTTTGCTATTTTCAGCCTGCTCGGTTATATTACGGTGAATCTATTCTTTAGTCTTGCCAAGGCGTCCAACAAGGGGACCCCTTAGCAAACTTCATGACCCACAATGTGAACTTCTCCTTCTGCGCAATTGTGCTGGTGTTGGTAGGTTATCTTATGCTATGAGGACTTGTCCCTCGGATTTGTTTGGGGATGCACAGGTTCAGTTTGATGCTGCTTTTCGCGCTTCCCTAGAGAAGATTAGCATGGCTTCAGGACCGGGGTTTGGGAATTGACTATGGAGGCTAGCCACCCTCCCAATTAAAATGGGTGGCCTTGGTCTATATGTGACAGGTGATGTTATTAATTATGCCTTCCTTGCTTCTCGCCTTCAAACCTGCTCGCTCCAAGCTAAGATCTTAGCTAATAGTGATATCTCTTCTATGGGTCCCGCTTTTGAACAGGCCCTTGGTGTCTTTCGTGTTTCATGTGATTCTAACGCTTTTTCTCTTAACGATGAACCCGATGCCCCCCATATGATGAAAATTTTGGCGTGGGCTTATTTTAGTGTTGTCAAGAATAGCCTTTCCTCTACATATATGCCCACCCCGAGATAAGTAGCAATTCTTTGCTTTACTAAGGAACCGCATGCACATGATTTTCTGCTAACCATTCTTATTGATGGATTGGGACAAAGGATGAACTTTCGTCAATTTCGGTCCGTGCTCTGTTATAGGCTCACCAACCCTTGTTCACAAAAGATAGATTATGCCCGCGTTGCAACACCGCCCAAATGGATATATGGGGGGATCATGCAGTTCATTGCTCTAGTGAGGTTAGAGTGAAATTTCGACACAATTTGGTTCGAGACATGCTCGCAGATATCTGTTGCAAAGCTGGGGTCTTCGTTCGCAAGGAGGCCCCTTTAGGGTTTTTGTCGGAAGCAGGAAAAGACCTTAGGCTTGCGGTTCTTCTTCTATTTAACTGGTTTCAGGGCAAAGATGCTTGTGTGGATGTGACCGGAAACTCGCCTTTTGCTGGTGCGGGGGTCTCTTCATTCGTTCCTGGTGCTTCTTTAGTCACTGCCGCGGAAAGAAAAAAGAAGAAATACACGACAAAGTGTGAAGAGAATGGCTATAAATTCCTTCATTTCGCTTTCTCCACTTTCGGAGAATTAGGTGCAGACGTGCTTGACTTGCTATCAAGAATTTCATCATTTACTTCAAGTAACTCCACTTGTACCAAATCTAAGTCCTACATCTTTCATAGGCTAACTTTTTGTATTCAAAAGGGAATGGGTGCTCAGCTTGTTGCTCGGCTCCCCACAAACTTCTTGTAAAGTTTTCTCCTTATGAAATGAATTACCATAATAATAAAATAATAATATTAATAATAAAAATAATAATAGTAATAATAATAATAATAATAATAATAATAATAATAATAATAATAATAATAATAATAATAATAATAATAATAATAATAATAATAATAATAATCATCATCATCATAATAAATAAGTGGTAAGAGTGTTATTATAACATACATTCAATAACATAGCTTAAAGTATCACTAATTAACACTGGCCTGGTGGTTGGAGCTTGGACCTCATATACATGAAATCTTGGGTTCAATCCTTCCTTGTGACATTGGTGTGCATGCTGATGTTGAGGCGTCCACGTGGGCGTTACCTGGGTGCCACGTGGGTGTGACATGGCAAATTAATACTCCCTCCTATTCATCCTAATAGTCTCATTTGACCGGCACATTTGCCAATGCAATAATTTCATTGTTAATATCTCTAATTTTGTATAATCAAAAATTGTAATAAGTTGATATTAATGATCTTTACATTAAATGAATAAAACAAGACCTCACTTGACAATATTATAACTTATAGATTAAGAATAAAATACAGATTAAGAGTAATTGATGAATATTGTCAAAAGTCGAATGTGACTAATACCTTGAATAGGAGGGAGTACATGATTTTGTCATTTTTGGACTGATCCTTAAAATAGTGCTTACCGACCAATTTCCGACTAAAGGGTAGTCGGAAATTTCCGACTAATTTCCGACTATTCAAGTTAGTCGGAAAATTATGACTGTTTTCCCACTAAAACGATTTTGTGACCAATCTGAGCCGACTAACCCAAAATTGTCGGAATTTAGTCGGTATAGCTCTATACTGACTAAATTCCGACGGTTTTGGGTAGTCGAAAAATTGGTTTTTTTTTTGTAGTTGTTAAACAAAGGAACTCTTCTGTATCATGATAATTATATTGCATCACTTAGCATTTTAGTGTATTAAAAAATAGGAAACATTACGTAGGATAATCCAACCTATTCGTGATTTTCCTACAATAATCCCATCTATTAACTATGAATAATCCAAACTTTGAGGGTTATTTTCCCAGAGCGAACCGGGTGACCCGATGACTTGCTATAGCAAGTATAATTTTTTAAAAAAAGATAAATTAAACTAAAATGTCGAAAAGAATGTTGGAGAAATGTTCATAAAAAATTTATGAATTTTTTTATTATTTATAATTTTTTATGTAAATTTTCAAAAATTTTCTCTAATTTCAAATTAATATTCAATTTATGTTTTTGATGAATTACCTACTATAGCAGGTTATCGGAATACCCAAGTTTACTCTAGCCAAATACCTATTAAAGTTGGGATTATTCATGGTTAATCAATAGTTGGGATTTTTGTAGAAAAATCATAAAAAAGGTTGGATTATGTTAGATAATTTTTCCTTGAAATTGTTGTAGTCTTCTTTCAAAAAAATAATAGTGATCTCATTTATTTACTTTCACAAAACTTGTGCTAAAAACACAAAAAAAAAACTTGTAGTGTAATAAAAAAAAGGGAAATTCCACATGGGAACCCTGAGGTTTCGAGTTTTCCACGTGGTAACCAAAACTTCTAAAAAATCCACACGGTAACCCTGAGGTTTATCAACTTGTTCCGCCGTGACCTTTTTTGCACATACAACGTTAGCAAACGTGAATTTCAAAGCTTTAAGGTTGTTGTATGCTTATATATAAGCTACTCACCATTCAAAATGTCATCAATTTCAACCTTTTCCCCAAAACATAAACCCTAATTCAACCATATTTTATCCAAATCATATTTTTCCCCCGAAATCCAAAGATCGTATAGTTAGGGATTATTTTTTGGGTGAAGAGGTTGAGACTGATGACATTTAAAATGATGAGTCGCATAAGTAGGCATACAACAATCTTAAAGCTTCAAAATTAACATTTGCTTATATTTTATGTGCAAAAATGGTCACGGTGGAACATTTTGGTAAAACTCAGGGTTACCATGTGGATTTTGTAAAAGTTTTGGTTACCATGTGGAAAACCCAAAACCTCGGGGTTACCACGTGGAATTTCCCTAAAAAATAAAGTTTGTATAAGTTTTTATTATGTATAATTAGAGATATTATCTATAAGTAATTTGAACGGAGGAAGTATGTTGCCCTAATCAATTCCTTGAATATAGGGTTTATGGAAGTAAATTTAAAGGCAATTTGAGGTAGTAGCGTATTCAATACTTTACATATTTGGCGGAAACTAAAGTTATGAGAAAATGACACTTGTCCTTAGATGGTCTTTTTAAAGTATTAGATATAGAGGGATAAATCGATAGATAGATTATTCATACTTCCTCTGTTCTGGTTTATCTACTACCATTGCAATGGCACCAAGATTAAGAAGATACTGTGCAATGATGAGCAGCAGGTGGAAAGTTGCTTTTTTGAAATTTTTTAATATTATTTGTTGAAAAATGAAAAAGAAAAATAAGAGTAATTAGATGATTAATAAACAGCACATGAAAACTAATTAAAAACAAGTCATATTACACAAAAGGTGGGAATTTCACATGAGGTCAACTGATTCCCACATTTTACCCACCCAAAAATTGACTTCCCCCAAAATATATTTTTCCCACCAAATATACAATTTACCAAGTCCAAAGTTCATATCTTAAAATTCAATTTTCCCCCAAATTCACTTCTCCCAAAATAATTAAACTACATCAGAATTCTATATATAGAGGAAAAAATTACAGCTTCAAACAACAAATCAACAAAATCTGATGGAAGGTGGGGGGGCATTGGGAAAAAATTACAGCTTCAAACAATAAATCAACAAAATCAGATGGAAGATTTTCAAGGTGAAGGAGATGAAGTTATTAATCAAGATAATGAGGTATCAATTTCATACTTTGGAGGAACGACAATCGGCGTTTAACGCTTGATTAAAGGAAGCTTTCCAAAATCGGTGTTTCAACACAGCCAACGCGTTTGAGATTCATCGATCGTTGTCCAGTCAAGTAATTGCAGAACGAGAATCTTACCAAAATCTTCTTCGCTAAAATAATTTGTATCAGCACTTTTCCGAACCTCCCATATATATATATATATATATATATATATATATATTATATATATATATATATATATATGTATATATATATATATATATATATATATATATATATATATATATATATTATTATATATATATATATATATATATATATTACATATATATATATATATATATATATAATATATAATATATATATATATATTATATATATAATATATATATATATATATATATATATATATATATATATATATATATATATATATATATATATATATATATATATATATATATATATATATATATATATATATTTTTCATATATATATATTTATTTATTTATAATATATAATATATAATAATATAAATAATAAATAAATATATAAAAATATATTTATATAAATATAAATAATAAAATACAAAACGTGGACGCTATAAATATAAATAATAAATCAATAACTCGCTTCCAAATGGCGACGGAAAGGAGAACGCCAAGAAGTTTACGTACGTGGACGCTAAGTGGACTCTAAGTGAACGCCTATCAGCTTTATCTGTCGCGACGAAACGACGACAACTCTCATTCAAGCTAGTGTCGAAATTGGCGTCGATTTGTTATTTAGCGTCCACTGAAATAGCGTTCAACTCAAGTTCATCGTCATTCTGTCGCCATTTCTACTTTTTTACCATTTAGCTTCCAAATGGCGGTTGAATTGATGGTCGCCATTTTATCATTTTTTTTGTTGTGAAAGAACTCTAGAAACATGTGAGAGAGATAATGAGAGAGAGAGAAAATGAGAGAGAGAGAAAATCAAACCGTTGGTTTTAGGGTCAGGAGGGATAGGGGTGGGTTTTTATAGAGGAAAAGAACGGTTCAGATCCAACATACCATTTATTAAGTATGGATTGGAATGTGGGTTCTTAATGGGGTTATTGAGAGAATGACGGTTGGGTGGGTTTATTCAGGGAGTTGGGAAGGTTAGATTAGGTGAATTAAATGAGAGAGATAAATATGAGAGATAAATTGTTTTAATTGGGAATATATAAAAATTAAATAATGGTAGGTATAAAAGTTAATTTGATATAAAGTAGGATAAAAATAAGAATATGTATAACTTTAAATGATTGATTTTTAATAAAAAAATAAAATATAGTAAATATTATGGAACGGAGGAAATATTAACTTATTACAATCACCATAGTAAAGCACCATCTTGGGAATGTTGACCTTGACCTTGTTAAGGAATTGAGTTCCGAAAGGTTGAGTTTCTGTTTTTGCATTATTTATGGATTCTGTTAATCATGAATAATAATTCTACCCGATTTTTATTTGTCGCCACCCTTTTCATATAATCGGCACCCCTAATTTAAAATAAATAATTAAAATGACGAAAATGCCCTTGGACTTAAAACGAGTATAAAACACTTGAATCGAACTCAATAACACTCTTATCACTCTAAAACTCTCTAAAATTCCTTCAAAAATTTATTGAGCCTAAGCATTGGACTTGCAATCGTTATCGCAAAACCGAGGTAATTCTTAACTCAATTTCGTTTCAAAATTCAAAAAAAAAATTTAAAAAAAAAAAGAAAAAGGCAAAAATCGCATGAACTGTGCGATTTTACCATGGACAAATCGCACAGTTCATGCTAGGATAAAAATCAGGAAAGTTCTCTCTAATTGACGTCATTATAAACGCTGGTTGCATGCCAGTGGCTGTGAGATTCCGTATATGTTGCCTAATATCTGCATTCAACCTTTTTGTTCTTACTTGGCCTTCTCTATATACAATGAACGGGTGGTTATGTCTGGCTTTTTCCCCTAGACACACTCTTATCGTCCAAGGTCTTTCTTCTGGATTACGGCTAGTTCCTATAATCATAAATTTGCAACCAGTCGCACTACATGTAGTACCAGGTCTAACAGCATTATCTAGGTTCAAATCACCCCTAAATTTACCATATATATGACAACGTAAGTACAAACTTTGTCTTGTACGTCCTTCCTTACGTTTATAAGAAGCACGTGTAAATTGAAAACCAATTTGTATTGCTATCTCATCAGCCCAATTATGTAATTCATCTATAGATGCAAATTCTCTATCCGTAACAAATCTATCGGAATAATCTACGTTATCACCTAAATTTTCAAAGTCCTACAAATATAAAAACAAAATAAATATAATCTAAACATAATCAACATCAATATAATTAATAATAACATTTATTTAATAAATTATATAACAAAACATATTATTAATATCAACTTAATAAAGTTCAATAAATATTTAAAATAAATTAAATAATTAATTAATCACAAAACAATAAATATTTTAAATAAAATAAATAAATATACATTTAATTAATTAAATAATAAATAATTACTTAATAACAAAACAATAAATTTTTTTTTTTAAAAAAGAAAAATCGCACAAAACGTGAACAGGCAATTGCACCACGGCAGAATCGCACAAAACGTGCGATTGTACCATGGTACAATCGCACGTTTTGTGCGATTCTGCCGTGGTGCAATTGCCTGTTTTGTGCGATTTTTGCAAATTTTTTTTTTTTAAATTCAATTTCGAATCAATTAATTAACTTACCGAATCGTAATCTTGGTCGTTTTGGTTCGCCCTTGTTGTTCGATTACTACGTTTAGCTTGTTTTCGTTCAGCGAGTTTTTTTTAGTGATTTTTAGAGAGATGTTAGAGTTTTTCAGCTTTAAAGTTATGAAGGGCATTTAAGTAAATATATTATATATAGGGTGGCTATGAAATGAAAAGGGTGGCGACAAATAATACTTCATACCCTAATTCTATCTATGAGTAGTGGCGGTGATAATTGATAACTGTGAAATCGGATCTGTTGACCTGTAACGGTATCATATCTATTTCTAATTTCCTTTCAAATGTATCACAATTCACAACATGTTATCATCTATTTTATTTACTTCCTCCGTTCTGATTTACTTGCTACAATTGTATGGCAACAAATATTAAGTAGTTACCGTGCAATGATGAGTAGTAGATGAAAAGTTGCTTTTTTGGATTTTTTAATATTATTTGTTGAAAAATGAAAAAGAAAAATAAGAGTAATTAGATATAGAATAGGATAAAAATAGGAGTAGGTATAACTTTAAATGATTGGTTTTTATTAAAAAGGAAAATGGAGCAAGTAATATGAAATTTCTCAAAATGAAAAATGTAGCGAGTATTATGGAACGGAGTAAATATATTATATTCTTGTTATTCTTCTCAACATTTCCACTTCATCCTTCCCCCCTTTTTTACACTACTTCATATTCTCTTGCATGAACAGCAAGAAAGGAATGAAATTCCACATTTCTGACTTATCATTATAATGGAGTGGTAATGTGGACTCATAATGGAGCACATTTTTTATTCTTTCAAACGGGGTAATAAGGTCGGAATTGGTTTCATGTAATTAATTATTATTATTATTATTGTTATTATTTTATTATTATTTTAATGAAACATATAATAAAAAATATTAATTATTATTTTTAATAATTTTGTAATTTTTATTTTTATGATATAGGTCAGCATATTGTTATTTTTTTTAAAATTAAATCCTAAAATAATAACAAGAAAAATATGAAATTTGGTAGTCAATAATTAATTATAAGAGAACGGTCGAACCCATCGAATATCATTTTTTTGGTTTGAAGAAGATTGAAAATTTTCATTCTCTTATAGTAGGATAGAAATCCGTACAATGAACGAATATTTAAAGACATTAATATTTTAATAAATTTTAAGACTAATAAAAATATTAAATAAAAGTGCAGCATAAAGATTAGGAATAATAAAAATTGGTCTAAATCAAATAAGATAATAATAATAATAATAAACAAGTGAGTATTTTAATAAAATAAGAGATACCTTTTTACTTTATCGTGATCAAGTGAGATATTTTGCATTTTTCGAATGGAATGCAGACATCTTCGTTTTGTAATGTAAAAAGAATAAAAAGGATGCTTTCCTCTAATTACATAAAGATTAGGGAGGAATAAAGATTGGTCGAAATTGCAGATTAAATTGGATTAAATTCTAATTATAATATTCTGTCTGATCTATGGTCTAAATGGATTTTTGTAAAGAATTAAAGTTTACGTTCTAGTTTTCGTTTTTTATTATTTAGACCAAACACATATCGCAATCATATTATAATCGAAAACCATGATTTATTTTTAGAAATGTAGGTTGCTACTTAGATATTTTGAGATGTAGGTATTTAACTTGTTTAACTCATTTTTAATTTCAATCACAGTTCCACGCAATATCATTCTCTTTATTTATTTATTATCACTTTCTTAAAAATAATCAATTTCTGTTTGTTTCTAATCTACATGTATATTTATGTATATTTGAATAATGTTGATGTAATCACCTAACAACAAATTTTAATATTTATTGATTGTAAGTACAAAATATTTACATAAACACATATATTAATTTCAATAAAATATTTAAATAAAAACCCTATCTAATTTAATTAAAGACTCACTATAAACACAAAAATTCCCTCCCATCATTATTTCCAAAGTATCTTACTTTTCCCAAACTTTTTTCCCTCCTAACACCTCTGTAATTAAAAAGCCCTCTGCCAAGTCCCATTAAACAAGAAAAGTCTCTTCAAATGGCCTTTCCTCCTCCTTCTTCTTCTTCTCTAACATACTCTGTTTCAAAGATATTTTTGTACACATTTGTAACACTTAGTTTAAGATTAAGACCAAATTCATCAGCTTTATTAGTTAAATTAAGGCATACTTTTAGAAATCACCACAAATTAGTAAACCCAGTAATTCAAACAAATCAAACATATTCATGCAATCTTTTTGTAGGAAGTTGGGTTTTTGATGAATCATACCCTTTTTATCAATCTTCTCGTTGTCCTTTTATTGATCCTGAATTTAATTGTAAATTGTACGGTAGACCTGACTCTACTTACCTCAAATACCGCTGGAAACCTGCTTCATGTGACCTCCCCAGGTATGTCACTTTACGTCTAATAATCTTGTACAAAACCGTCTCATTAGAGATCAGTCCGGTCTATCAAAAAATTTGAAATTAACACTTTAATATTTAATATCCGCTTCCTTCCAATTAAAATGTTCTATTTTCTTTTTCACGCTATTTAATACTCCTTTCACCCATACTTATTGTTAGTGATGGCCACGGTCCGGGTTGGCCCGGTCCCGAACCGGTCCCGAACCGCTTGAAACCGGAACCGGAACCGGAACGTTCGTGACAGGTTCCGAACCGGAACCGGAACGTTCGTGACAGGTTCCGAACCGGAACCGAACCGCGGAACCGTGAACCCGCCGGAAAAAAGTTGCCGGAACCGTGGAACCGCCGGAAAAAATCGAAAAAACCGGACCAAAGAACCGCGGACCGGTTCACCCGGACCGGACCGGTTCACCCGCCCCACCGGTTCAGTGGAACCGCCCAGAACCGTGAACCCGGACCGGACCGGTTCACCCGGCCCAACGGTTCTATGGAACCGGAACCGGAACCGGAACCGGATCTGAAAAACTGCATCAACTTCAAACGCTCGCCATTTCTTGCTCGGTTATCGGAATCGGACATATAATATACCGTTGGAAAGCCCTTGATGTCTAGTTTCCAATGCCGCAAACTTTGTATTAATACGATATTCCTATCAAAAGTTATAGCCAAAAGAGTAGACATGTATCAAATTTCACCTTAATACTTTTGCATTCACAACACTTTTCTACTCTTTTGCTTTTTTACTCTTCATGGCTTGACAAAATTGATACATTGATACGTTCTTTGAGCCTTGTAAACATGATTAGCACCAAAAACCCACAAAAATGACTCAAAGTACCATAATTCACCCATTTGGCTACAAATTGGACATGGAATACCGAAATGGAGTGAAACCACATAAAACAACCCTAAACTGCCTCTAAACATCGAAAATGAGCGCAAATATGTTAATGATGAGTGCAAATAATTGCACTTATCATATGTCCACGAAACTAAGATTTTTTCATATGTTTATGAACCAAACGTTCACTTAGTAATAAGTGAATGTATTATTTTTTTTATCATCTTCTTAAACATTCTCATGATGATAGTAACGTTTTTTTAAAGCCGATTCTTGCAGATATGATGGATAAGTGGAAAGCGTATTTTACTAATTTTCCTTATATTTATGGAATTGCGACAATTTTAGATCCGTGTTTTAGGACGGAAAACCTAAGTAAAATAATAGGAATTTAGTACCAAAGCATTAGATCGCCGGTCTAGTGATGTACATAATTGTGTAGGAAATTGTAAAAAACTTTTAGCGGACCTTTATGACCATTATTCTAGTATATATAACCCGAGTCGCGATACGTCTAGGCGTGCTAGCGTCTCAGCACGTCCCGATTATTATAATCCCGTAATCGCTAACATAATAAGTCGAGATGATAATTTTCTAGTCATCTTCTTCCTCCTCCTCCGCTTCATATTTAGAATTAGATAATTATCTTAAACATCACTTTGAAATCGACCAAAGTAATTATAATATTTTAGAACGGTGGAAAGAAATATCAATAATATACCATGAATTTCGCCTTTTTTTTATTTATGATCTTTATCGTTGATTCGTTTCTTATTAATTTATTTATTCCTTCTTTTTAGTAAATATTTTAATAACGATGACAACCAATGAATTTCGCTAATAATCAAGTAATCGACGAAGGTACGTCCGCATTATTATAGTATTTTTTTTATTAAAATTAAAGGAAAAATAAGAACGGAACCGATGGTCCGACCCACCCGACCCGGAAATTGGAACCGCCGGAACCGTCTCATGAACCGCCAAGGAACCGGTTGGAACCGGCCGGAACCGGAACCGGAACCGGAAACGTTCGGGTCAGGTTCCAAATGGAACCGGAAACGTCCGGGTCAGGTTCCAAATGGAACCGGAACCGGGTGGAACCGGAACCGGTTGGAACCAGAACGGAACCGGCCCAACCCGGACCGTGGCCATCACTACTTATTGTTTGCTTTATAGTGGATACGCAAATTAAGAAAAATGGTAGTAAAGTAGTTTAAGTGATTATAATAATTGTAAGATGGTAGTTGGAGTATTTAAGTAATTATAATAATTGAAAATGTGATAGGTGAGTTATTTTAAATAATATAAGTTGGGGTAGTTAGGGGTATTTAGGTAAAAAAATCTTTGTCAAAAATAGAAAGTGGACAATTAGAGTGAACTGACCAAATCAAAAAATGGACAATAAAAAACAAACGGAGTATTTCTTTTCAAACCTCTCAAAAAAATTGTTATGTAAATAGAGTCAGAAAATAAACGTAACGTTTTGTGTAGAAGGGAGGTAGTAGTTAGAAGCCTACATTAATAGATGCTCGTAATTAATGTTTCTTTTCGAACGGATCTACCATACAACATGTTTAACCCCATAGTATTTTGTTTTACATGTGTTGGGCTTTATTAATTAGTGTGTAATTGGTTTTTATGTTATGCTCGCAATAACTTTTTTTTTCAATTATTGAATGTATTGTTTTAGGAATTAATAAAGCATCAATGTTATTTTTGGATTGTGAACACTTTGATATTGGATTTTAGGTTTAATGGGGTGGAATTTTTGCAAAGGATGAGAGGGAGAAGAATAATGTTTGTAGGAGATTCATTAGGGAGGAATCAATGGGAGTCTTTGATTTGTATGATCTTTTCTGCATTGCCAAGATCATCACCTACACATATCATTAAAGGGGACCCACTTACCACTTTCAGCTTCTTGGTAAGCTTTTTCATATTGGTTAAACTTATCAATACTTCTATCTTCCATGACTTGTGTTATTTAATGTACTCTGTCAAGTGTCTAATTACTACTATTTGTTCTTTGCTTATTACTTTGATTATGGTTTCAAGGAAACTACCATATGCTATTTGAGGTCATAGTAGTCTTAAAAGGATATATGGGGCAACTATATTCATATGATATCTCGTTAGATTTTTTATTATTTATTTTTCATAATTTTTTATTATTTATATTTAGAGATATGAATGTTTAAAATTTAGTTTAAAAACGGTAAAAAGCAAAAAAAAAAATGTACATTTTACTTTATACTATCAATTAACTTCCTACATTAACCGGATTTTTAAAATTATTAAAAAAATAGACATTAAGACAAACCAAATACTAAAAACTAACATTTCGCACAGACTTTATTTTAATATTTTTAATATTTATTATATTCTCTATATTTTTTAGATAAAATACAATTTTTATTTTGTTATCGTATATAAATTTGTTTTTTCCTAACCTCAATTGTTTTCAAAGATTTGATATGAAAAGATAATATCCGAAATGATGGAATAAAAGAAAAGGCTTATACTCGGACACTAAACTTGATTGGAAAACAAGACGACAAAGAGAGCTAAATTTGTGTTGCTTTTCAAAACACGATGATCCAGGAAACAATGTTGTTCTAGCTGGCCCCAATTCTTCGAGGAAATACAACTTTATGCCACCTAAAGGAGACCTTAACTTGACTTTGGGCTCAAAAAAATAATTCCAAGTCTATAAATAAAATTAATTTATCAAGGCATCATAGTGCAATTACAGACCACCAAACACAGATTTCAACATTTTAACGTATACTTTTTGCTTTCTTGCACTCCCTTAGCTTCTCTAAATATCTCAATTCTATTTTACAAATATTAGATTTATTAATTTACCTTTATAAAAATTTTATTTTTTACATCTTTACACTTACTAACCCCACTTTACTCCTATTAAAATTTAAAAACACTACATTTTTTTCATATATGATCTCATTTGACCATCTAAACAATGTAAAAAGTTTAATAGGACACATTAGTTAAATAGGAGGGAGTATGTATCATATAGTTCTGTGACTATACTTTTATTTTTGACAAGTTCAATACATTCGTATACTACAAGATTCTTTGTTATATACAGCCCTACGGATTGTAAATATCATTTTTCCATTATGTTTTTAGATATATAATTTTAAATATAAGATGCATGATTTTAATTGACTTCATTGACTGACCTTGACTTTGATTCCGCCCTTGGTTTTCTCCCTTTTCATACATTTTTTTAAAAATTAGATTGATTGACATAATAAAAATATTTATCAAAACAACTCAAATAAAATTTATACAATTCTAGTCATTTAAGACAGATTAAGTATATTAACTGCACGATCAAGGAATTTATAATATATACTTGTGCTAGCTAATTCTCAAATATGAGTTTAAGGAAGCTCTGAAATAAATTACCCGTCAAGTATTTTAATTTACCCAATTACTAAAATGCCCTTAAATCTATTTTTACTTATGAAATCAACCGTTATTATTTGATACAAAAAAAAATGCCCTTGTCATTATTATTTGATAAATAATAATCAAACTAAATAAAAAAAATACTAATTCTAAAAAAGAAAATAATTTTTTAAAATTAAAAAATTAACCTAATCAAACGTTTGTGTTGAAATTTAATACATAATCACTCTTTTCACTAGAACCTAATTTGTTTTTAGTGGGATATATTTAGCGACATTTAATTTAAATGTCACTATTTCAAATTTTTATAGTGTATATAGAGGATTTAGTGACATTTATTATAGCCTTTAGTGGCATATTAAAAAGTCACACTAAGTCTTTTAGTGATATAGGATCTAGTGACATTTCTCACAAATGCGACTATATACTATCGTGACAATTACATATTCCACTAAACACCAAATTAAGTGTCGCTAAATCACTTTATGGTGGAACTTTAAATAAAAATCAATAATTATTACACTAAAAATATAAATCGGTGGCATTTTTTAATGCCACTAAATCCAATGTCGCAAAAAGCTAAATTTGTTGTAGTGTTTGGCCTAAACTTTTAATAGAAAAATCACATTATTTCTCTATTTGCAGTATTAGAACCTAGACTTCAAAAATTTTTCTAATGATATATTACATAGATATAGTTGGTGGACATATCATGAAATAAGATAAAACAGCAAAATGATAATTGTTATGTAATGCAGGAATATGGAGTGGAAATATCATTCTATAGGGCACCTTATTTGGTGGACATAGATATAGTTGAAGGCAAGAGAATTCTTAAGCTTGATGAAATTTCAGGCAATGGAAATGCATGGCAAGGTGTTGATGTACTAATATTTAACACTGGCCATTGGTGGACTCACAAAGGTTCTCTACAAGGGTTAGTTACATACTTACATTTCTGCTTAAAACATAAAAATCGAAACAGAAAATATTGAATATGATTATGGTGGCAGGTGGGACTATATGGAATCAGGAGGCATGCTCTATGAAGATATGGATCGTTTGACAGCCTTTTATCATGGCCTGACTACGTGGGCCAGATGGGTTGACGCCAATCTTGATATCACTCGTACCCGACTCTTTTTTCAATCCATTTCTCCCACCCATTACAAGTAATTTCTCATCTTTTTCTTCCAATTTTGTACATTGGCCCCACCAAGTATGAGTAATGACTTGATCCTGTTCCTATACGTGCGGTGCAGCCCAACAGAATCGACTTCCAGCTCGCTAGTAATGTCGAAAAACTGCTATGGGGAGACAAATCCAGCCAGTGGAATGGTGTACGCGACAGACGGATACCCAGCAGAGGATGCAGATAAAATGAGAGTAGTGGATACAGTGCTTAAAGAAATGAGTGTACCTGTATACCTCCTTGATATTACAATGCTGTCTGCTATGAGAAAAGATGCACACCCTTCCATTTACAGTGGTGATCTCAAACCGTATCAAAGGGCTAACCCTCAACAATCTGCCGATTGTAGCCACTGGTGCCTTCCTGGCTTGCCTGATACTTGGAATCAATTATTTTACACTGCATTGTTGTTTTAATTCTCAATTCTTTTACTAGTGAATTTGTTCACACAATTGACAGTAGGTTGTGCAAAATTTATTAACTGATTGTAATTTGTACAGTAGAGAGCAAAATGAGAATTAGAGTGTTAACAATATAAGTTGACTGTTCAAGAAATGAAATTCGAAATTGCAATTACCTTAGCTTCCACCTGTAGAGGAAAGCATGTATCCGGGTGAAATAAACGGCACAATGGAGGTTCAACAATGAAAAACACGAAGAAAAATAATGCATAAAGAACACAAGTGTTTATGAGGTATTTTGGATACCTCCCCTTCAAATTATGTTTATTATAAATGATTCATCAATACAAGTATAATAAACTCTCCCTATCTTGAGAACAATCTCTCAAGATCACAATATTAGAGCAAAGTAAGAACACTCCTCAAGTTTCTAACAATGCACTAGTCTACTCTCAATATGTGTGTTTGTGGTGGTTGTTTCTATGAGTGATGAATCCTATTTATAGAGTAGAAATTCATCACTCTTAGAATCTTTTCATAACTCACCATAAACCACATATAACTCCCTAATTAACATACTAATAAAGCATGGTAATATACAACACAATAAACATTGCATTAAACATAGAAGTAATGCACCTATTCACTGACTATACTAAGAATTCTAACCAAAATAGAATCCTATGTTGTTCACTGAATGGCTCGCTCGACTACCCCTGGGTCGAGCCACCTATTGCTTGGGTCGAGCGAGACTTCAGAACCTTACTTACTTATTCTGGACATGTTGCTCACCAAACCACCTTCGCTCAATCCGGTCAAGCGGCTCCTAGTAGGTCGAGCGGAGCTTCTGTTCTCAAGTCTTTGTTGCCTCGATCAAGCAACACCTCATCAAACGTTCCAAACCTTAAACTTACGCAACTCGACATATCCTTATCGTTATTCTCCAAAGTACACTCTAAGGCATGTTCGATTAAGTGTTCAAAGTTAACGTCATAGTCAAGAATACTGTTACTTGCTTTAACAATCTCCCTCTCAAGTGCAATATTCTTGTCATCCTCAAATTTAACCCTTTTTGACCGAAACACACCATCAACACTTTTGTGGCCTAGGCTACCACACCTAACTTGTAACTCATACAAGTTTCTCTTACTCCTAATACCCTTCATAAGCACAAGGCTCCTTCTAATGACTTTCAAAACCCCTCCATTCGATTTGAAAGTGCATCTCTTACTCTCTAACCTACCCAATGATATTAGGAAAAATTGTTTCTAAAAAGCTAACCTTTTGGCCATCTGCAAATAAAGAGTCAACATTTCATTTATTCAATAAAAAGACAACCTTTATCTCATTTTTGCAAATAAAGAGTTAACGTTTTATTTATTCACTATAGCAGGTAAGTTTTCAACTCTAAATTTATTGAATAAATGAAACGTTGACTCTTTATTTGCAAAAATGAGACAAAGGTTGTCTTTTTATTGAATAAATGAAACGTTGACTCTTTATTTGCAGATTGCCAAAAGGTTGGCTTTTTAGAAACAATGTTCCTCTCAAACTAAGGTATATATCTCACATCACCTAGTCTTCTTTTAACACCTCTAAAAGTCTCAATTATAACCTGCCTAATACCTTCTACTTTCACCTTCTCATCATTTGGTAAAATAATAAGGCTATTATCTCCAAAACTAAGCTTAGTAAATTTTTCTTTCTCACAACAAATGTGGAATGAGCTACCGGAGTCCATTACCTATTTCTTACTATGAACCACTCTCCCATCAACTAATAGAACCCTATCATAGTCATCATCACTACCAATGCCTAGAGCGGCGCTCCTGCTACCCTAATTGTCATTTTGCCCTTCCCTTAAGCTTTTCATTCTCTTAAGGTCATCGTTAAATTCTTTACACATCATTTGTATGTGTCCCTTCTTCTTACAATAGTAACACTCTTTGTCATTATGGTCACCCCTCCCTTGAGACTTACCCCTTCCTTGAGATCCCTTTTCCTTGGTCCTACCCCTATTAGAACCCTCACTGTACAAGTCATCCCCAACATTCTTCTTTTCTTTCCTTTCTCTTCTCACCATGAACCTATCATTCTCTCTCAACGCCACCAATTCTTGATCAAGAGTAATAGAGTCCCTACCTATGAGAAATGTTTGAACTATATAGTCCTTGGGAAGTGAAGCCAAGAGTAGTATGGATTGCTCTTTATCGGTCAAGTTTTCATCCGCATTCATTCAACAATTGGCACACCAACTTGTTAAAGGTGTTAATGTGGTCTTGCATATTCGATGTGTCCTCATCCTTCAAGAGTTGATATAATTCCCATCTCAAGCAGAGTTTGTTGGTTAGGGATTTAGAAGCATATATACACCGCTTGTAGGTTTTCTAACAACTCACCGGGATTTGTCTCTTTCAAGTAGTTATATTTGATTTCGAGTGCAATGACAAGTCGGATTGGGCTTACCGCCTTCTTCCGTATTTGTGTCCATTTTGCCACCTCAATATGATTTGGCCTCTCCTTCAATAAAGCATCAAAGCATCATCGATGCCTTGTTGAACAAAATAGTCCTCCACGAAGCTTTTCTAAATTGCAAAGTTGATTTTTCCATCAAATAATTGAATAAGGAACTTTCCCCCTTCACTCATTGTGTTTTTCTTGTTCTTATAACCTCACTTTCACAGCAGGTTATATGTGTACTTTGGAAAAAAATTTGCTAAGAACTTGACTTATCCTTATCGTTATTTTCCAAAGTACACTCTAAGGCATGTTCCATTAATTGTTCAAAGTTAACGGTATAGTCAAGAATATTGTTACTTTCTTTAACACTGGGATTGCTCACAAAGGAGCGGCATAACATTATAACATCAAATAATCTGTAACCTGTACCTTGTAATGTATATGTTTTCGACAAATTAAGTAGAAACATCCAAAAACTCAAGCTCGTAAAATTTACTATCATCTCCATTTTAGAGCTCCAAATCCATCGGTTAGTGATAACACAAAATACTCATTTGCCCTACAAACTATTCAAACCATTGATTGATGGAAGTTGAATTTTTAAATTTTCCACTACATATTTTAATTTTCCAAAACAGTTAAAAATAAATGTTTTGGATTGCAGTTAGAAGTAAAAATTCAGCCGAAATAACTTATAATATTCTAGTTCAAGATAAAACGCCGCCAATAGAGAATAATTTAGACTTTTTCTTGGTATTTTAACTTAATGTAATTGAAATGATAGATTTTTTTAATTAAAATAAAGAGTGCACTAAATTTTTTATAGGAAAATTTGCTCTAAATAATCCCAACTATCACCTGTTGGCAAAAAATTATGCCAACTATCAATTATTTTTTAATCATTCTAACTATTCTTATAATTTGTTGAAAACATACCCACCCCCTTGTTACTGGCTGGATTAGGTAATTTTTCAATTTTTTTCTTTTTCTTTTACTTAACTGTTCAAAATTAAATCTTTCTCTTTATCTGTTGATCAAAAAAGAAAGAAAAAAGTGGAAAAGTTACCTATTGCAGCCGGTTAAAGGGGATGTAGGTATGTTATCAAAAAATTATGAGAATAGTTGGGATTATTAAAAAATAATTGATAGTTGAGATTATTTTTGGCTAACAGATGATACGTGGGATTATTTTGAACAAATTTTTCTTTTTTATATTGTAGATTTCAATTTAATTATAATACATTGACATTTATGATTGACTTTAGATTTGACATTCTAAGCTCATTTAATATGAATTCTCGATCCTTAGCTACCTGCATTAGATTTGAATATGGCACACACAAATTTGCACTCTAATCAATATATTAAAACAAACTTTTCATGAAACACCTATCCTTCCTCGTCCTGATATCTCCATTAACTACTAGATAAACAACACGCAACTCCTTGGCATTTCCAATGAAGGGCAATGAAATGTGAGTTAAGATCGATAAGGTTTGTAACACCCCGGCCATACGGACCGCCGGTGACTACTCATGTAGACTGTAGACTGGCCCCACAGACCAACACAAGTCTTTTCGGCGCACTTTGACCTTACTCGTGCGCACCCAGGAAATCTTCCCAAGAGATCACACATCGTAAGATTGCTCTCTACTAAGCACGCTTAACTGTAGAGTTCTTAGCATATGGGCTCCCATGAAAAAAAGATGCTTATTGATATGAGTAGTCTATCAATCCCTTTTCAAGCTGAATCTGGGGTATCACACTCACCCCCACTTAGGAATACAACGTCCTCGTTGGACCGTAGTTTCATGATGTTTTCCCCGCTAGGTGCATTGAACACATAATCAGCCACGATCACAATGTCTTAACTGGTTTGCAATCGAGCATTCCATTTCTGCCAATAAGTCAAGAATGTATTTTCTTTGGTGAAGGAAGATTCCTTGCTTCGATATAAGAACCTTAATGCCAAGAAAGTATTTGAGATTGCCCAAGTCTTTCTTTTGAACTCTTTGAATAGTTTTTCCTTCAACTCCGTGATTCCACTTTCGTCATTCCCAGTAAAAATCAAATCATCGACATAGATTATGAAGCACATTATCATATCTCTCACCCTCTGTAGGAGCAAAGTGTGATCTGAGTTACTCTGCATGTACTCGAACGTCTTCATCGCCTTGGTGAATCTTCCAAATCAAGCCCTTGGTGGTTGTTTTAAGTCGTAAAACGCCTTTTTTAACTTGCATCCCTGTCCTTCCTTAAAATCTTGAGAATATCCTGGTGCGGCTTCCATATACACTGACTTCCTCAATACTTCCATGAAGAAAAGCATTTTTCACTTCAAATTGATATAAAGGTCATTCTTTGTTAGCTACAATAGAAAATAGGACTCGGATAATATCTATCTTGGCTACCAGGGAAAAAGTCTCGGAATAATCAACTCCATATGTATGAGTATATCCCTTTGCTACTAATCGAGCCATGTATCTTTCAATAGACCCATCAGCTTTATATTTTATTGAGAACATCCATCTACAACCTACCTTCCTCTTTCCATTTGGAAGGACACTTTTCTCCCATGTCTTATTTTTTAGTAGTGCCGAGTATTCGTTTTCCATGGCTTGCCTCCATCTCTCATTATTTATGGCTTCTTTTGTAGTTTTGCGAATATCGATAGAATGTAAGGATGTAGTAAAGACTATGGTTCTTTAGGTGTTACCTCTGGCTCATTAGAATACTATGTGGTTAGTAGCAGTGTCGGCAGTGTTACCTACTTGCTCTGGAGAGTCCATCCTTACCGGATATGTCAGCCAACTTAGGTCATCACCAAAACTCTCCCCCGAAGGACTAAGCTGGGAAAAATAATAGGACTCTTCAAAGAATTCAGAGTCCGTTCTAGTACACAACTTATTATGAACCGGTTCAAAACACTGATACCCTTTTTGAGTTACACCATAACCCACAACACACATTTAACAGCCTGAGGTTCAAGTTTGTTCCTTTCCCGTTTGGGGAGATGAACATAGACGATACAACCAAAAACACGGGGGGTTAAAGAGTGGGAGGAAGGAATAGGAGTATGAGTTTGGATAGTATGTTGAGGCTTTTTGAAATTAAGTGTATTTGTTGGGAAAATGGTTGGTCAAGTAAGTGGCAACAACAATGGCTTTTGGCTAAAAATGAGAGGGAACATGTGATTCAAACAGAAGGGCTCGGGTAATTTCGAGAAGGATAAGATTTTTTTATTCTGCAACCCCGTTTTGTTTGGGGGTATTAGGACAAGTGGTATGGTGAAATAAGCCATGTTCAGACTTTTGGTTCAAGTGATACCGAGAAGTTATGAAGTCGAAAAGAAGTGAAGAAGATATAAAATGACAGTGAGAAGTAGGAAGCGATGGTCAACTTGGAGTGCTGTGAAATCACCTTCATAGTATGACATGCTTTATTGATGCTAATTATGCCTTATTATGATATGATCTTACTTACTGACGTGTACTGTTTGTTTTAATTGTTGATGGCTCGTCTTTGATGGCGCTGCTATGACGCATTGGTCTATGACCATACGTTGAGTAGTGGGGAGATCATAGATAGACATTACCGGTGATGGAGCTTCTATGCATTGCATACGGGGGGAATGAGTGAGAACCTCGAAGCGTGCAATGTTATATATAGTTTTTGACGCTATTCGTAGTTTCTTTGCATTTAAATTTGTTTATGTTTTTGGCTTGAGGCACATGTCCTCCTTTTTGTATAAGTTATCTTCACTGCGCAATTATAGCTTGTATGGTTTTAAAGAGCCAAGTCGTTTTAAAACGCAAGCGTTGATAACAGAAACACAATCCATGCTTGGCATGTTGATTTAAGTAAAGGCATCAACGAAACTACTTAGGGTCAAGCTAGTATAGGTAATGTTTGGTTCAGTTTTATATTATGTGGTATTGAGCATTGTATGGTTAATTTGTTCCAAAGCTTTTATGGGCCTTTGTGTGGATTGGGTAGGGGTAATTTTGTGGGCTTGACAAGGAGTGAATTGTAAAAAATTGTGCGAACAATATGTGGGACGTGGAATTTGGGTTAGAGATATGGGGTTTTTGGTAGGATTAGGGTATTTATTAAAAAAAGGTGTAGTTTGAAAGTGGAGGGTGGGCTATGGGATAATGAAGTGCGTTGTTGGGTGTGGTTTTGGGTAATATAAATTCTGATTTTAGTGCTTTTTGACTTGCCCCTATTTAATCTTTTCTCTCTCCTCATAAATATCACCTTCTTTATTCTTGCTTGTTTCTTCCAGTTCTGAACCTTGCTACCGCTATTGTCAGAGATTACTAAACACACATGGTCCTTGCCGCCGGTCGTCCTAGCCAGATTCTTGGTGGCGGTCTGTTGTTGCTGTAGTGGTGAGTCTTGCCAAATTAATGGCTGGTGTTTGTTTTTGGTTAAAAACCATAATTTTTGGGTTTGTATCTAAATTTTTTGTATGGATTTGATGTTTCTTTTGGGTTGGAAAACCGAGACCCTTGGTTGGTGTTGAACCATTTTGGTTGCAACAAGAAGGTCAATGACAGTGGTCGAAATTCCAAATCTGAGGTAAGGTTCAAGCAAAGGATGAGCTCCAAAAGAAAACGGTTCTAGGATCCCAAATCTGAACCTTACGGCTTTGATACCATGAAGGAAAATAATAATGTGAAAAAAAGTGTTTTTCCAGTTGAATATTGATTTTGTATTGATTTAAAAATTATTTGTACAAGATGGGTTTAATATACACAAGAGAACAAACTAAGTATGGCAACTAGCACTAATTTTACAGCCCATACTCATGGGAAATATTCTACTATGCATAATTGGTTCATGGAATCAAGCATAATATTTGACTAATTCCCACAAGGCAAGCTAGCTTAGGCATCAAAGTTATGGTTGTATTGTTCTAAGGATCAGCAGGTTACCATTAGTAAAGAATAATAATCCAATTGCAAAAGTAACATCGTAACCAACAATAGACCAAGCTGCTTTGAAAAATTTACTATTGTATCCATCCAACCTTATAGCTTTTCCATATGAAATGCTCCATAAAGCGTGTTGGATCCCATCATGACTAAAGGATAAGGTGACTTTAGAGCATTAGTCATTCTTCAAAACACCATATTTGATTTTGATCATATTAATTTTCTTCTTGCTACTCTTACTATAACACAACAAATCAGACTGAAAAGAAAGGAAAGCACGTTGTATTATGATAGCATCACTAACCAAATGTCTATCCACTTGAAAGACATTGATGTTATGGTGAGTTCTCATGAACCTGATACTCTTATAGAAGAATTTATCTTTTTTCATCCCTATGTTTCCTCCCCTGAATTTTGAATAGGTATTGAATATATGATGGTTAATCTTCATTTGCTTGTTTAAATATTGCATGAGCTTTAAAATTTTAATTGGCATGTTGAGGTCTACCAGGGCATACATGAAGACTCTCCCGAACGTGCTTCAACTAAATTTTAGGTGCATTAAGAATGGCCTTGACATGGATTTTATGAAAGAATCATTAAGACACTTATTAAGGTGCGAAATTTTGGTTGAATCTGAAAGCTAAGAGTTCCCTCAACCTCTTATTCTCGGGTCTGTTTGACTACCTCAGTGAAGTTTTCCTTTTGAACCCAAATGTTGCAGAATTTGAACAAACATGGCTTATGGGGAGATTTGAGAAATTTAATGATCATAAAAAAGTGATTAAATGTTCCTTCAACTCTTGGGTAGTAGTCGTCCCACTCTTCATTACATTAGACCTTATTAATTTTAATAAACACATGTCGTTCTCCACCTTGTTTATTATTCTAAGTGCAGAATCTTCCAGAGTGTTTCATGTCCTTCAAATCACAAGTCTGCAAATAGGTTCGTAACTGCAAAATCTCCTACATACGAACAACTTAGCTAAGTCTTTCATAATGTTTCCAAGGCAATTAAAATCTCCCAGTGCTACCCAAGGCTTATCTACTCCCTTAGTGTAATGACCCGGATAAAGCCAATCAGAAAATATTACACAAGTCATAGTCTCCTATTGACATCCGAACCATTAACGAGAGTTTAAACTCCAAAAGTCCAAGAATTTGTTCCACCCGAAACGGGTTTCGCTCTGATGGTAAAGACTACGACAAACAGGGCTGAACAGAGTTTGGTCTAAACCGTAAATCAAATCGGACCAAACTGTAATTTAAGTATTTGGTATGGTCTACGGTCTAAACGGTTTGGTCCGATTTTTTTTAATTACGGTTTTCGGTCTGGTCTAGGTTTTAAAATTTCCAGACCAGACCGGATCGGAAAACCGTAATAAAATTTCGGTCTGGTGAAAATCGAAAACCGGAACAGGAAACCGTATTAATTAAAAGGGCCAGTTATAATATTAGGAGTATCTTATCTTTACTTTGGCCCATCTCCCAACTCCCAAGTAGTATATAAATATTCCTCATTAAAAATAAGAAATCCTAGTTTATTATTCTTGGCTCTTCATTCTTCACTGAGAAAGTGAGAAACGGCGCACACTTGACACTCCACCTCCATTTGGACGCACCATCTCAATTCTTCCTTAGGTAATCTTCATTCTTTTAAGCTTTCATGAATCTTCTCCTTCTTCAACTCTTTCTTAGTTTTATTATGGGCAGCCGTAGGTAGTCTTCTTCCATCGTTAGTCAATGAGTTCGTTAGTCCGCAAGGCCTAATTCCCAAGGTTGACGGTTGTTTTTCACCACAGAATCAAGTGTAGAATCTCGTAATGTAAGTATGTTGGTATTATTTTTTGATTTTTTGTATTTCGAATATTTATAACTTGATTTTTTGATTTTTATGTTTTATTTCAGTTTTTTTAGTTGATATTATATTGATATTTTTGGGTGGATTATATGTGATTCTTTGATTTTTCAGCTTTATTTCAGATTTTTTAGTTGATATTATAACTTGATTATATTGATATTTTTTGTATTTCAGTTTTTTTGAAGGCTTTCGTAAATAAATACATTATCTTAGATTTTTCTGTTATATTGATTATATTGATTTTTCTGTTATATAGTACTTGAAGGCTTTCGTAGACTCAATTAAAGACTCAGAGTATATATATTAATATTTACGTATGTATAAATGAATACATTATCTTAGATTCTCAATTAAAAAATACATAAAAAAGAAAAAATCATAGACCAGACCAGACCAGACTGGTCTCGAATGGTCTGGTCTGATCCGATCCGGTGTCTTAATTGGTCTGGTCTGGTCTGAAAAATTTCAAAACTGATTTTTATGTCAAACCGGACCGTGTTCAGCCCTAACGACAAACAAACTAAGGCACCGGATAAATAAAAGAAAATCCTGAGTGAAATCTTCATACAACTCGAGAACCCCCTCGGGCCTCTAAAATCAAACTAGCATTATAAAGTCCTTCAAAAACAAAACTAAAATTTTAAACGTCCAGAACCTAACAAGATAATTTTGCAAGGTCTCAAATGTTAAGGTTGAATCCTCACTCCCAATGTCCCAACTTGCAAGCGATCTGCTAGTCATCAAGGACAACATCGTCGCAAGTTTTCAAAACACAGTACACGTCAGAGGCAGATTTTCAATATGCATATCAACACACATTAATTTTCCACAATCCACCTAGCATACAAAGGCTCTAATTCAATTTATCATTTTCCATTTAAATCCATTGAGTACGATAATCCATCTCCAAATTACCAATCTGTCATTCCAATAATAAATTTTTAGTATAATACACAAGGGAGAGCTAATCCAAGGGCAACTACCGACCAAGACGTTGTCTGATACCTTAATGGGTCGCTAAGGTTAATAGTATGCATACCCCCCATGGTGGCCCTTATTAGGGCCTCGCCGATGGAGACCAAATTGGCTACATATTTCCAATCATCCTTAATAAAGATATCCTTTTTATAACCCTATTGGGTATCCCAACCAATTTCTCCTTAGAAAGACTTTCCATTACTATTGATTTATTATTCAGGGGGTCTAAGTCCTTATGTGAATTTATATCTTAGTAACCAACATGATCCAACAATAAAAACCACAAAAAAGTAATATCCAAAGTAATATGTATAATCAACCTTAGCGCTTACTTACCTTTTTCAGACAAGCACGCTAACACAACCTCAAAAATTAGGAAAACACTTTAATGACCCCTCATGAATTGAGGTCCTAACACAAACAACACCCAAAGAAACAAAACACGCATTAGAGCGTATTAAAAATCAACATCCAATTGATTCTACACTCAATCAATTAGTATCCACTTAAATATCTACATACTAATAGAAATTGTCATTTAATTAATTAATTATTTCAAAAGCGAACATGCAGCAAAACCGACTAGTTTCGGCAGAATCTGATGTGCAAAACAAAAAACCGACTTCACCGTCGCATCCGGAAGGAACCAATTTTCATGATTTTTAAAGATCCTTTACTATTTTTAATTTATTTTAAACGCCTACATGATTATTAATTCAACCGAACACGAAAACATCCCATAATCCACACAGCGAATGAAAGGAACCACGTCACGCAAATCGAGACATAATATTTTTGTCCAAGGTTGAATTTTTATACAACCTACTATTATTTTATCTCATATTTACTTAAATTATTTTCAAATTAACGAAAATAATTACGACACAAAATCACAATATTTTGAACTTTAATATAACAAATACAACAAGTGCTTGCAAGATCGAAGATAATATCTTAATAAGACCAAAAAAATTATTCTTTGAAGTATCCTGTATTTTTTATTAATATTATTATTTTTTTCACATATAAATTATTCCACAAACCTCAAAGTACAACAATTTATATGCATTTTTCTTTAACATCAAGAATACACATAATAGATCAAAATTTGAACATCAAACTATTAGATCTAAATGCAACTTACTTTAACACCTTAATTATTCACAAGCTATAATTACATATATAAAGTTATATTTTTATTATTATTATTATTATTATTATTATTATTATGATGATGATGATGATGATGATGATGATGATGATGATGATGATGATGATGATGATGATGATGATGATGATGATGATGATGATGATGATGATGATGATGATGATGATGATGATGATGATGATGTTTCATATCATAGAAAAAGATATTACAAGAAATTGGTGGGGAGTCAATTGAGCTAAAAGTTGAGCACCCACACCTTTTTGAATACAAAAGGTGAGTCTACGAAAAATGTATGCTCGAGACTTAGTGATACTTGAGTTGCTTACAGCGACCGATGCGATCCTTGACAGTAGAGGAGAGCGTCTTCACCTAGCTCTCCAAAGGTGGAGAAAGTAAAAGGGATAAATTTATAACCGTTCTCCTCGCACTTAGCAGTGTATTTCTTCCGCTTTTGTTCTGCAATATTAGCTAAGCAGAGACCAGGGGCCTAAGAGAAGACTCCTGTGCCAGCAAAGGGTGAACATCCGGTTACATCTACGCAAGCATCTTTACCATGAAACAATTTAAAAAGTAAGAGATGTGCAAGCCTAAGATCTTTCCCCGCTTCTAGAGAGAGCCCCATCGGCGCCTCCTTACGGACAGAGATTCCAATTTTGCAGCAGATATCCACAAGCATGTACCGAACCAAATTATATCGAAACTTCACACCGACATCA